>BLSH010240563.1:3146418-3158565 GCA_018402905.1 Glandirana rugosa
TTTCAGACACACAGTGAAATTTACTTTGGCAGAATTTTGCAGAACAGATGTGCACTGATTGACGGTTTCATTTAAAGTGACACACAGACTTTAAAGAATTTTGCAGAACAGATGTGCACTGATTCCCGGTTTCATTTAAAGTGACACACACATTTTGCAGAACAGTGATATGGGTACTCCCGGCTTATTTATACTTTTTTGACACAGTTTGAAGATGATTTTAGAACAGTTCTATGGCCTCTAATGTTAATTAATACTTTTCAGACCCATTTTGAAGATGATCTCCATTTTTGCATTTTTTATGTTTTTATTTTTTTAAAAATATTTAAAGTTATTTCCCTGTCCCCATTTCTTTGTAGGGCACTTGTCCCACCCTTACCCCCATTTTCCTTCCTTTTGCAGACCTCTAGGACCTTCCTGGACTTTTTTACAGCATGTTTAAGAATTTTCATTAAAATTACCAGAACCCCGGACCCGAACCCGGACTTTTTTTGAAAAGTCCGGGTCCCGGACACCCCAAAGTTCGGTACGGACCCGAACTTTACAGTCCGGGTTCGCTCAACTCTAATTGTAATTGTACTGTCTGCCCTAATATTGTAAAGCGCTGCGCAAACTGTCGGCGCTATATAAATCCTGTATAATAATAATAATATCAATCCAGGGGGTTAGTAAATGTAAAGAGGGAAGGATCACTGCTATTCATGGCCAGCCCAGGTGAATAAACAATAAAGAGTGACCTCAGCCTACATGTCTCCACCAAACCACACACCCTGATGAATTTTGCCCCACACCCGGGGCTTAGTCATAGACCCTATGACTGAGCCCCAGTGGGCGGGGTGAAATGCATCAGGGTGTGTGGTTTGGTGGAGACATGTAGGTTGAGGAGAGACTACGAGCCAGGCCTTCTCATCTTCAAGAAGAGCGGTCAAACATTCCCATAGACACACTCCTAAATGTATGTAAATGCATGTAAAGGCAGGCACCCCATTTTTTTTTGGTATATATATATATATATATATATATATATATATATATATACACATACAGTATCTCACAAAATGAGTACACCCCTTACATTTTTGTAAATATTGTATTATATCATGTGACAACACTGAAGAAATGACACTGCTACAATGTAATGTAGTGAGTAGAGAAAATTGCTGTCCCCCTCAAAATAACTCAACACACAGCCATTAATGGCTAAAAGACTGGCAACAAAAATGAGTACACCCCTAAGTAAAAATGTCCAAATTGGGCCCAATTAGCCAGAGCAGGTGTGTTAAATTTGGTGTTATCGCTCTCAATCTCTCATACTGGTCACTGGAAGTTCAACATGGCACCTCATGGCAAAGAACTCGCAGGATCTGAAAAAAAAGAATTGTTACTCTACATAAAGATGGGCTAGGCTATAAGAAGTTTGCCAAGAACCTGAAACTGAGCTGCAGCACAGTGGCCAAGACCATACAGCAGTTTAACAGGACAGGTTCCACTCAGAACAGGCCTCAGCATGGTCGACCAAAAGAAGTTGAGTGTCACGTGCTCAGCATCATATCCAGTGATGGTCTTTGGGAAATAGACATATGAGTGCTGCCAGCATTGCTGCAGAGGTTGAATGGGTGTGTGTGTGTGGGGGGGGGGGGGTCAGCCTGTCAGTGCTCATATGCCTCACACTGCATCAAATTGAACTGCATGGCTGTCACCACAGAAAGAATCCTCTTCTAAATATGATGCATAAGAAAGGCCATTGAAGACAAGCAGGCTAAGGATATTTATTACTGGAATCATGTCCTGTGGTCTGATGAGACCAAGATAAACGTATTTGGTTCAGATGGTGTCAAGCATGTGTGGTGGCAACCAGAGTACAAAGACAAGTGTGTCTTGCCTACAGTCAAGCATGATGGTGGGAGTTTCATGGTCTGGGGCTGCATGAGTGCTGCCGACACTGTGGCGCTACATGCCAACATGTACTGTGACATACTGAAGTAGAGCATGATCCACTCCCTTTGGAGACTGGGCCGCAGGGCAGTATTCCAACATAACGACCCCAAGATGACCACTGCCTTGCTAAAGAAGCTGAGGGTAAAGTTAAAAGACTAGCCAAGCATATCTCCAGATTTAAACCCTATTGAGCATTTGTAGGACATCCACAAATGGAAGGTGGAGAAGCGCAAGGTCTCTAACATCCACCAGCTCCGTGATGCCATTATGGAGGGATGGAAAAGGACTCCAGCGGCAACCTGTGAAGCTCTGGTAAACTCCATGCCCTAGAGGGTTAAGGCAATGCTGGAAAATAATGATGACCACACAAAATATTGACACTTTGGGCTCAATTTAGACATTTCCACTTAGGGGTGTACTCACTTTGCCAGCGGTTTAGACATTAATGGCTGTATGTTGAGTTATTTTGAGTGGACAGAAAATTTACACTGTTATACAAGCTGTACACTCACTACTTTACATTGTAGCAAAGTGTTATTTCTTCAGCAACGTCACATGAAAAGATATAATAAAATATTTACAAATGTGAGGGGTGTACTCACGTTTGTGAGATACTGTATATATATATATTGTATTAATCAAGCCAGTAATTCTGCAGCAAATTTGTTGAAATCACAAACACATCAAAACCATGTGCAATGGTTTCAGATCTGAAAGGACCCTTCCTCTGGGTACAGCAAGCATGTCCTCAAGAAC
This sequence comes from Glandirana rugosa, assembly GCA_018402905.1. NCBI lineage: Eukaryota > Metazoa > Chordata > Amphibia > Anura > Ranidae > Glandirana > Glandirana rugosa. The sequence continues at coordinate 3,149,113 of BLSH010240563.1, forward strand.
CAGAAATGAGCATCACCTGCAAAAATTAAAACCATATAACAGACCATATAACAGACCATCAAATATACTTTCCGATGATACTGAAGCAAACAAAGTTGCAGCACCCTCTGATTATCATATACTGTATGTAACATTTAAACAAAAGATAAGTGAAAACATGAGATGCCAAAAGAACACGAACATATAATCGGTAAATAAATGTTTATGAATAAATGTAAAAAAAAATCAATGTTTAATCCTTTCAATGAAATCGTGCTCAGGTCTGCTGTCCATCTCACCTCTCAGTAACTCCCTGTCACCTCCTCTCTAAAATCATGAGGCTTGGTCAATAACCATAAATCTGAGCTGAGATATGGAACGTCCTCACTGCATGACGTGCATGGACAGTGATAGTTCCAATATTAGAGTCTGAATTGAATATTTGTGCTATGCCAGCCTATCTTTTATTTTCTGTGTGATTTACCCCACATTAAACAGGCTGCAAGGACATTTTAGTATGTGTATTAGAAATAAACTCTGGCATGTGTAGTATCCCTTGATGTCAATTCACTTATCCATATGGGGATAGATGAAGAAATAACCTTCTGTCCAAAGCACTGTGAGCACGAGGGGTAAAAAAAAAACTTTTTCCAGGTGATCCAGGCAAGTGGCCTTCTAGTTGTCAATTTATTTACTAAATTTTATTGCGTGTATCACCATTACAAGGAATAGGTGGTGCTGCCTATACTGTCAGCACTATAGTGGAGTGCTACTTACCTTCTGCTAATAGTCCAACCACTGGCGGCTGGTGGTATATTTTGGGGGGGCGGCAAACAATGCACCCACAGCAACTCTCCCCGGTCGGTCAGCAGGTCACCCGCATCCCACCCCAACCCCACTCCCCCGTGGGACGGTCGGTAACACAGCTGACAGGTCAGACTCAGTATTGTACTCACACTGGAGACTGTCGCTCCTCTCTGCCTATACTCTGCATTGCAGCAGTTTCTCCTCTATATGGCTCTAATCTCTCTCAGTGGCCTCAAAACTCTACAGCAGCTCCAGAGCCCGCCGCCATACCGTTCCCACCTTCCTCCTCCTCCTAGGCCAAAAGGCTCACTTGTCCTTTTTTGGCCAATTGGGACACAGGTCTCAGGATCTGCTTCCTGATTGGCTGGGAGGAGAATCAGTGTGACAATAGCGAATAGTCATTCACTATTGTCACACAACTGGGTGGGCTCAGGGCGCAGGGCTCTGCGTCCTGAGCCCATCCTTTTTTTGAAGCCTATTAGAGCCTCTGTCTCTAATCACGTGAAAAAGAAAAAGGAAAGGTAGATTGTGGGGCTGGATGCATGGATAGGGGGGCATCGCCCGTGCATCCCTAATGGACGGGTCGCCACTGAGCCCAACCACCCAAAGAAAAAAAACAAACTTTTAAGACGTTAAATTCTCAATAACTTTATTAAATAAACAAAATTGTTCCAATGCATAACTTGGGGACAGACAGGAAACATTGAGCCTTCCGACAACATACAGCCCCTTAGTTCAAGGGTCCCTATATTGAACCTGTATATAGAACCCTCTTTATAATTCAATATAAAAAAAGGAGTAAAAAACTTTCTTCCTCAGTATTTTTTCTTCCCATCTAACAAAATGTTATGTTGCCATGTCAACCACTTGTAATTTATACCTTTCTTACTCCGACTGACTTTCTATTTGTGCAAGAAGTAAAATTCTCTCTCTTTCCGAGCTGAGCAAAGCAAATAAAACAGCGACTTAGTCTTGCATGGAAAGTAAATTAGGTTTTTGGGGGTGGACAGCGACTTCAAGATGAAAGGTTTGTTTTATGTTGTCTTAAAAAATGATGTTGAATCTTCTTTCCCTGGGTGCCTCCTAAATGGAGAAATAGGATGTCGTAGTGTTCTGGTGATGCATTCCCTGATCCAGAAGGCTTCAGCACACATCATTTCTTCCATTGTTCTCGGCTGTCTTCTGTAAATATAATATTGCTGTGACAACCACAAAATAGGATGTGCGGGAAGCTCCGTGAAAATAAAATCTCTTATTAATATTTACAGAGAATGGTTTGTCACAACTTGCTGTGAGTTTTTGGCCTCACTGGTGTCTACAGTTAGCTGAATTTGAAAGGAATTAGGATCTTTTTCATGTTTCTAGATATATTCGAATGTGAGAAGCTCCAGTCAAAAAAAGTAGAAAAACATTTTCAAGAAGTTGTAATGGCCATGCCTAATTTATTTTCTGACCATCTTTAATTAGTTTAGTGTCTCATCCATGAAATAGCTGATTTATCCTACACAGTGAAACTATTTTTAAAATGACATTCATTTTCCTAGGGAAATTGAGCTCATCCTACTTTGCATGCTGATGTGCCCAACCATTTGTGCATTTTTTTTTGTTATTTGCTTCAGCACCGGTTGTTATATTGCTTCAGCACCTGTTGTTATTTTACTGCAGCACCGGTACATTGCTAGAATTTGAGTAGTTATACTGCAGCTACATGGTTGGCTTTCTTGTAAAAGCAATCCTAGTGGCTTTCTAGCTGCTGGATTGCATTTACAAGCACCGGGATGGAACGTCCTCCCCCTCCCTCCACCTTCTTTCTCAAGCTCTCCTTTCCCACAGGAGACCCGAGCAACCAGCCGACACTTCCTTTGGCTGAGCGTAGAGGTAATCAGAGACCAGAATGGCTCTGTTCACCTCTCTGGTGTAGGAACCTGGAAGCAATGAGAATTCATCAGTTTCAGTTTTGCTGGATGTAAACCACCATTTTACATAGGTAAAGCTTTTGATCCCACTGATCTTGGTGTGATTAAATGCTTTTAAGGGTACATGAGACATCTGGGGTCCAATAGACCCCAGATCTCAACATAAAGAGTACCTGTCACTGCCTATTGCTATCACAGGGGATATTTATATTCCCTGCGATAACAATAAAAGGGATTGTAAAAAAATTAAAGCGACAGTGTACAAATAAAAAAAAATAATTAACATCCCCCCATGCTCGCATGCAGGTGAATGCACATCAGTCCCGCACGTGAGCAAACAGCAATTGCCCAACACATGTGAGGTATCACCGCAAACATCAGATCATGGGCAGTAATTCTAGCAAGAGACCTATAAAGGCTTTTAAAGTGTCGCCCATGGATAGTATACTTTGCATTGTTTGTCACCGTTACACGGGCATACACAATTTTAAAACGTGACATGTTTGGTATCTACTTACGCGGGATAACATCATCTTTTATATTTTACAAAAAAATTAGGTATTATATTGTGTTTTTGTGCAATCAGATCAGGGCCCTCTGATTCCTCCTGTATTGAACTGTATTGTAACTGTTTGCTCCCGTGTTGTAAAACGCTGCTCAAACTGCGCTATATAAATCCTATATCAAAATAATAAAAATTCAAAAAGTGTATTTTTTTCCAAAAGACTTCATTTGAAAAACCACTGCTCAAAATACAGTGTGACATAAAAAATTAGAACAACCACCATTTTATTCTCTAGGCCTGGGGCTGTTGTTAAAACAATGTATATATAATGTTTGGGGATTCTAAGTAATTTTCTAGCAAAAATATTTATTTTTACATGTAAACAAAAAGTGTCAGAAAAGGCCTGGTCTTAACGAGTTCCCTACCAGCCCATAGTAAAATGACATAATTTAATTTAGAGACTGATATCTCAGAGATGCCTGCTGCTGCAGGCATCAATGAGGTATCATTCTCTTCAGCCGACGATTCCCTTCACCATAAGAATGATCATAGCGGCTGCCCAGCCGCTTGATCATTCTTACAGGCAGCGGGAGGGGACGCCCCCCCTCCTGCCACCATCCGGTGCCTTTACTGACTCACCTCAGCGATCGGTGAGTCGGAGGACGGAACCGCTGCGGCCGGAAGGAAGTACCATTGAGATGCGAGGGATAGATTGTCCCCCGTCATCTCTATGGCTCTCAGAGGACCGGGTGTGACGTCATGACGTCACGTCCGGTCCTGCAACAGTAAACAAAGCCGGTTTTCTGGCTAGAAAGAATCAGATCGTTATTTTTTTTTTTTGATCTGATGCTTTCCAGCTTGGAGGAGAGGTGTGAGGTCTTATAGACCCCACACCTCTCCATAAAGAGTACCTGTCATGCAATATTTCTATTACAAGGGATGTTTACATTCCTTGTAATAGGAATAAAAGTGATCAAGTTTTTTTTGTTAAAGGGAAAGTGTAAAAATAAAAAAATAAAATAAAATAAACAATAAAAAAGCGAACGCATACGAACGCAGAAGCGAACGCATACGTAAGTCGCGTCCGCATATATAAACGACGTTCAAACCACACATGTGAGGTATTGCCGCGATCGTTAGAGCGAGAGCAATAATTATAGCACTGGCTCTCCTCTGTAACTCTAAACATGTACCCTGTAAAAATTGTTAAAGCCTTGCATATGGGGATTTTAAAGTACTGAAGTTTGGTGCCATTCCACCAGCGCATGCAATTTCAAATTGTGACATGTTGGGTATCTATTTACTCGGCGTAACATCCTCTTTCACATCATGCAAAAAAATTGGGCTAACTTTACTGTTTTGGTTTTTTTAATGCATGAAACTGTTTTTTTTTTTTTTTTAAATGCGTTTGAAAAATTACTGCGCAAATACCGTGCAAGATAAAATGTTGCAATGACTGCCATTTTATTCCCTAGGGTGTCTGCTAAAAAAAAAATATAATGTTTGGGGGTTCCGAGTAATTTTCTAGCAAAAAAATGATGATTTTACATAGAGCAGCAAAGTGCCAGAATTCGGTAAGGAAGGGTAGCTAAAGAGCACCAACTTGTTACGTAATGATTTGCAGAGTACTCAGAACCCCTCAACTGACTTACTAGGATTTGTTAACTAAGCTATATTGCATGCGTTGTTTATCATAAGTCATGCATCTGTTTTTTTTTTGTTTTTTTTTACTTTCATTTGCTGTCATTATTCAAAATAACAGTCATTGTGGTAAAAAATATTCATTATAGCTAAGTGAATTAAGCTGAGCATAAAGGATCAGGCCATGTTCATACCAAGATTTTATGCTGAATTAGAAAACATCCTTGTGCCAGAGTCATTCAACCCCTGAGAAGGTCACAAATTGCCAATCTTAAGATGTGCTAGAGCCAGAAGCTTCACTTATGCTAATTAGGCTGTTTATAGCCACCTTAAAGGTTTTCACTGATGTCAGAGGGTAGTTCTGCCATCCTCATGCTAAATTTCATGCAGGATACCACAGAGTACTATAAAATAGTAATCGTGATATAATAAACTGTAATCTCTTTCTGTCTCTCTCTCTCTTTCTCTCTCTCTCTCTATCTATATATACAGTATAGTGGCAATAAAACGTATGTGAACCCATTGTGATTAACTTGTTTTCTGCAGTAATTTGCCTTAAAATGTGATCTGAACCTCATCTAAATCACAGCAATAGACAACACAACATGCTTAAGCTGATAACACACAATCAATTCTAATTGATCATGTCTTTATTGAACACATAAATTAAACATCCAAAGTGCTGGATGAAAAAGTAAGTGAACCTTTGGAGTTAATAGTTGGTCGAACCTCCTTTGGCAAAGACTTCAAGCAATCGCTTTCGATAGCTCTGGATCAGACCTACACAACGGTAATGACACCCCATAGGTATCAAAGAAAAAGAATATAGAAATTTCTGTGAATTTAAAGTGGTTCTAAAGACAGAAGTTTTATTTACCTTAATGCATTTTATGTATTAAGGTAAAAAAACACCTGCATGCAGCTCCCCCTCCCCCCTTATACTTACATGAGATCCATCTCTATCCAGCTATGTGCATGAGAGCAGCGACTCTATTGGGTCTCCCTGTACTCACACAGCAGTGGGAGCCATGGGGTCCTGCTGCTGTCAATCACAAACAGCGAGCCAATGAGAGGAGAGCCGGGGGGGTGCAAGCCACACTGTGTCTGAATAGACAATGTCCATCACAAAATCCTTTCTTGTATTAAGAGAGGGATGGACTCCAGAGAGAGAGAGAGAGAGAGAGAGAGACATAATTTTGCCCCTGTACAAATCATTAGTAAGAACTCATCTGGAATATGCAGTTCAGTTTTGGGCACCAATTCTCAAAAAGGATATCGGGGAACTGGAGAAAGTGCAGAGAAAGGCAACCAAACTGATAAGAGGATTGGAGGAGCTCAGCAATGAGGAAAAATTAGAGGATTTGAATTTATTCTCTCTCGAGAAGAGAAGATTAAGGGGGGATATGATCAACAAATACATAAGTGGTCCATATAGTGAATTTGGAATTGAGTTATTCACTTTATGGGCATCACAGAGGACAAGGGGGCACTCTTTATGTCTAGAGGAAAAAATATTTAATCTCCAAATAAGGAAAGATTTCTTCACATTTATTGCTGTGAAAATGTGGAATAGACTTCCTCCAGAGGTGGCTCTGGCCAGCTCAGTAGATTGCTTTAAAAAGGCCTGGATTCTTTCCTTAATGTATATAATATAACCGAGTACTAACATTTATAGGTAAAATTGATCCAGGCAAAATCCAGGGAAAATCTGATTGCCTCTTGGGGGATCAGGAAGGAATTTTTTTCCCCCGCTATAGCAAATTGGATTATGCTTCCTGGGATTTTTTACCTCCCTTTGGGTCAACTGTGGGTTAAGGATTGTGTTTATGGGATTGTATGGTTATATCTTTTCTTTTTATTGGTTAGTTGAACTAGATGGACTTGTGTCTATTTTCAACCTGACTAACTATGTAACTATGTAACTATGTAAGCAGGGATGACACTTCTTGTAACTCTTCCTTAGGGGTTCAAAACTCGTACATAGGAGAGAGAACCAATAATAGCGTAGAACATTAGATTTATTGGTAAAAGATTAAAATCTCACTTACAATGTTACAGAGTAAAAATGCCTTATGTAAATATCACAGAGTAGAAGTCCGCTGGCTCCAGGAAGGGGCTTGGTTTCTGTGCAAACTTGTCTGCATTCCACCGCTCGCCGGACGTGACTGGTGAACCGGAATCTGCGTCAATGCATTTTGCCCCTCCCACAGGGCGTTATCAAATTTTTGCTGTTTTTCAGAGTTAAAAACACTGGTAGAATATTCAGCATCTGACACTTCCCCAGATAGGTGTACTTTATAGTAGCCTGTAGGTCTAATGTTATGGCAAAATATATAAAGTCATGTCTTAAATTATGTTTAAAAATGTTACATTAAAAGTATAACAAATCATACTAAAAATACACAATGGCTTCTCATTATCTTCACATTCTTTTCCCCAGTGGCATTAGGATAAGCACTCCTGGCAGAATTTCCAAAGGTTAGAAGTGTGTCACCATTAACACATAAAAAATATATTAAGGTTACAAGACTACATTCACTTATAGCATAGAGGGGATACAGATTTAATATGACCTACAGCACAAAGATTTACGATGTCAAAAATGTAACACAGTGTTCTTGACCTCTTTGTACTGCATAGCAAGTACATTACATTTTAAAACAATATAAAATGCATTCTAATCTTCTTATTAAAGCACTCAAACATAATTGAAATGCAACCATATATCACCAGTTGATTACAATGACCTCACAAGACATCGTTTGTCTTCTTTGCTGTTATAGTTTTGTAAAGTTCAGAAGTTCTTGTGGCAATTTGACAATAAGCTAAAAAAAAACAACCTTAATTTATAATCTGATTACTATTTATAGGGGTTCCCATTTCACAATGTGTATGCAGAAAGGCTTTACATGTAGTTCAAGTACAGGCAGTCCCCAGGTTGCAAACAAGATGGGTTCTGTAGGCTTGTTCTTAAGTTGAACTTGTATGTAAGTTGGAAACAGGTACATTTTTTAAGTTTAACTCCAGTCAAAAAAATATGTTTTTAAATTTTTTGTATAGCATGGTGAAGGGTCAACCCTCCTGTAACTTTTGTTTTGCTGTCTGTGCCCCTGTTTAGTAGATTTCAACTCACTTTCTGTCCCTGTGACAATTGGATTTTGAAATATTTGGGTTGGTGTGGAAATAAGAATTGGTGATTAAAGCTTCAGTGAAGACACCTTTTTCCCATGATAACTCTTACAGTGAATTTCCCTTCCTATGGGTAGATTTCCTCTCACTTCCTGTTGTCTCCCTCTGTTTGTCGTATGTAAGTCAGATGTTTGTAGCTTAAGCCCTAAAGAGAGGCTTACTGTAGAAGAATCACCAACATGATCTCAAGACATAAAAGATATATTGCAGCGCCCAAATATCATATATAATAAGCAGAAAGAAGTAGTGTTCATAAAAAATGTACTCAAAAGAAGTCCCAATAACAGAAAATAGACTGTGTAAAAGGTGAGTCTCAATATTCATTAATCCAAATGTATCAAAAATCTTATCTGCATAGAAGCACTCAAGCCCACAGGGTATTCTGATAAATCCAATAATTGATAATGGATGTAAGCTTACCAGAATCCCGTAGGCAATGCGCAGGTATCAGGATGAATCTCTGGGGTGAGTGGTCTGATGTCATCAGGATCCAGTAGAGAATGTGCGGGTCACAAATGTCCACCTCAAGGATGGGATGGTCTGGTGTCCTCAATTAGTGAAAGCCGAGGTAAAGGAGAGACAAGAACGATCCCTGTCCGGGTGGATGTCTCCAACTTCTCCAAACGGTTTCTCTCAGATGATAGTGATGCATGCCATATCGCAGTAGATAAAGAAAAAAACGCAATAGTGTAATACTGTATATTGATGTTTATTTCAATAAAAGGTGAATCATACTCACAATGTATATAGTTAAAAAGAGCTCTCAATATAAAATCGTGACAGGGGGGTATGGAAACCCGACGCGTTTCGGCTCCAACAGCCGTCATCTGGGGTATACCCCCCTCCTGTCACTACCCATATATATAACAAATGCACTCAAAACCTAAAGACACACCCATAGAGGGCTAAAACCGGAAATCAATTTTTGCTGTTAAAATGGCTTCTGTTGGCGTGAGTTCCACGCCTCAATCTCATACCTCCACATGTTTGACTATGTGTGTGAGTTACTAAAAGGGAAAGAAATATCGATATTCGGAGTATCCAAATAAAATTAAAATGCAAATAACTAGAAAATTCAGTGAATAGTGTTAAAATAAACCTATGAGGCTTATAGCTATAAAGAAAGGGAAAATCATTGAGTGTGTGTATCAGTTTGTACACCTCCATACTCTAACTCCGCACCTTGAGTGCGGTTGTCTTCGGTAAAATTGTCGTTTTTAACTAAAGGCCAAAATCGGGAGATACCCACACAGAAATCCAAAACTCACGTAAACAATATATATACCCATCACTGTCCTCCCCCCATATGGGGTCTACTGCCGACAACCTCGGCTTTGCGCAGCCCAAAGGTATGGGGGGACAGTGCTAAAATATAACTCTCGAGAAAAATTGATATATGTAACACTCATACTAAGT
>BLSH010240563.1:3182668-3198651 GCA_018402905.1 Glandirana rugosa
GGATACGAAACCAAGTAAAGATATGAAGAAAATAGAGAAGGAGGGAGAAAGGGTAAAGGATGGAGAAGGAGTAGAAAAGATATAGAGTAGAGAGGGAAGGGAATGAGCGGGAAGAGGAAGAAGTGTGCGAGGCAGCGATGGAGCCCCCCCTGATGGTCGGGGGGTATAGCAGTTTGTAGGCTCTATTTTAATTTAGTTCAAGGGGGTGTACCGGTAAGTAATGTTTTCCCTTCATCCAATAAGAGGAACATATTCCAGAGTCCCCATGTTTTGGAATAGCGTTCCCTTTTGTGTTGAGAAGTAAGAATCAAGTCTTCCATTTTATTTATTTGTTCTACTTTGCTTAACCAGCACGTTATAGGGGGTGGGATGTGCCTTTTCCAATAGAGGGATATACTGGCTTTAGCTGCATTGAGTAGGTGGCGCAGGATAGATTTGTTGTATACCTTAGCTGGGATACTAGAGGCGTGTAGGAGGAAGAGAGCTGGATCTTTCGGGATTTGATATTCCGTAAACTTTTGTACTATTGTGTGTATTGTTGACCAAAAAGACGTCAATTGGGGACACGTCCAGAATATGTGTAGCATAGTTCCCTTCTCCTCCCTACATCTCCAACAAAGATCCGTGGTGGAGGGGAAGCATGCGTGAAGTTTTGCTGGGGTATAATACCATCTGGTGAGTATCTTATAATTTGCCTCCTGAATTTTGGTGGAGATAGATGATTTTAGTGTAAAACGTATTATATTTTGAATTTGGGTAGCTGTGAAGGTCTGTCCTAGTTCTGTTTCCCACTTCGCTAGGCATGATAAATGTGGCTGCTCCGCCGGGTTGTTCAGTAGTGCATAGGATTTAGATAGGACTTGGGTCATAACGTCCGTTTCTGAGCAGTATTCCTCAAATAACGTCAAAGGTCGGTGGAACCTATTCGGGTCTGGGAGGGATTGCAGAAAGTGGTGTAGTCATGCCGCAGGCCAGAACGGTAGTTTATATCTGCCCCCCTCGTCCATCAGAAGTGCGATAGAGGGCCAGTGGCCGTCTATCAGGAAGTCCACAGCCCGGTCTTGGCCCCTTTCTGTTAGGTGTCGGTAGTCACGAGAGTCGAGGCCCGGGGGGAAGAGAGGATTCCCTAAAATAGGGAATAAGGGAGAGTTTTGAGTTGTGACCGCCGGATTCTCCATTGCGTGAAAGCACAGGCGAAGGGTGGTGCCTATTAGCGGGTGGGATTTCAAAGTCGTGGGTAGCACATTGTAACACCATATCGCGCTCTTGAGAGGGATGTGTGTTTGTGTTTGTTCTAACTGTGCCCACAGTTTACGTTCCCCATGTAGTCTCCAATCTATCATTCGGCCCAAGTGTGCAGCTGTATAGTAAAGTCTGATATGCGGTACCGCGAGCCCACCAAATTGCTTCGGTAAGGTCAATTGTGTCCTAGGGAGACGGGGTTTTTTACGTGCCCAGATAAAGCGAAAGAGTAAGGATTGTATTTGTTTAAAGTATATTGGGGGTATGCTTATCTGGAGGGCCTGGAACAAAAATAAGAATTTGGGCAGTATAACCATTTTTAGGAGGTTGCATCTGCCGAACCATGAATGTAGGCCTTTATGCCATTGGTCTAGCAAAATGCGAGTTTTAGCTGACAATGGTGGAAAGTTTAATTCAAATGTACGGGAGAGATCTGCCGGTATAAAGGTACCTAAATATGACCAGGCCATTTTTTGCCATTTGGCACAGCGTTCCTTTAACCACTTCCCGTCTGGCCTTTAGCAGAATGAAGGCTGTGTCCAATCACAGCTGATCACCGTTTAAATAGGAAGTGCCGGCTATCAGCTTTCCTCTGCTCACTCTGACAGCGCATGAGGAGAGGAAATCCGATAAATGGCTTTCCTCACAGGGGGATCTGCACTGATAATCAGTGCAATGATTATCAGTACAGCCTCATCAGTGTTGACTGCCAGTGCCCACCAGTGATGCTCAAAAGCACCCACCAGTGATACTAATCAGTGCCCATCAGTGATGCCAATCAGTGCTACCTTTTTAGTGCTGATCATTGATGCATGTCAGTGCCCACCAGTGTCTCCTCATCAGTGCCACCTATCAATGCCATCTATCAGTGCCCATTATTGTCAACCATCAGTGCACATCAGTGTCACCTATCAGTGCACATCAGTGCCGCCTATAAGTGTCCATCAGTGCCCATAAATGCTGCTTATCGGTGCTGCATTTCAGTGCCCATTGGTGATGCATATCAGTGCTGCCTATCAGTGCCCATCAGTACTGCATATTAGTGCCTCCTCATCAGTGCCCATCAGTGCCACCTCATCAATGTCGCCTCATCAGTGCCCATCAGTGCCACCTCATCAATGTCGCCTCATCAGTGCCCATCAGTGCCGCCTCATCCTTGCAGCCTATCAGTGCCCATCAGTGCAGTCTCATCAGCGCACATCAACAAAGGAAAAAATACTTATTTATAAAATTTTATAACAGAAAACCTTTTTTTTTCAAAATTTTCGGTCTGTTTTCATTTGTTTAGCGAAAAAATAAAAAAACCCAGTGTTGATTAAATACCACCAAAAGAAAACTCTATCTGTCTCAAAAAAAAATGATAAAAATTTTGTTTGGGTACAGAATTGCATGACTGCGCAATTGTCATTCACAGTGCGATATCGCTAAAAGCTGAACATTGGCCTGAGCAGAAAGGGTGTGAAAGTGCCCTTTATTGAAGTGGCTAACTGGCAATTGCATGGTCACGAACTGTACCCAAATTAAATTCATATAATTAAAAAAAAAAAAAAATCTCCATAAATTTGGGCCAAACTGTATTCAGCTACATGTTTTTAATAAAAAAAATCCCAATAAGTGTATATTGATTGGTTATAGTGCCTACAAAGTATTATATACATCAAACGCAGATATTTTACTTTTTTTTAATGTAAAATCGGATGAATATTTGCTTTTGGTTCGAGCACTTTTATCACTGTTTCGCATATTATCGCATATTATTGCATTTTCTGTTTTTTTAAATGAGGGATAGGCATTCATGACTATTTGTCTATTTTTGCTGCATAGCTTCTTGAATTAGCACAACATTTTTTATTATTACATATGCACAAATACATAGGGCATCCCTTGATGGGAATCTTTGTGTTTTCAGATCGAGGGGCAGCAGATGCATAAATACAGAGATTGCAGAGAATAGCCAGCCAGGAATAACGCTACAGAAGATGTCAACAGAATGTAAGAGGGAAATTGTAGACATTGCACACAATGTAGGAGGCAAATCTAGCCATTTATAGCGCAAACCCAATGCAGCACAATAGAGAAAGCAGTAGTGGGGGAACCCTCCGCTCATCTCTCTGCTTTACTGTCAGGGATATAAAGCATGCCTAGACCAAAATGGTCATGAGACCTCTGTAGAGTGAGGTAAGCCCGATATAGATGGTGACGAAAGTATCCACCTTTTCTTATTTCCTATGATAGGGATCTCTCTGTATACAGCACAATGCATGGGTCTCTCTGTATACAGCACAATGACGGGGTCCTCTCTGTATACAGCACAATGCAGGGGGTCTCTCTGTATACAGCACAATGACGGGGTCCTCTCTGTATACAGTAAAATGCAGGGGTCTCTCTGTATACAGTACAATGAATGGGTTGCTCTGTATACAGTACAATGCAGGTGTCTCTCTGTATACAGCACAACGAATGGGTCACTCTATATACAGCACAATGCATGGGTCACTCTGTATATAGCACAATGCATGGGTCGATCTGTATTCAGCACAATGCAGACCTCTTTGTATAGAGCACAATGCATGGATCTCTCTGTATACAGCACAATGCATGGGTCTCTTTACAACACATTGCAGTTATCTCTCTATATACAATGCAAGGCTCTCTATATACACCCCCTATAGCTGGTAGTATTCTGCATTGTTGCTGTATTGCTGGGATTTGTAGTCCTCTATACATTAGTGGAACTACCAGGTTTCTTGCACAGGCTCTTTGAGGTCTCTATTTACACCTCTCCTTAACTACTTCCTTACTGGGCACTTAAACCCCCTTTCTGCCCGGACTAATTTTCAGTTTTCAGCGCTGTCACTCTTTGAATGACAATTGCACGGTTGTGCGGCATTGTACCCAAACAAAATTGGTGTCCTTTTTTTCCCACAAATAGAGCTTTCTTTTGGTGGTATTTGATCACCTCTGCGGTTTTTATTTTTTACGCTATAAACAAATAAAGAGCGACGATTTTGCAAAAAGAACAATATTTTTTACTTTTTGCTATAATAAATATCCAAAAAATAAAAAACAAATGTATTCATCAGTTTAGACCGACATATATTCTTCTACATATTTTTGGTAAAAAAATTTGCAATCGGCTTATATTGATTGGGTTGCGCAAAAGTTATAGCGTCTACAAACTATGGACATTGTTTTCTGGCATTTTTATTTATTTATATTTTTTTCACTGGTAATGGCGGCGATCTGCGATTTTTATCGGGACTGCGATATTGCGGCGGGCATGTCGGACATTTTTGACACTTTTTTTGGACCAATGACATTTATACAGTGATCAGATATAAAAATAGACACTGATTACTGTATAAATGTCATTGGCAGGGAAGGGGTTAACACTAAGGGGGCAGTGAAGGGGTTAAATGTGTTCCCTGGGTGTGTTCTAACTGTGGGGGGGGGGGTTGGCAGGGGCATGACAGATCTAACTGATCCCAGTGACAGGGATCAGTAGATCTGGCATGCCCCCCTCACAGAACGGGGAACCGCCGTGTTTACATCAGCAGTTCCCCGTTCTTGCTCTCTGTGAGCCGATTGCAGGTTTCCGGCAGACATCGGGTCCGCCCGACCCGCGGGCACGCTCATGTGGCGTGCGGCGGCGTGCACATGTGGCACCGGTGAGAGATCCCCCAGCACGAGCCAAAGGGAAGGACGTCTATTGACAGCCTCCCGGCATTTTAGAGCCGCGCTGTAGCTGTCAATCGGCTATGCCGCGGATCTGAAGTAGTTAAATACACACATTTTCTGCTAAATCTCAGCATGTAAATAAGGAAAAATAAAAAATTCCAAATTGTGCTACACCAATTGAATATTAGGGTTAGTGACTCCTTGATTTCTTCCTCCCTGAACTCCATATCAGATCTCGTGGTACCTCTCTGCACACCACTCCCAAGGTGATTCTATGGCTGCTCCAGCACCAATTAAAGAAACTCATTACACACAGCAGGAAGCAATGATGAAAATTCAGCCACAATGACCCCTATGGTGGGATGACTATTACACAACATAACTGAACCAAAACTTGCAGCAGACTAGCAGAATGTTTGCAAAGAAAGTTGATCTGGAGTCATGCAATGCAGACTTGCTGCAATTGTGCAACAAACTTGTGAGACCTGGCAAGTCTAGCAATAGCTCAGCAAGTCGTAACTTGCAGCACAGTTGCCTGCTATCTGGGAAATGTTTCATAGAATAACTTTTTTTTTTATTGCCAAAAACTGAGACTTGTATAACGTTGGCTATAGACTTGCGGGGCTCTTGCTGTAGACTTGCGGGGCTCTTGCTGTAGACTCACCACTGCAACTTCACTCTTGCTAGAGACGTGCCATGCAAATTTGCTACAAATTGGAAAAGTGTCAACTAGAACTTGTGCTTCAAGTGTTCTGCAAGTGTACAACTTACCAGGGAAGATGTGCAGCAAGTTACCAAACTTACAATTCAATACTACCATATATGTGTGCAAGTTATCCTTGCTATCTGGGAGGGCCCTTGCCACTTTGCTAAGGCTTTACTCTCAACTGTGGGGACTAGTACCAGCACTCTATCACCAGGGTTGAAGACCTGGGTCTTGGCACCCCAATAATAAACTCTTCTCTGGACCTCCTGGGCTTGCTCCATATGTTAGCATACAAGCGGCAGGACAGCAGTGATTCTATCTTGCAACAGTGAGATACGCTCGATGATGCTTCTATAAGGCGTGGTCGCTCCCTCCCACGTTTCTTTTGCAACATCTAGCAATCCCCTGGGATGTCTCCCATACAGTGGTTCAAAAGGGGAATAACCTGTAGGTGCCTGAGGTGCCTACCGTATGGCAAACATGAGGTATGGCAGCAAGAAATCCCAATTTCTCCCATCTTTCTCCACCATCTTTTTTAACATGCTTTTGAGTGTTTTGTTAAATCTCTCCAAAAGACCATCAGTTTGCGGTTGGTAGACAGAGATATGGAGATGGGAGATTTTGAACAACTTACACAATTCTTTAGTGACTCGGGACATAAATGGGGTACCTTGATCCGTCAATATTTTTTTTGGAATACCCACAGAACTAAATACATGGACAAGCTCTTTGGCAATAGTTTTAGCTGAGGTATTACGCAAGGGAATGGCTTCAGGATATTGCGTGGCATAGTCTAGCATTACCAGTATGTGCTGATGGCTCTAGGCAGACTTTACTACTGGTCCCACCAGATCAATGCCAATTCTTTCAAAAGCCACTTCAATTATTGGTAATGGTACCAGAGGACTGGGAAAATGGGGTGATGGCGCAGAATACTGACACTCTGGGCACGACTCACAATATTCTTTGACATCTGCATATAACCTGGGCCAAAATAATTTCTGGGTTATTCTCTCCTTGGTCTTCTCCATACCCAGATGCACACACATCATATGACCATGGGCTAAATCTAATACCATCCGGCGATAGGGTTTGGGAACCACTAGCTGCTCTACCTCCACCTCACCTTGCTTTATCACCTGATACAGCAAGTTATTTCAAGAGCCACGTAGGAAAAAGACACCCCTATATTAGGTTCAACAGGCTCCCCATCTATCATTTTAATGTTTTCTCTGGCTCTATTGAGAGTGGCGTCTTTTAGTTGTTCTGTACAAAAATCATCTTTTCTGATCTCAAAGTCAGGCACCACATTCCATCCACTCTCACAATTAGAGTCAGAGATAATTTCTTGTTCATTAACCTCCAGCTGGGGGCTGGATTCCAGATCCTCCTGCTCCCCAGCCATTACAGGAAAAGGATCTTCTCTTTTCCCGGATATGCCAACAGTTTTCCTTTCAATTTTGTAATCAAAAGGGTCTGGTGTGAGTACCAGTGTTTCCTCAGGAGGGAGAGCTCTGTCCTCCTGACTCCTTTTCTTTTCCCATAAACTCCAAAAGTGTGGAAAATCTCTCCCCACTAGGGCTTCATGAAGCAATGAGGGTACCACCCCCACTGAATGTGTCACTATGCCCCAAATGGTATCAATATCAACCACAGCAGTCTGGTAGTCACATGTGCCACCATGCATACAAATAACCCCAATAGTGCTAGGGTGTAACTTTGCAGGATTTACACAATCACCTTTGACTAATGTCACCACACTACAAGAATCTAGCAGAGCCGTGACTGGCTTTCCATCAACTGAAAATTACACACATTTGTTTTTCCATGTGTTCCTGACATGTTACAGTACATGCCACCTGTGCAAAAAGAGACGTGTTTTTTCAAGTAAGCATTATCACATTGCATTGGTTCATCATTTAGGGAACAGTTAGCAGCAATATGACCAAAGGCATGGCAGAGATAACATTTTATGTGTTCTGTACCCAGTCCTCTAAATGGCCTCAGAGACCTTCCTGACCTATTTGGCCAGTCTCTAGGTACTGAGCCCATAGTCTCGTTATCTCTGGCAACAGTCTTGTCATTTTTCCCCATGCCCTTGAACCCTGGAACAGTCTTACCGGATCCTCCAGGCAGTTTTTCACCCCTATAAACATTGGAGTGGGGCACAGATGGGTTCAACAAGTCCTCAGCAGCCCTATATCTCTCCACTAGGTCCACTAGCTGGTTTGCAGTCTTAGGGTCCCCACGGCTGACCCACTTCCTCAAAGTGGCAGGGAGCGCAGGTAAATAAAGGTCCATGACCACATGCTCCGCAATCTTAGGGCCTGGCAAAGTCTCTGGCTGCAGTCACTTCTTGGTGAGGTGTATTAAATCAAGCATTTAGGAGTGGGGTGGGTTGTCAGTACTGTATGACCACCGATGCACCGTTGAGCCCGGACTGCAATGGTGATGCCCACGCATGCAAGTATCTCAGCTTTCAGTGTCTCATAATCCTGGGCAGCATTTGCTTCCAGGTCATAATAGGCCTTTTGGGGTTCTCCTGTCGGAAAGGGGACTAGCAGTCATGTCCATTGCTCTTTTTGCCATCCTTCTCGAACAGTGACTCTTTCAAAAGTTGTGAGGTACGCTTCCACATCATCTGCAGTTGTCATCTTCTGCAGGAAAGAGCTGGCACGTACCATTTTCCGTTCCACCGGCATAGGACTTGTGGACCCCTTCTTTATCTCCACCAGGGCCCCCGCAAACTGGTGATTTGCCTCCTGCTGTGCTGCAGTGACCTCTGCGACTTGGCGGTTGGTTTCCTGCTACTGGTGATTGGTTTTTTGCTGGGTTGCAGTGGTCTGCAACAGTGCTTTTAACACATCCTCCATCTTTCCACTTGTTTGGGAAGATGCCCGTCAAAAATCCACCATCTGTGGGGTTAGCTCAAGGGGGATCACCTTCCCTGGGAAAAAAAGGCAGTCCAAACTGCAGGTTTTCTTAAAAGCTGACTTGTAGCCTGTTTTATTGTAAAAGGTTGCATGGAAATAAAACAAACAAAACAGAAAATAAATCCTTGCCATACAGGCTCTTACTAAACATCTTCAGTTTCCCTAACTGATTGGTGAAGGGCTTCTCCCAATCACCCACAAAACAAAGACAATGCAAACCTTTTCGTTTCAGTCATAAAGCAAACTTCAGTTCAAGCTCTCTTATGTTTGATGGATCCTGAGTCCCAGGCCAGAGCATTTATCTAATCCAGACCTGCTTCCTTTATACCACCTGCTGATGGACACAAGTGGATTGCCAAATCTGGTCCAGAACCAACCCTGCCAAGTTGGCTTGTAATACCTGGACCGGATTCCACCTTAGTTTCCTGCAAATGAACGCATGCGAGGTGAAACATAACTTCCATTGATCGATCATATATACAGTATCTCACAAAAGTGAGTACACCCCTCACATTTTTGTAAATATTTTATTATATCTTTTCATGTGACAACACTGAAGAAATGACACTTTGCTACAATGTAAAGTAGTGAGTGTACATCTTGTAAATTTGCTGTCCCCTTAAAATAACTCAACACACAGCCATTAATGTCTAAACCGCTGGCAACAAAAGTGAGTACACCCCTAAGTGAAAATGTCCAAATTGGGCCTGAAGTGTTAATATTTTGTGTGGCCACCATTATTTTCCAGCACTGCCTTAACCCACTTGGACATGGAGTTCACCAGAGCTTCACAGGTTGCCACTGGAGTGCTCTTCCACTCCTCCATCATGACATCACAGAGCTGGTGGATGTTAGAGACCTTGCGCTCCTCCACCTTCCGTTTGAGGATGCCCCAGAGATGCTCAATAGGGTTTAGGTCTGGAGACATGCTTGGGCAGTCCATCCCCTCAGCTTCTTTAGCAAGGCAGTTGTCATCTTGGAGGTGTGCTTGGGGTCGTTATGTTGTTGGAATACTGCCCTGCGGCCCAGTCTCCGAAGGGTGGGGATCATGCTCTGCTTCGGTATGTCACAGTACATGTTGGCATTCATGGTTCCCTCAATGAACTGTAGCTCCCCAGTGCTGGCAGCACTCATGTAACTCCAGACCATGACACTCCCACCGCCATGCTTGACTGTAGGCAAGACACACTTGTCTTTGTACTCCTCACCTGGTTGCCGCCACACACGCTTGACACCATCGGAACCAAATACGTTTATCTTGGTCTCATCAGACCACAGGACATGGTTCCAGTAATCCATGTCCTTAGTCTCCTTGTCTTCAGCAAACTGTTTGCAGGCTGTCTTGTGGATCATCTTTAGAAGAGGCTTCCTTTTGGGTGGAACCTGTACTGTTAAACCACTGCATGGTCTTGGCCACCGTGCTACAGCTCAGTTTCAGGGTCTTGGCAATCTTCTTATAGCCTAGGCCATCTTTGTGTAGAGCAACAATTCTTTTTTTCAGATACTCAGTGAGTTTTTTGCCATGAGATGCCATGTTGAACTTCCAGTGACCAGTATGCGAAAGTGAGAGCTATAACACCAAATTTAACACACCTGCTCCCCATTCACACCTGAGACCTTGTAACACTAACGAGTCACATGACACCAGGGAGGCAAAATCGCTAATTGGGCCCAATTTGGACAGCAAATTTACACTGTTATACAAGCTATACACTCACTACTTTACATTGTGGCAAAGTGTCATTTCTTTAGTGTTGTCACATGAAAAGATATAACAAAATATTTACAAAAATGTGATGGGTGTACTCACTTTTGTGAGATACTGTATATATATATATATATATATATATATATATATATACACCATCATTTTTTTTATACTACTAAAAGCAGTGATCAACGACTTATAATGGGATTGCGCTATTGCGGCGGACAATCTGACACTAACTGACACTTTGTGGGAACTGACTAACCAGTAATATTATTACAGTGAACAGTGATAATACTATACATTGTCACTGTACTAATGACACTGGCTGGGATGGGGCTAACATCTAGGGGTTATGTGGTGATAAAGTTGTGCAGCACTATAAATAAACAATTGCAAATATTGTATAAACATTAGAAAGCGCAAACTTCAAAACATATGAAAAGTGTAAATCAGTCACCATCAAAACCTATAATGTGAAAAGTCTACCAAATACAAAAATTCCACTAAAAATGTGCATAAACAGTCCACCACAAAGAGTGCATATATCCGTATTGTTCTGGAGCTTAGATGAATAAATCCTTCTGGATGATCACCAGAACACCACAGTGCATATAGTTCCACCTTATCAGATAATATGACCACCAATAAAGGATGGCCAAACTCACTCTTAATATCGTCAGTGCCGAGATATCCTTGGATCTCTGAAGGAACTCTCCCATACACTTTGTTCCAAAGATGTCCACAGAATTCAAAGATGGATAGAAAAAACTCTCATAGTGTAGTAAACGGAATCCTCCAATTTATTTTAAATAGTTAAAAATACTCACAAGGTAAAAATACAGAACAAGCATAATCATACATCACAGTAGTTAAAGCATCCAATTCTCTCCTTGTGTTCGTTCTAGGCGGCAACCCACTTCCAGGTCTCGGCTTGAAGCTCTTGTACAATTGACATGAGAATAGGAATGTGAGGTACCTGTGTAATGCCAGCTGCAGCATCTTCCAGAAGTCTTAGCATCATCCGTGTGTTCACCCGTCCATTGAGAAGTATGCACTTGCAGGACCATGGTGTGTATAGGAGTTACTTTGGAGATCCAAGTATACTCGGATATATATATATATATATATGTTTGACCATCCTTTATTTGTGGTCATATTATCTGGTAAGGTGGATATACATCCACTGTGATGTTCTGGTGAAATATTTTTTGCTTTCTCTGCCAGTGGAGTGATCATCCGGAAGAATTTATTACTTTCATCTCCAGAACAATATGGATATATGCACTCTTTGTGGTGGACTGTTTATACACATGTTTAGGGGAATTTTTGTATTTGATGGACCTTTCACGTTATAGGTTTTGATGGTGACTGATTTACACTTTATATATGTTTTGATGTTTGCTCTTATTCATGTTTATATAATGTTTGCAATATTTTATGCATAGATATATGTACAGATCAATCAGGACAGGAGGTGAATCGGGTTGGCTGGGATGAGAAGCCGAGGAAGCCGTGGAGGGGCTGAGTGTGGGGGGACCATGGAGGGGGGAGTGCAGGGGGACTGTGGAGGTGGTTTGTTTGCTCCCCCCCAGAAAGTTTAGCACCAGCCTCCACTGAGTAGGAGTGAGTGCAGAGCATCATTGGCATGCCCTCTGGGGATGTCACTATGATCCTCTGAACTTGCAGTGCAATGATGCTGAGATCTTAGCTCATGCAGACAAGGAGTAAAAGGACCCTGCACATCACCAATGTGAATGTACAATATACTGTATATCTAAAGCGCTTTGTAAATTGACAGCACTATATACGTATCTGTAATAAAATTAAAAAAATAAAAGCATTCATGTTATCGGCCTGAACAATCTGAAAAAGGTAAGGGTATAAAAAAAAACTAAATAATTACGTGTGGAGGGGGAGGCTTCTAGATGGAGAAGGAAAGCTCCTGCAGACAAGGAAGCTCAGAGTTGGACTTTAACCGCAGTGCATTCAACAGAGAGATTTGGAACCTGTCTATGTTCTCTGGCAGTGGCGGCTGGTTCTCAATATTTTGGTGGGGCCGCAAACAAACCTGCCCCCCTCACTTGCATCACCGCCGCTGCAGCAATCCCCCCTGCCCATGGAGATCAGGGGCCTGATCTTAGGAGCTTGCCAGAAGAGCCAGGGGCTCCAGTGCCAATCGGGTCTTAGGACCCGCTTCCTGATTGGTTGGGATGAATATTAATTTGCTATTGACACAACTGGGTGGGCTCAGGGCGTAGTGCATTGCGCCCCGAGCCCACCCTTTTTTAAGCCAATAAGAACCCCTGCGCCCAATATGGATGGGCCACCACTGCTCTCTGACAGGAATGTCTGAATCTCCATACTTACTAAACAGAATAACAACTCCTTTGGGAGGTGAAACAATTTACATACAGTGCCTTGAAAAAGTATTCATACCCCTTGAAATTTTCCACATTTTGTCATGTTACAACTAAAGACGTAAATGTATTTTATTAGGATTTTATGTGATAGACCAACACGAAATGGCACATAATTGTGAATTGGAAGAAAAATGATAAATGGGGGGGGGGGGGTGTTCAGGGTGATGTGCACTGTAAGTTTTCTGCCCCACATAGCATTTTGCTTTTAGGCCAAAAAGTTCAATTTTGGTCTCATCTAACCAGAGTACCTTCTTCCTCATGTTTGTTGTGTCTCCCACATGGCTTTTTGCAAACTGCAAATGGGACTTCTTATGAATTTCTTTCAACAATGGCTTTCTTCTTACCACTTTTCCATAAAGGTCAGATTTGTGGAGTGCACGACTAATAGTTGTCCTGTGGTCTGTGGACAGATTCTCTCACCTGAGCTGTGGATCTCTGCAACTCCTCTAGAGTTACCATGGGCCTCTTGGCTGCTTCTCTGATTAATTCTCTCCTTACCCAGCCTGTCAGCTTAGGTAGATGAACATGTCTTGGTAAGTTTGCAGTTTTCCATTTTAGGATGATGGATTGAACAGTTCTCCATGAGATGTTCAAAACTTTGGATATTTTTTATAACCTAACCCTGCTTTAAACTTCTCCCTGAACTGCCTGGTGTGTTCCTTGGCTTTCATGATGCTGTTTGTTAACTAAGGTTCTATAACAAACCCCTGAGGGCTTCACAGAACAGCTATATTTATACTGAGATTAAATTACACACATGTGGACTCTATTTATTAATTAGGTGACTTCTGAAGGAAATTGGTTCCATTAGATTTTAGTTAGGGGTATCAGAGTAAAGGGGGCTGAATACAAATGTTCAGATATTTCTTTGTAACACATTTTGAAAACCATTTATCATTTTCCTTCCACTTCACAATTATGTGCCACTTTGTATTGTTCTATCACAAAACATCCCAAAAAAAAAAACATTTACATTTTTGGTTGTAACATGACAAAATGTGGAAAATGGCAAGGGGTATGAATACTTTTTCAAGGCACTGTACATGTGTTTCTACTGTGTGTCTATCTAAATGTTGGCCTCTACCTGCATTTATTGGTTGCTGTTGATTAAAATTCACTACAGGTAAACTTTAAGCAGGTCATATTATCGTATAAATCTGTAAACTTTAATACTTCTAAGAAGGATGAAAGAGTTTTGTTCCCCTAGGGGATTATGCGGTGCTGTAGAATTGATCAGTACCAATTAGATTTTCAATAAAACATTCAGTCTTTATTATAACATAATAGTCATTAAATTATTATACATAAACATTAAAATTACTATATTCCAAATATTACATGAAAGGAGTTCAGCCACCCAATTTTTTGGCTTCAGTCAGCTGTTATCCCAACCGGTTTCACCCCCATGGGCTTCTTCAGGGGATTATACTGACCTCCAAACTCTAGTTGGAAACAATGAAATACATACAGTCAGAAAATCATTAATTAATACTGTCATTGCTTGGTACACCTGTAGGGTACATGATTCCCAAAACCTTCAAATACCAGCTCCCATACATCCCAAAAAATTCCCCCACACGTCCATAGAACCTAGGTCGAGACTCACCCAGATGAAATTGGGTCCAGCACAAGCAAACCCCAAGGCACAAATGGCCTCGTCCCAGCTAAGGAATGGCAACTGCAGGTGATGTAAATGGTCCTGGCTATATTTGTAGCACAATAGCTTCAAGAGGATACAGAAAGAGAAAAAAAGAGAAAAAAAAAAGAGAAAAAAGGGAACTTTAGTTATTGCTTAAAATAGTACAGCTGGTGCCTAATGTCCACAATTAGCGGCAAAATGCCCCTGTATTGTATTATATAGTTCAAAAAAATGCATGTAATTTGTATAAAATGTGTGGTCATTTTTGACAGGTCCAAGCTAGAGTAAAGCACGTATTAAGTGAATTAGGGGCCAAGGTCAGTTAGAAACTTACTTGTAATCGCAGTTATAGATGCGAAATTTATTGGGGACGCCAAGCAGGTAAAACAATAAGGAACAGTCCACAAAAGGCTAATATAATACCGGAGCAATCCAAGGAATTTATTGCTACTCATAGGCTCTCTCTGTAACAGAAAGCAGGAGAGTCTAATTATAGCAATAGGACAGATGCATATGTATACAAGTATAGACAGCCAGTTGTATATTTACCCTGTGTGTAACAAAGTACATCAGACACAGGATATCACCTCAGAACCGAGGTCGAATGGAAGAAAAGCGTGTCTGAGAAGATAAATCTCCACTTCGTAGGTTCTATAGGGGCCAAGAGAGCAGATGCTTAATCATTGAATTGATCTCAAATAGAGAAGCGTTCATCAATAGAGAAGCCATAAGTGGGTCATATAGTCATACCTGGCAATACTGTAGAGTCCAACAGGGCGCCCCCAATCGCCTGCTCGATGGATGCTAGGCAGCGCCGGCCTTTTATACATCACCCACTTGGCGGGCGTATGGCGTCACCCGCTGAGTGCGGACATAGAGTGTGACGCGCATGCGTCATTGCTGGATCCGCTAGAAACTACGATACCCATGCTGCACCGCGGTACGGCATAGGTAAAGGGCCAAAACACCTCCGCCCTCTGGTAGAGGGTGACGGACAGCGAGTGGCTGAAACAGTTCTGCGGATCAGGTGGAGCAGGAGCATCACGAGAAGAGGGGGGAAAGAAGGAAAGGACCGAAATGGACAGTCCATCCTCCCTCCCCCCCTTTCCGTCCGTGCAGTTACCGAATCGCCGGGATCCGAGAGACAATGCCCCAAGACAGATTGCAAAGCATGACCCCCGCAAAGGCTCGACCCCGACCCAAATCCCACAGACACAACGAGGAGGAAGGAATGGCTGAGAACACAGCAAGAGGAGAAGGTGGGGGCATTAAAAATGTAGCCCCCCAGAAAAATGAATACACAAACAGGGTTTATAAATCCAAGCAGACAGTATAAATTCTATATATGCAAAGGGTCATTTGGTCATAGAACCAGTGACTCAAGTATTATATGAGCTACTTCGTTTCACATAGATCCAGTATATTGCATCAATATTATTCAACCATTTTACATATAAATTATTTATTTATATTGAGAGATATATGTATTGGAAATAGAAAAAACAAGGAATTACATGTGACGCTATATGTAATTCCTTGTTTTTTCTATTTCCAATACATATATCTCTCAATATAAATAAATAATTTATATGTAAAATGGTTGAATAATATTGATGCAATATACTGGATCTATGTGAAACGAAGTAGCTCATAT
>BLSH010240563.1:3198661-3210804 GCA_018402905.1 Glandirana rugosa
TGTAGCCCCCCAGAAAAATGAATACACAAACAGGGTTTATAAATCCAAGCAGACAGTATAAATTCTATATATGCAAAGGGTCATTTGGTCATAGAACCAGTGACTCAAGTATTATATGAGCTACTTCGTTTCACATAGATCCAGTATATTGCATCAATATTATTCAACCATTTTACATATAAATTATTTATTTATATTGAGAGATATATGTATTGGAAATAGAAAAAACAAGGAATTACATGTGACGCTATATGTAATTCCTTGTTTTTTCTATTTCCAATACATATATCTCTCAATATAAATAAATAATTTATATGTAAAATGGTTGAATAATATTGATGCAATATACTGGATCTATGTGAAACGAAGTAGCTCATATAATACTTGAGTCACTGGTTCTATGACCAAATGACCCTTTGCATATATAGAATTTATACTGTCTGCTTGGATTTAAAAAAACCCTGTTTGTGTATTCATTTTTCTGGGGGGCTACATTTTTAATGCCCCCACCTTCTCCTCTTGCTGTGTTCCCAGCCATTCCTTCCTCCTCGTTGTGTCTGTGGGATTTGGGTCGGGGTCGAGCCTTTGCGGGGGTCATGCTTTGCAATCTGTCTTGGGGCATTGTCTCTCGGATCCTGGCGATTCGGTAACTGCACGGACGGAAAGGGGGGGAGGGAGGATGGACTGTCCATTTCGGTCCTTTCCTTCTTTCCCCCCTCTTCTCGTGATGCTCCTGCTACATTTGCGGTTATCCACCTGATCCGCAGAACTATTTCAGCCACTCGCTGTCCGTCACCCTCTACCAGAGGGCGGAGGTGTTTTGGCCCTTTACCTATGCTGTACCGCGGTGCAGCATGGGTATCGTAGTTTCTAGCGGATCCAGCAATGACGCATGCGCGTCACGCTCTATGTCCGCACTCGGCGGGTGACGCCATACGCCCGCCAAGTGGGTGATGTATAAAAGGCCGGCGCTGCCTAGCATCCATCGAGCAGGCGATTGGGGGCGCCCTGTTGGACTCTACAGTATTGCCAGGTATGACTATATGACCCACTTATGGCTTCTCTATTGATGAACGCTTCTCTATTTGAGATCAATTCAATGATTAAGCATCTGCTCTCTTGGCTCCTATAGAACCTACGAAGTGGAGATTTATCTTCTCAGACACGCTTTTCTTCCATTCGACCTCGGTTCTGAGGCGATATCCTGTGTCTGATGTACTTTGTTACACACAGGGTAAATATACAACTGGCTGTCTATACTTGTATACATATGCATCTGTCCTATTGCTATAATTAGACTCTCCTGCTTTCTGTTACAGAGAGAGCCTATGAGTAGCAATAAATTCCCTGGATTGCTCCGATATTATATTAGCCTTTTGTGGACTCTTCCTTATTGTTTTACCTGCTTGGCGTCCCCAATAAATTTTGCATCTATAACTGCGATTACAAGTACGTTTCTAACTGACCTTGGCCCCTAATTCACTTAATACGTGCTTTACTCTAGCTTGGACCTGTCAAAAATGACCACACATTTTATACAAATTACATGCATTTTTTTGAACTATATAATACAATACAGGGGCATTTTGCCGCTAATTGTGGACATTAGGCACCAGCTGTACTATTTTAAGCAATAACTAAAGTTCCCTTTTTTTCTCTTTTTTTTTTCTCTTTTTTTCTCTTTCTGTATCCTCTTGAAGCTATTGTGCTACAAATATAGCCAGGACCATTTACATCACCTGCAGTTGCCATTCCTTAGCTGGGACGAGGCCATTTGTGCCTTGGGGTTTGCTTGTGCTGGACCCAATTTCATCTGGGTGAGTCTCGACCTAGGTTCTATGGACGTGTGGGGGAATTTTTTGGGATGTATGGGAGCTGGTATTTGAAGGTTTTGGGAATCATGTACCCTACAGGTGTACCAAGCAATGACAGTATTAATTAATGATTTTCTGACTGTATGTATTTCATTGTTTCCAACTAGAGTTTGGAGGTCAGTATAATCCCCTGAAGAAGCCCATGGGGGTGAAACCGGTTGGGATAACAGCTGACTGAAGCCAAAAAATTGTGTGGCTGAACTCCTTTCATGTAATATTTGGAATATAGTAATTTTAATGTTTATGTATAATAATTTAATGACTATTATGTTATAATAAAGACTGAATGTTTTATTGAAAATCTAATTGGTACTGATCAATTCTACAGCACCGCATAATCCCCTAGGGGAACAAAACTCTTTCATTCTATCTATAATTGGGATGAGGTGCCACAAACTGTTTAGGCCATATGCCGAAAACTGACCAAGGATACATTCAAATAATCCCCTTCTAAGAAGGAATGTGGGGTAACAATACAATATAAAACATTTCTGACAGAAGAAAATACATACGTAATTAAATTTCCTTTTTGAGTGCAGAGTTCTTTGTTCCAGAATGTTTCCAAATAACTCATCACTAAACTGTCAATTCTTCAAAAACCCATTGTCACAATGATAGGAAAAAAAAGCCTTTGTCCTCACAGAAGACAATTTTTATAAACAACATTTTAATTCATTGATCCTTACAGTTGTGTGCTTTTAGGGTGTTTCATGACAAAAGGTCTCCACAAGTAATACTGTCAACATTTAACAGATGAGACAGGCCATTGCCACAAATAACCCTTAGTGTGTTTCCTTCATTGTGTGCAGACCATTTGTCACAGCAGGCTTATATCTACAAGGTGTTTAAAAATTGAAACGATACTAGGACGGTACTGGGAGCAGACGTCAGTGTCTGAGTGGGCTAAATATATTGGTTTCACTGCTACTTTGCTGAAAAGAGGAACAGAAAAAAACACTTTTTTTTGTCTACATGGTAAGGGGTTCTGATAAAATGTATCCTTTACTAGAGGGCCAATAAACACATTCGATTCAACCACTAGATTGACGCTTTGGATGCTAACTCTTTAATACATTTGGCTAAACCTGCCAAATAAGAATGATCCAAACATTTGGGCTCAAGCCAAACTTCAGGAATGCAAAGGACATAATTAGATGCAATTAGTTATACATGATCTATGATCATTTATGAGTTAATGTTATCCACTGAGCACTCGATCCTGTAGAAGAAGAAACGTATTACTTTCTTCTCCCAATGCCCATTTGTGGAGTATTGGCTCACTGGGCAGGGACTCAGGAATGTGAGAGCAATACTTTTAGGTTGGTGACTTATGCTTAGACTGTGCATTTTTTAAGTATTTTACTGTGTTGGTAAAATTAGCTTTTTATTAATTTTGTTCACATGTTGATAAAATCGAAGTTTTTATATATTATGCACACATATTATGAACATCAAATTCACCGAGGTCTAAGATGTACGCCCTTTACTCAATTAACATCCACCCTTCACCTGCGCCAAAATGACTCATTAATAGAGGAAGCTGCTACTTAAAGTAAATAAATAGTATATCCATCAATAATCCTCATGTAGAGTAGTAGAACTATTATTCAAATACCAAAAGATTGAGTGAATACAGGGTTAATGATAATAAAACAAAAGTCCGCATAGAAGATCCCACAGTATAGTGATTAGTGATAGTCCATGCAATGCGAGGAATATTTAACCATCAGTTGCTGCATAGGGATGACAATATCTCCTTTCAGGATCCACCACCATCCACCACGTGACAATCAAATGTGCACGGACCCCCAAAGGATAAACGCTTACCAGATGAATATGCTAAGCACTCTCATGCTCAGCTCAAACGCCTTTTGTGCTTTCCTGTGCACTGTACCACTCAGATGCCAGTCCCCAATCACGGATCCTTTAACTAGACCTCAGGCTCCAAGCAGGGAATCATAAAAGACAACAAAAGTCGCCACATAGCATAATATCGTTTTCAAACTGATTTATTTAAATGTAGATAAAAACAACACGTGTCCCTTTTGTGGGGATTCTTACCAGATACACTCTTAATATCAGCGTAGGGAAGTTACACTTGCGGACGCCGTCATTCCTAGGACTTCTGCAGACCTCCAGAGGCGATTTGGCTCACAGTGTCTCCTCCTCTCTGACCCGCAGTGAGGTACAAGCGCTGCCGGGAGTTCCTCCGCCTACTTCCTACGCCTCAGCCGCCCTAGCCAATCACAAAAGGCATTTGAGCTGAGCATGAGAGTTCTTAGCATATTCATCTGGTAAGCGTTTACCTTTTGGGGGTCCATGCACATTTGATTGTCACGTGGTGGATGGTGGTGGATCCTGAAAGGAGATATTGTCATCCCTATGCAGCAACTGATGGTTAAATGTTCCTCGCATTGCATGGACTATCACTAATCACTATACTGTGGGATCTTCTATGCGGACTTTTGTTTTATTATCATTAACCCTGTATTCACCCAATCTTTTGGTATTTGAATAATAGCGCTACTACTCTATGTGAGGATTATTGATGGATATTATGAACATCACTCATCTTTCATTGTGGTTACAGATGACAAACATAACATCAGTCATAGTTACATAGTTAGTTAGGATAAAAAAAAAAAGACACAAGTCCATCTAGTTAAACCAAAAAAAATATATATATATTATATATTACCATACAACCCTTCACCCACAGCTGATCCAGAGGAAGGCAAAAAACCCCAGCAAAAATTCCTTTATGATTCAGATTTTCCCTGGATCAACTTTACCTATAAGGCCTCATGCACACAGGACGTTTTTTGACTGTTTTTCAGCAGCTGTTTTCAGCTGCAGACATTTTTTTCTACAGCCAATAAACCCTCCATCATGTTATCCTATGTGTTCATGCACACACAGGCTGTTATTAACTGTTTTTAGCAGTGACATTTTTGAGCTGTAAAAAAAAACAAGAGCTGAGGGATTTTTGGACTGTTTTCAGCTGTAAAAACATCCAAAAACGCTCAAAAAAACCCTTAAAAACGTCCATCCCCAACGTTTTTGGATGTTTTAGACTAATTGAAAAAAAAAACGCTGGCCCTTTTAAAACAGGAAATAACGTGGAAAAACTGTGGTAATATAACGCTGGTAAAAGCTGAAAACATCCCAGATAAGCAACTGACATTTTTTGGCTGTTTTTTTAAAGTCCTGTGTGCATAAAGCCTAAATGTTAGTACCCAGTTATGTTATGTACATTAAGGAAAGAATCCAGGCCTTTTTTAAAGAAATCTACTGTGCTGGCCAGAACCACCTCTGGAGGTAGTCTATTAGACATTTTCACAGCTCTAACTATAAAGAAACCTTTCCGTATTTGGAGATGAAATATTTTTTCCTCTAGACGTAAAGAGTGCCTCCTTGTCCTTTGTGATGACCTTAAGGTGTATAACTCTACATCAAGTTCACTATATGGACCACTTATATATTTGTACATGTTGATCATATCCCCCCTTAATCTCCACTTCTCAAGAGAAAATAAATTAATTTCCTCTAATCTTTCCTCATAGCTGTGCTCCTCCATGCCTCTTATCAGTTTGGTTGTCCTTCTCTGCTCTTTCTCCAGTTTCCCGATATCCTTTTTTTGAGAACTGGTGCCCAAAACTGAACTGCATATTCCAGATGAGGTCTTACTAATGATTTGTACAGGGGCAAAATGATGTCTCTCTCTCTGGAGTCCATACCTCTCCTAATACAAGAAAGGATTTTGCTAGCTTTGGAAACCTCAGTCATAGATGGGAATTGACAATTTACTTTTCCTATCAACTGCAAGAGATTCTCTAACAAATATACAAGGGTTCTTCAAAAGGTTTACGCACTTTTTTTAACTCTATTAAATATAAAAAAGTGCAAAAACTTTTTGAAGACCCCTTGTACTTAAATATACATAAAAATTGAGTCTGTTAAAGTGATTTTAAAGGTTTTTTTTTATTACAAACATGTTATGCTTTCCTGCTCTGTGCAATGGCTTTCATTTTTTGGTCCCCGCTAGAGGTCCTGGCTCCTCCCCCCGCCGAGTGCCCCCAATAGCAAGCCTCTTGCTATGGGGGCACTCAAGCAGAATCGCTTCCAAGCCTATCTCTTGTAAATGGACATTGTCCATTCACACACAGAGTGTGACTGGGCCCTGCCTCACGCTCTCTCTTCATCAGACCAAGGAGAGCTGATGCTCTAAAGTACATCACTGGATCTAGATGGGGCTCAGGAAAGTGTAAAATTGGCCATAGACAGAGCAATTTTCTATCCTGCAACCACGAGAACACAGTAATTACTGCTAGTGGCTATAATAGCATCTGGCAGTAATCACATGTAAAATCTGATAGGCTGGTTTTACACTAGTTGATTGATTGATCATTCAGCTTGGGTACAATCAACCTGCCCATACATGGTTTGAATCTCGGCCGGTCCCTTAACCAGTTGTGATTCAAACCCTCTATGCCTGGATTAAGGGGTGGGCTGGGGGATGGGGGGGGCCGCATCTAGACTTTTTTTTGCCTTAATGCATAGGATGCATTATGGTAAAAAAACCTTCGGCCTTTAGGACCACTTTATATTATCAAATCCTTATCAAGTTACTGAGATTGCTGGGATTAGTCAAACAAGTGGAAAGATACTAACAGACAAATTATAATAATGAGATGGTATGCATAAATATACAGTACAATTGCCGCTTATCTTGTTAGAACAATAACAATCAGCTGGGAAAATCTAAACTGATTATGGGTTTCTTCATATAAATCACGGTCCCTCTCTACAAATGTGTGATTGCAACCAAATCTGAGTGGCTCAATGAGGTGAATCTTATGCAATATCTAAGGGCAAGTTTCTGGATGTTCAATGATGAATCCTTGCCATGAGCTTGCCTGTAGTGATTTTTTCCAGACAAAGAATCAGCAGTGTGGGGAATGGTTGCAAACCAAACTGTAAGTCAGTGCTTGCCTGTCGATTTTTCTGGCAGATCTGCATCTGGTTAGTTGAAGTTGTTCTTTTTTGTGTTCCCTCGTTCTCTCTGATTAATAATTCTCCTCCTCCTGCTTTAACACTCTGTTTTCCCCTTTGATATGCAGGCATGTACAACTGTGAACTATGTACGCTTTTCCGTGTCCATCTACACAAGCATAGCCAAATGCAACCATTAATGTTTATGGCTCGATTTATCACACTCCTTTTTGAAGGGCAACTTTTTTCACTCCTAAATTGCCCTTCATAGTGATTGCTAGCTTTTCCAGCAATGTGATTGGAGCAATTTTCCTTTTAAGATGTGACTGCGGATCCTTTCATATTGCTAACACTAAAAGACTGCTATGGAAATGTATTCATGATCATGTTTATGTAAATCAAATAATAGCCTTGATGGGTGTTGGCAGATATTTCAACAAAAATGCAATAATCAAATTAAGAGTTTACGTTTACCGATCTTGATAGAATCTATCAGCACTTGAGAGGAGACAAAACTATTTTGCACATTGCATTCCATTGGATCTGCCATTTGAAGGCAACATACAGTAGTGTTGTGTTGCGCTCAACCAAACGTAATTCATCAAAATAACATCATCATGAATATGCAGATCTCCTTAGTTAATCCATTAAACTATCAGTACAAACAAAAAGTAGCTGGTGTTAAAACCTGAATAAAATGTTTAAATCATGCCAGGTAACAGTGTAAGTGACAAAAAAAAATATACAAAGGGAGAAAAATCTCCCCACACCGTGAACATCTATACTTGCTTAAATGAGCATATAGTATATATTTTTCACTCTTTTTGAAATGTCTTCTAAAGAGATTTTCCATTCCCAAAACAATTCTTGTGCCTGTAAGTCTTAAGATACACCTTTTGAATGCTTGTTTATATTGATATATGATTTTGTTTTTGTGTAATACATATACAATTTGTGTAGGTCAGATAGATGGGTGGATATCCCTGGGTTCACACACGTAGACAATTTTTTGGCTTTCTAGCTCATTGAGGTTGTATGTTCTTAAATCAGATGTTAGAAGATTCCATTTGTATTCAGTGGCCATTTTAGTGTAGTTTCCTACAACCTTGCGGATGACACCCCCGTCCTCTTGGACCACACGGACGTTAACACTGAGCATTGAGATATCATGGCGCTTGGTGTGGGCTTTAGCATAGAGTGCACACCCATGATTGGGAAGGGTTAGTCAAATCCATGACCTATTAGGCAGAGTAGGGGTGGGAGAAATATAAACCAGGGAGAAGTAGGGAACAATTTAGTATACACCTTGAAATTTACAAGTGGGGGCAGGTTCTCCCCATTTACCATCTTGTGACAGGACAATCCATAGTCCTGGTAAGTGCTGCTACTCTCTTCTTCTCATGAGCTAATTCTAACTTATTTCACTATAAAGAGTTATTTCTTTCAACTCATATTGACTTTTCGTCTTTGTAGGACTTCTTAACCTTGTGGTCCAATATAGGAGCGGTTATAAGTAGAGTTGAGCGGACACCTGGATGTTCGGG
This sequence comes from Glandirana rugosa, assembly GCA_018402905.1. Classification (NCBI taxonomy): domain Eukaryota; kingdom Metazoa; phylum Chordata; class Amphibia; order Anura; family Ranidae; genus Glandirana; species Glandirana rugosa. The sequence continues at coordinate 3,207,072 of BLSH010240563.1, forward strand.
TTCGGCCGAACTTCGCGAAAAGTTCGAGTTCAGCACCGAACTTGTCCCGAACTTGACCCCGGACCCCAAACCCCATTGAATTCAATGGTGACCCGAACTTTTGGGCATAAAAATGGCTCTAAAAAAGTAATCGAAAGGGCTAGAGGGCTGCAAAAGGAAGCAAAATGGGGGTAAGAGTAGGACAAGTGCCCTGCAAACAAATGTGGATAGGGAAATAACTTAAAATTACATTAAAAAAAAGGTGAATGTGGAGTAGGAGGTTGAGGAGGCCGTGACCGTGGCGGTGTAGGTGGTGGAAGTGGCGGTGGAGGAGGAGGTAGCCAACACTGTTTTTTTTTTTTTTTCTGATTGGGGTAGCCCCAAAAATATTGAGACATATTAAAAAAAAAAAAAAGTATACCAATGGCTGTTTGAGGCCGGTCTAAATGGCTATTCTGCACAAGGTACAGACAAGTCACGTGACCGTGGCAGTGTAGGTGGAAGTGGCGGTGGTAGAGGAGTAGGAGGAGGTAGCCAACATGGTTTTTTTTTGTATTGAGGCCTATTCAAAAAAAGAAGTATATGAATGGCTGTGTGAGTCCAGTCTAAATGTTTATTCTGCACAAGGTACAGACAAGTCTTGTGGGATCCATGCCTGGTTCATTTTAATAAACGTTAGCTTGTGCACGTTGGCTGTGGACAGGTGGCTGCGCTTGTCTGTGATAACGCTCCCTGCCGTGCTAAACACACGTTCAGACAATACACTGGCTGCAGGGCAGGCTAGCACCTCCAAGGCATAAAGGGCAAGCTCAGGCCATGTGCCCAATTTGGAGACCCAGAAGTTGAATGGGACAGACCCATCAGTCAGTACGTGTAGGCATGTGCACACATACTGCTCCACCATGTTGCTGAAATGCTGCCTCCTGCTAAGATGTTGCCTATCAGCTGGTGGTGCTATTTGTTGTGGTGTGCTGCTGACAAAGCTTTTCCACATTTCGGCCATGCTAACCCTGCCTTCTGAGGTGCTGGATGTGCCACAGCTGCATTGGCGACCTCTTCCTCCTCCTCCGCCTTCACCTTGTGCTTCCACTGAGCCCCCGGTGTCATTTGGGAATGCCCTCAGCAGCGCATCTACCAGCATGTGCTGGTAGTCGCGCATCTTCCGATCATGCTCCAGTGAGGGAATTAAGGACGGCACATTGTCCTTGTAATGGGGATCCAGCAGGGTGGACACCCAGTAATCAGCACAAGTTAAAATGTGGGCAACTCGGCTGTCGTTGAGCAGGCACTGCAGCATGTAGTCGGCCATGTGTGCCAGGCTGCTCATCTGTGTCCTCTGTATCCCCCCCAGCCATGCTCCAGTGATTCCCACAAGCTGCGTTGGGTGCCACCCTGCTGTGAACACGGTTTCTCCTCCTCATCATCCTCGTCCTCCAGAACTGTTCCTTGGCTTGAATTTTTTTTACCTGGCCTATGCTGGTGCATGAACCCACCCTCCGAGCCACTTGTGAATGACTGGCCTGATAACCGTTGAAATTACCCCTCTTCCTCCTCCTCCTGTGCCACATCCTCTTCCGTCATCGCCCGAAGTGTTTTTTCAAGGAGACATAGAAGTGGGATAGTAAGCGTCATCGGCACTGGCCATGTTGGTGGAGTACTCGAAACACCGCAATATGGTACACAGGTCTCGCATGGAGGCCCACTCGTTGGTGGTGAAGTGGTGCTGTTCCGCAGAGCGACTGACCCGTGCGTGCTGCAGCTGAAAATCCACTATTGCCTGCTGCTGCTCGCACAGTCTCTCCAGCATGTGCAAGGTGGAGTTCCACCTTGTGGGCACGTCGCATAGGAGGTGGTGAGTGAGAAGGCTGAAGCTCCACTGCAGCGCAGACAGGCGAGCAGCAGCAGGGTGAAAACGCCAAAAGCGCGCACAGACAGCCTGCACTTTCTGCAGCAGCTCTGACATATCCGGGTAGTTTTTTAGAAATTTCTGCACCACCAAATTCAGCACATGCGCCAGGCAAGGGATGTGCGTCAAACCGGCTAGGCCCAGAGCTGCTACGAGATTTCACCCATTATCACACACCACCAGGCTGGACTTGATGCTCAGTGGCAACAACCACTCATCAGTCTGTTGTTCAATGCCCGTCCACAGCTGCTGCGCAGTGTGGGGTTTATCCCCCAAACATATCAGTTTTAAAACGGCCTGCTGTCGTTTCCCCCTGGATGTGCCGAAGTTGGTGGTGAAGGTGTTACACTGACCGGATGAGGAGGTGGTAGAGGAGGAGGAAGCTGAGTAGGAGGAGGAGTCTACAGGAGGCAAAGAGAAATGCCCTGCAATCCTAGGTGGCGGAAGGACATGCGCCAAACTGCTATCCGCCTCAGGCCCACCCACCACTACATTTGCCCAGTGTGCAGTTAGCGAGATATAGCGTCCCTGCCCGAGCTTACTGGTCCATGTATCAGTGGTTATGTGGACCTTGCCACAGATGGCGTTGTGCAGTGCACACTTGATCTTGCCCCGACTTGTTTGTGCAGGGAAAGGATGGCTCGCCTGGAAAAGTAATGGGGGATGGGAACCACGTACTGTGGGACAAACACCGCCATCAGGTTTTTAAAACTGTCCGTGTCCACCAGACGGAATGACAGCATTTCAAAGGCAAGGAATTTTGAAATGCTGGCATTCAGGGCCAGTGATCGTGGGTGGGTAGGGGGGGTACTTCCTCTTTCTTTCCAGTGTTTGGGAGATGGAGAGCTGTAAGCTTCCTTGGGACCGTGTGGAAATGCTTGGGGACGGTGGCAGACATGGTGGCGTTGCTGTCACAGCGTCTGTTTGCTGGGTGGCAGGTGACACTGGCACTGTAGAGGTGGAGGAAGAGGCCGAGGCAGCAGCAGCAGAAGAAGAAGCAGGAGGAGGCCGAGACCTTTCTTGGATTTTGAGGTGCTTATTCCACTGCAGCTCGTGCTTTGCATGTAGATGCCTGGTCATGCAGGTTGTGCTCAGCTTTAGAACATTTATGCGTCGCTTTAGGCTCTCGTTGCACAGCGTGCAAACCACTCGTGTCTTGTCGTCAGCACATTGTCTGAAGAACTGCCACGCCGGGTAACGCCTTTGAGCTGCCTTTGGTGTGTGGGGTCCCTGGGTAGTAGCAGGCATACTGTTTAGGGGATGGTCGCTCCTCTTTTGCTGTGCTGGTGCCTCTGTGCGACCACCACCTCTTCCTCCAAACTGCACACGTCACTCGCATAACCTTCATTCCATGCGGGGTCTAGGATCTCATCATGTTCCACCCACCCTTCACCACTGCCCTCCTTATCAGTCTGCACTCTGTAGAAAGCTGCAGCAGTTGGCACCTGTGTTTCGCCATCAACAGAGATGTGCTTCGGTGGTGTTTCCATGTCCTCATCCTGAAACAGAACAAGTGGTTGGGCATCAGTGCACTCAATGTCTTCAACTTCTGGGGCAGAGCTATGTGGATGGCCCACAGAATGCACACCAGCAGAGTCATCAAAAAGCATAAGAGACTGCTGCATGACTTGGGGCTCAGACTGCTTGGCTGATTTACAAGGGGCTGAGGTTTAAAAACAGATGGTCATGGGGTTCAGGTGCCAACTCTGAGCTTTCAGCAAGGGACTGGATGGGAGACAATGTGAAGGAACTGGAGGCATTGTCTGCCACCCAATCTACTATCGCCTGTACTTGTTCTGGCCTCACCATTCGTTGAGCGGCATTCGGGCCTACCATATAACTCTAACC
>BLSH010240595.1:0-13486 GCA_018402905.1 Glandirana rugosa
CCTGTTCTGATGACTAGAAATTTAGACTGAGAAATTGTACACTGCATAGTGCCGAACGATATGTTATGTATCATTCACAAATTGGAAGCTCTCATATCTTTCTCGCTACACCGATTGTACTTCATTCTCATTCTGCCTTTTTGTATGTATGAACCGCAGCTTTTGTTCTCAATAAAGTTGACTCTTGATTCAAAAACCATCTACTACTGCATTAGGGAGAGGTTCCTGTTGGTGCTCTGAGGGAGAGTTTATCGTTCTAAAGCCATCTCCTACTGCATTAGGGAGAGGTTCCTGTTGGTGCTCTGAGGGAGAGTTTATCGTTCTAAAACCAACTACTACTGCATTAGGGAGAGGTTCCTGTTGGTATTCTGAGGCAGAGTTTATCATTATAAAGCCATTTCCTACTGCATTAGGGAGAGGTTTTTTGTTGGTGCTCTGAGGGAGAGTTTATCGTTATAACGCCATCTCCTACTGCATTAGGGACAGGTTCCTGTCGGTGCTGTGAAAGACAGATTATCGTTCTAAAACCATCTCACACTGGTGTAGGGAGAGGTTCCTGTTGCTGGTGTGAGCGGTGCATTTATTGCACAAAAATAAAAAGTGCATCCACAATTTTCTTTTTAAAAAAAAAAAAAAAAATGTATTATTCTTTTTTTTGTATTAATAAATAGTGCTACACCGTACATTTGTGTCCAGAATGAGGAGAGCGTCATATAAGGGACGTGGTGGTGGTCGTGGTGCTGCTGGTGTTGGTGGTGTTGCTGAAGATCCTGTTGCAAGGAGAGGACGTGGTCGATCTGTGCCAGCTACACGCACAAGTAAAACACCTTCCTCAGGTAGCCGACAGAACCTTCAACATTATATGGTAGGCCCGAATGGGGCTCAACGAATGGTGAGGGCAGAACAAGTACAGGCGATAGTAGATTGGGTGGCTGACAATGCCTCCAGTTCATTCACATTGTCTCCCACCCGGTCCCTTGATAAAAGCTCAGAGTTGGCACCTGAACCCCATGGCCATCTGTCTTTCACCTCAGCCCCTTGTAAATCAGCCAAGCAGTCTGAGCCCCAAGTCATGCAGCAGTCTCTTACGCTTTTTGATGACTCTGCTGCTGTGCTTTGCGTGGGCCATCCACATAGCCCTGGCCCAGAAGTGGAAGACATTGAGTGCACCGATGCCCAACCACTTCTGTTGCAGGATGAGGACATGGAAACACCAGCGCAGCACGTCTGTAATGATGATGACAAAACACAGGTGCCAACTGCTGCGGCTTTCTACAGTGTGCAGACTGACAAGGAGGGCAGTGGTGAAGGGTGGGTGGAAGATTATGTGGAGGATGATGAGGTCCTAGACCCCACATGGAATGAAGGTCATGCGAGTTACATGTGCAGTTCGGAGGAAGAGGTGGTGGTTGCACAGAGGCACCAGCACAGCAAAAGAGGAAGCAGGTTGCAAAAGCGGAGCGAGCGTCCCCTAGACAGTATGCCTGCTACTACCCACCGCACCCAGGGACCTAGCACACCAAAGGCAGCTCAAAGGCATTCCCCGGCGTGGCAGTTCTTCAGACAATGTGCTGACGACAAGACACAAGTGGTTTGCACACTGTGCAATGAGAGGCTGAAGCGAGGCACAAATGTTCTAAACCTGAGCACAACCTCCATGTCCAGGATTCTAAATGCAAAGCACTTGCTGCAGTGGAATAAGTACCTCAAAATCCAAGAAAGGTCTCGGCCTCCTCCTGCTTCCTCTTCTGCTTCTGCCTCGGCCTCTTCCTCCACCTCTACAGTGCCATTGTCACCTGCCACCCAGCAAACAGACAATGTGACAGATACGCCACCGTCCCCAAGCATTTCCACATGGTCCCATGGAAGCTTACAGCTCTCCATCTCCCAAACACTCAAGACAAAGAGGAAGTACCCCCCTACCCACCCGCGATCCCTGGCCCTGAATGCCAGCATTTCAAAATTCCTGGCCTTTGAAATGCTGTCATTTCGTCTGGTGGACACGGACAGTTTTAAAAACCTGATGGCGGTGGCTGTCCCACAGTACGTGGTTCCCAGCTGCCACTACTTTTCCAGGCGAGCCATCCCTTCCCTGCACAAACAAGTCAGGGACAAGATCAAGTGTGCACTGCGCAACACCATCTGTGGCAAGGTCCACATAACCACTGATACGTGGACCAGTAAGCACGGGCAGGGACGCTATATCTCGCTAACTGCACACTGGGCAAATGTAGTGGTGGGTGGGCCTGAGGTGGCTAGCCATTTGGCGCATGTCCTTCCACCACCGAAGATTGCAGGGAACTTCTCTTTGCCTCCTGTTGCCTCCTCCTCCTACTGCGCTTCCTCCTCCTCCTCTACCACCTCCTCATCCGGTCAGCTTAACACCTTCACCACCAACTTCAGCACATCCAGGGGGTAACGACAGCAGCCTGTTTTCAAACTGATATGTTTGGGGGATAAACCCCACACTGCGCAGCAGCTGTGGATGGGCATTGAACAACAGACCGATGAGTGGTTGTTGCCACTGAGCCTCAAGCCCGGCCTGGTGGTGTGCGATAATGGGTGAAATCTCGTAGCAGCTCTGGGCCTAGTCAGTTTGATGCACATCTCTTGCCTGGTGCTGAATTTTGTGGTGCAGAAATCTCTAAAAAACTACCCAGATATGTCAGAGCTGCTGCAGAAAGTGTGGGCCGTCTGTGCACGCTTTTGGCATTCTCACCCTGCTGCTGCTCGCCTGTCTGCGCTGCAGCAGAACTTCGGCCTTCCCGCTCACTGCCTCCTATGCGACGTGCCCACAAGGTGGAACTCCACCTTGCACATGCTGGAGAGACTGTGCGAGCAGCAGCAGGCAATAGTGGAGTTTCACCTGCACCACGCACGGGTCAGTTGCTCTGCGGAACAGCACCATTTCACCACCAACGAGTGGGACCTGTGTACCATATTGCGGTGTTTCGAGTACTCCACCAACATGGCCAGTGCCGATTACGCTGTTCTCAGCGTTACTATCCCACTTCTATGTCTCCTTGAAAAAACACTTTGGACGATGATGGAAGAGGATGTGTCACAGGAGGAGGAGGAAGAGGGTTCATTTCCACGGTTATCAGGCCAGTCATTCACAAGTGCCTCGGAGGGTGGGTTCCTACACCAGCATAGGCCAGGTCAAAAATTTTTAGGCCAGGGGACAGTTCTGGAGGATGAGGAGCACGAGGATGATGATGAGGAGGAGGAACCGTGTTCACAGCCGGGTGGCACCCAACACAGCTCGTGGGCATCACTGGAGCGTGGCTGGGGGGATACGGAGGACACAGATGATACACCTCCCACAGAGGACAGCTTGTCTTTGCCTCTGGGCAGCCTGGCACACATGAGCGACTACATGCTGCAGTGCCTGTTCAACGACAGCCGAGTTGCCCACATTTTAACTTGTGCTGATTACTGGGTGGCCACCCTGCTGGATCCCCATTACAAGGACAACGTGCCATCCTTAATTCCCTCACTGCAGCGTGATGGGAAGATGCATGACTACAAGTGCACTCTGGTAGACGCACTGCTGAAGGCATTCCCAAATGACACCGGGGGCTCAGTGGAAGCACAAGGTGAAGGCAGAGGAGGAGGAGGAAGAGGTCGCCAACGCAGCTGTGGCACCACCAGCACCTCAGAAGGCAGGGTTAGCATGGCCGAAATGTGGAAAAGCTTTGTCAGCAGCACGCCACCACAAAAAGCACCACCAGCTGATAGGCAACATCTTAGCAGGAGGCAGCATTTCAGCAACATGGTGGAACAGTATGTGTGCACACGCCTACACGTACTGACTGATGGGTCTGCCCCATTCAACTTCTGGGTCTCCAAATTGGCCCCATGGCCTGAGCTTGCCCTTTATGCCTTGGAGGTGCTGGCCTGTCCTGCAGCCAGTGTATTGTCGGAACGTGTGTTTAGTACGGCAGGGGGCGTTATCACAGACAAGCGCAGCCGCCTGTTCACAGCCAACGTGGACAAGCTAACCTTTATTAAAATGAACCAGGCATGTACCTTGTGCAGAATAGACATTTAGACCAGCCTCACACAGCCATTGGTATCCTTTTTTTTTCTTTGAATATGTCTCAATATTTTGGGGGCTACCCCAATTCTAAAAAAAAAACAAACAACCAAAAAACAGTGTTGGCTACCTCCTCCTCCTACTCCACCGCCACCACCGCCACTTCCACCTACACTGCCACGGTCACGGCCTAGTCAACCTCTAGGCTCCTACTCCACATCCTCCCCCCCTTCTCATTTTTATTTTTTTATGTGATTTTAAGTTATTTCCCTATCCACATTTGTTTGCAGGGCACTTGTCCTACTCTTACCCCCATTTTGATTCCTTTTGCAGCCTTCTAGCCCTTTCCATTACTTTTTTACAGCCATTTTTGTGCCTAAAAGTTCGGGTCACAAAAGTGACTTCAATAGGGTTCGGTGTCCGGGGTCAAGTTCGGATCGAGTTCTGTGCCGAACCCGAACGGTTTCACGAGGTTCGGCCGAACCCGACGAACTCGAACATCCAGGTGTCCGCTCAACTCTACATATGGAGCGTGGCTTACTTTGATGGCTGTGTACATATTCACCAGTGCACCGTGGATCTACAATCACCATCCAAAGGCTTTTTATTGCAGAGAGATCACAACACAGAGACAAGTGCAAGGTTTCATAGTCAGGGAGGAGCCCTTCATCAGTCACATGCCTGAAGAAGGGGTCTTGCGCAAATCTGAAACATTGCACTTGTCTCTGTGATGTGATCTCTCTGCAATAAAAGCCTTTTGGAAGGTGATTGTAGATCCATGGTGTGCTTGTGAATCTGTTGTTGATGTTTCCAGGATCCAGCTGGTAATCACTGTAGCACCCACCATTTGATGAGTATTGTTTTCCAGGATCGTGTGCGATAGAAATATATGTTGCTGTCACAACATATGTAGCAAGTTTCGGGGGTGGGGAAGGGATTGTACTGTGGACACAGTGGGGGAAGGTTAACAAACAATTGTGCTTGGGAAGAGAGGTTTTGAGCTATGAGGGGGGATTTGTGCTAGATGGTTTGCACCAGATGCAGTGCAGTAACGCATGCAAAAACACAGGTTTTTCCGAACTGCACAAAAATGTGCTGCATTTTGCAGATGTGCACAGATGTCATTCATTTTTAATGGCATTCCCACGCATCTAGCAAATTTGCTAAAACGGATGGTACAACAGTACAAAAGTACCATGCATTTTGGTGTGGCACAATTTTAAAAAGCATTCATGCACTGTTGTTTGTGTCTTTCACATGCATAGAGCAGCCTTTAAAAAATTTTGTGTGTGGGGAATGCAAAAAACAGTGCATATTCTCGGACGCACCACATGGTGTCAACCATCGCTCAGACTAGTGTGCCCCAAGGTTGTAAATAATTCTAAAGGGTTGCCTTGTCCAAAAAAAGGTTAAAAACACTAGCATAGTGTTCAGACAAATGCCCAAACAAGGAACATTTGAGAGCTCATCTCTAGCTGGGAGAACAGAATTACAAAGCACTGGGGGGAAGCAAAGCTGGAGCTCTCCAGGAGTAGACAGGAGCCAAAAACACTAAAAGCTATCTAGGAGTACACAGGGCCAGGTGGCTGCAGAAAACCTGGAAGCTTCCTATGAGTACACAGGGTCAAGTGGCTGCAGAAACCCTGGAAGCTTCCTATGAGTACACAGGGTCAGGTGGCTGCAAAAACCCTGGAAGCTTCCTATGAGTACACAGGGTCAGGTGCTTGCAGAAACCCTGGAAGCTTCCCATGAGTACACAGGGTCATGTGGCTGCAGAAATGCTGGAGGCTTCCTATGAGTACACAAGGTCAGGTGGCTGCAGAAACCCTGGAAGCTTCCTATGAGTACACAGGGTCAGGTGGCTGCAGAAACCCTGGAAGCTTCCTATGAGTACCCAGGGTCTGGTGGCTGCAGAAAACCTGGAAGCTTCCTATGAGTACATAGGGTCAGGTGGCTGCAGAAACACTGGAAGCTTCCTACGAGTACACAGGGTCAGGTGGCTGCAGAAATGCTGGAAGCTTCCTATGGGTTACCAGGGTCAGGTGGCTGCAGAAACCCTGGAAGCTTCTTATAAGTACACAGGGTCAGGTGGCTGCAGAAACCCCGGAAGCTTCCTATGAGTACCCAGAGTCTGGTGGCTGCAGAAACCCTGGAAGCTTCCTATGAGTACACAGGGTCTGGTGGCTGCCGAAACCCTGAAAGCTTCCTATGAGTACACAGGGTCAGGTGGCTGCAGAAACCCTGGAAGCTTCTTATGAGTACACAGGGTCAGGAGGCTGCAGAAACCCTGGAAGCTTCCTATGAGTACCCAGAGTCTGGTGGCTGCAGAAACCCTGGAAGCTTCCTATGAGTACACAGGGTCTGGTGGCTGCAAAAACCCTGGAAGCTTCCTATGAGTACATATGGTCAGGTGGCTGTAAAAAAACACTGGAAGCTTCCTATGAGTACACAGGGTCAGGTGGCTGCAGACACCCTGGAAGCTTCCTATGAGTACACAGGGTCAGGTGGCTGCAGAAAAACTGGAAGCTTCCTACGAGTACACAGGATCATGTGGCTGCAGAAATGCTGGAAGCTTCCTATGGGTACACAGGGTCAGGGGGCTGCGGAAACCCTGGAAGCTTCCTATGAGTACACAGGGTCAGGTGGCTGCAGAAACCCTGGAAGCTTCCTATGAGTACATAGGGTCAGGTGGCTGCAGAAACCCTAGAAGCTTCCTATGAGTACACAGGGCCAAATGGCTGCAGAAACCCTGGAAGCTTCCTATGAGTACACAGGGTCAGGTGGCTGCAGAAACCCTGGAAGCTTCCTATGGGTACACAGGGTCCGGTAGCTGCAGTAACCTTGGAAGCTTCCTATGAGTACACAGGGTCAGGTGGCTGCAGTAACCTTGGAAGCTTCCTATGGATAAACAGGGTCAGGTGGCTGCCGAAACCCTGGAAGCTTCCTATGAGTACACAGGGTCCGGTGGCTGCAGAAATGCTGGAAGCTTCCTATGAGTACACAGGGTCAGGTGGCTGCAGTAACCTTGGAAGTTTCCTAAGGGTAAACAGGGTCAGGTGGCTGCCGAAACCCTGGAAGCTTCCTATGAGTACACAGGGTCAGGTGGCTGCAGAAATGCTGGAAGCTTCCTATGAGTACACAGGGTCAGGTGGCTGCAGAAAAACTGGAAGCTTCCTACGATTACACAGGGTCAGGTGGCTGCAGAAATGCTGGAAGCTTCCTATGGGTACACAGGGTCAGGGGGCTGCGGAAACCCTGGAAGCTTCCTACGAGTACACAGGGTCAGGTGGCTGCAGAAACCCTGGAAGCTTCCTATGGGTACACAGGGTATGGTGGCTGCCGAAACCCTGGAAGCTTCCTACGAGTCCACAGGGTAAGGTGGCTGCAGAAACCTTGGAAGCTTTCTATGGGTACACAGGGCCTGGTGGCTGCCGAAACCCTGGAAGCTTTCTCTAGGTACACAAGGTCAGGTGGCTGCAGAAACGCTGGAAGCTTCCTATGAGTACACAGGGTCAGGTGGCTGCAGAAACCCTGGAAGCTTCCTATGGGTACACAGGGTCGTGTAGCTGCAGTAACCTTAGAAGCTTCCTATGAGTACACAGGGTCCGGTGGCTGCAGAAATGCTGGAAGCTTCCTATGAGTACACAGGGTCAGGTGGCTGCAGAAATGCTGGAAGCTTCCTATGGGTATACAGGGTCAGGTGGCTGCCGAAACCCTGGAAGCTTCCTATAGGTACACAGGGTCAGGTGGCTGCAGAAACCTTGGAAGCTTCCTATGAGTACACAGGGTCCGGTGGCTGCAGAAATGCTGGAAGCTTCCTATGAGTACACAGGGTCAGGTGGCTGCAGTAACCTTGGAAGCTTCCTACGAGTACACAGGGTCCGGTGGCTGCAGAAACCCTGGAAGCTTCCTATGAGTACACAGGGTCCGGTGGCTGCAGAAATGCTGGAAGCTTCCTATGAGTACAAAGGGTCAGGTGGCTGCAGAAATGCTGGAAGCTTCCTATGGGTATACAGGGTCAGGTGGCTGCAGAAATTCTGGAAGCTTCCTATGAGTACACAGGTTCAGGTGGCTGCTGAAAAACTGGAAGCTTCCTACGAGTACACAGGGTCAGGTGGCTGCAAAAATGCTGGAAGCTTCCTATGAGTACACAGGGTCAGGTGGCTTCAGAAACCCTGGAAGCTTCCTATGAGTACACAGGGTCAGGTGGCTGCAGAAACACTGGAAGCTTCCTACCAGTACACAGGGTCAGGTGGCTGCAGAAATGCTTGAAGCTTCGTATGGATACACAGGATCAGGTGACTGCAGAAACCCTTGAAGCTTCCTATGAGTACACAGGGTCAGGTGGGTGCAGAAACCCTGGAAGCTTCCTATGAGTACACAGGGTCAGGTGGCTGCAGAAAAACTGGAAGCTTCCTACGAGTACACAGGGTGAGATGGCTGCAGAAATGCTGGAAGCTTCCTATGGGTACACAGGGTCAGGGGGCTGCGGTAACCCTGGAAGCTTCCTACGAGTACAAAGGGTCAGGTGGCTGCAGAAACACTGGAAGCTTCCTATGGGTACACAGGGTCAGGTGGCTGCTGAAACCCTGGAAGCTTTCTATGAGTACACAGGGTCAGGTGGCTGCAGTAACCTTGGAAGTTTCCTATGGGTAAACAGGGCCAGATGGTTGCCGAAACCCTGGAAGCTTCCTATGAGTACACAGGGTCAGGTGGCTGCAGAAATGCTGGAAGCTTCCTATGAGTACACAGGGTCAGGTGGCTGCAGAAATGCTGGAAGCTTCCTATGAGTACACAGGGTCAGGTGGCTGCAGAAAAACTGGAAGCTTCCTACGATTACACAGGGTCAGGTGGCTGTAGAAATGCTGGAAGCTTCCTATGGGTACACAGGGTCAGGGGGCTGTGGAAACCCTGGAAGCTTCCTACGAGTACACAGGGTCAGGTGGCTGCAGAAACCCTGGAAGCTTCCTATGGGTACACAGGGTATGGTGGCTGCCGAAACCCTGGAAGCTTTCTATGGGTACACAGGGTCAGGTGGCTGCAGAAACCCTGGAAGCTTCCTACGAGTCCACAGGGTCAGGTGGCTGCAGAAACCTTGGAAGCTTTCTATGGGTACACAGGGCCTGGTGGCTGCCGAAACCCTGGAAGCTTTCTCTAGGTACTCAAGGTCAGGTGGCTGCAGAAACGCTGGAAGCTTCCTATGAGTAACAGGGTCAGGTGGCTGCAGAAACCCTGGAAGCTTCCTATGGGTACACAGGGTCCGGTAGCTGCAGTAACCTTAGAAGCTTCCTATGAGTACACAGGGTCCGGTGGCTGCAGAAATGCTGGAAGCTTCCTATGAGTACACAGGGTCAGGTGGCTGCAGAAATGCTGGAAGCTTCCTATGGGTATACAGGGTCAGGTGGCTGCCGAAACCCTGGAAGCTTCCTATAGGTACACAGGGTCAGGTGGCTGCAGAAACCTTGGAAGCTTCCTATGAGTAAACAGGGTCCGGTGGCTGCAGAAATGCTGGAAGCTTCCTATGAGTACACAGGGTCAGGTGGCTGCAAAAATCATGGAAGCTTCCTACGAGTACACAGGGTCAGGTGGCTGCAGAAACCCTGGAAGCTTCCTATGAGTACACAGGGTCAGGTGGCTGCAAAAATAATGGAAGCTTCCTACGAGTACACAGGGTCAGGTGGCTGCAGAAATGCTGGAAGCTTCCTATGGGTACATAGGGTCAGGTGGCTGCAGAAACCCTGGAAGCTTCTTATGAGTACACAGGGTCAGGAGGCTGCAGAAACCCTGGAAGCTTCCTATGAGTACCCAGAGTCTGGTGGTTGCAGAAATCCTGGAAGCTTCCTATGAGTACACAGGGTCTGGTGGCTGCAGAAACCGTGGAAGCTTCCTATGAGTACACAGGGTCTTGTGGCTGCAAAAACACTGGAAGCTTCCTATGAGTACACAGGGTCAGGTGGCTGCAGAAACCCTGGAAGCTTCCTATGAGTACACAGGGCCAGGTGGCTGCAGAAAAACTGGAAGCTTCCTACGAGTACACAGGATCATGTGGCTGCAGAAATGCTGGAAGCTTCCTATGGGTACACAGGGTCAGGAGGCTGCAGAAACGCTGGAAGCTTCCTATGAGTACACAGGGTCAGGTGGCTGCATAAACCCTGGAAGCTTCCTATGGGTACACTGGGTCTGGTGGCTGCCGAAACCCTGGAAGCTTTCTATGGGTACACAGGGTCAGGTGGCTGCAGAAACCCTGGAAGCTTCCTATGAGTACACAGTTTCAGGTGGCTGCAGTAACCTTGGAAGCTTCCTATGGGTAAACAGGGTCAGGTGGCTGCCGAAACCCTGGAAGCTTCCTACGAGTACACAGGGTCAGGTGGCTGCAGAAACCCTGGAAGCTTCCTATGGGTACACAGGGTATGGTGGCTGCCAACACCCTGGAAGCTTTCTATGGGTACACAGGGTCAAGTGGCTGCAGAAACCCTGGAAGCTTCCTACGAGTCCACAGGGTCAGGTGGCTGCAGAGACCTTGGAAGCTTTCTATGGGTACACAGGGCCTGGTGGCTGCCGAAACCCTGGAAGCTTTCTCTAGGTACACAAGGTCAGGTGGCTGCAGAAACGCTGGAAGCTTCCTATGAGTACACAGGGTCCGGTAGCTGCAGTAACCTTATAAGCTTCCTATGAGTACACAGGGTCCAGTGGCTGCAGAAATGCTGGAAGCTTCCTATGAGTACACAGGGTCCAGTGGCTGCAGAAATGCTGGAAGCTTCCTATGAGTACACAGGGTCAGGTGGCTGCAGAAACCCTGGAAGCTTCCTATGAGTTAATGTGGTATACAATAAACTGCGCTAAAAAGTCCGCACACAGCTGCAGCAAAAAATACAAGCAGTATATGGATAAATAAAACAATAAGCTGCGCTCACATCAACAATGAAAAGTAAATAGTTTAAAGGATGAATAAATTGATAAAGTCCCAATATTAGGTATCCCCTATATCACTACCAAGTCCGTGTTGGTCTTTACTTATTATGCACCATAAGAAGAAAGCAGTGACGTGAGTGAAAGGTCCACCACCAGTGATGTTAAGGGGCTTACCAGAACACTATGTGTTCAACTGCGTAGAAATCCCCGACCTGGGATGCGGGTCACTCTCACTTCCACTTCCAATAGAAAACGGAGGGGAGGGGAAGGGTCCCTCTGGTTCTATATTGCACTTTCCTCTGTGATGGTCCCCAGGAGCAGGAAGTTCCTATTGTATATGGGCACTTTTCCTCGTTCCCAGGTGTGCATTAATTATATAGAAGAGAAGGGGGGACTCATAGTGAAGTATGTAAAAGCTCCATTTATTGAGATACAAAATAGATCTACTCACATTTCGTAAGAATAAAAATCACGTCTGTATGCCGGCCGGCTACCATAGAAAATCGTCTAAAACACCGTGGTGACGTCAGCGCGCCCTCCTCCCGGGAGGAGGGCGCGCTGACGTCACCACGGTGTTTTAGATAAATAAATGGAGCTTTTACATACTTCCTATGAGTACACAGGGTCAGGTGACTGTAGAAAAACTGGAAGCTTCCTACGAGTACACAGGGTCAGGTGGCTGCAGAAATGCTGGAAGCTTCCTATGGGTATACAGGGTCAGGTGGCTGCCGAAACCCTGGAAGCTTCCTATAGGTACACAGGGTCAGGTGGCTGCAGAAACCTTGGAAGCTTCCTATGAGTACACAGGGTCCGGTGGCTGCAGAAATGCTGGAAGCTTCCTATGAGTACACAGGGTCAGGTGGCTGCAGAAATGCTGGAAGCTTCCTATGAGTACACAGGGTCAGGTGGCTGCAGAAACCCTGGAAGCTTCCTATGAGTACACAGGGTCAGGTGGCTGCAGAAATCATGGAAGATTCCTATGAGTACCCAGGGTCTGGTGGCTGCAGAAACCCTGGAAACTCCCTATGAGTACACAGGTTCAGGTGGCTGCAGAAACACTGGAAGCTTCCTACGAGTACATAGGGTCAGGTGGCTGCAGAAACCCTGGAAGCTTCTTATGAGTACACAGGGTCAGGAGGCTGCAGAAACCCTGGAAGCTTCCTATGAGTACCCAGAGTCTGGTGGTTGCAGAAACCCTGGAAGCTTCCTATGAGTACACAGGGTCTGGTGGCTGCAGAAACCCTGGAAGCTTCCTATGAGTACACAGGGTCTTGTGGCTGCAAAAACACTGGAAGCTTCCTATGAGTACACAGTGTCAGGTGGCTGCAGAAAAACTGGAAGCTTCCTACGAGTACACAGGATCATGTGGCTGCAGAAATGCTGGAAGCTTCCTATGGGTACACAGGGTCAGGGTGCTGCGGAAACCCTGGAAGCTTCCTATGAGTACACAGGGTCAGGTGGCTGCAGAAACCCTGGAAGCTTCCTATAAGTACCCAGGGTCTGGTGGCTGCAGAAACCCTGGAAGCTTCCTATGAGTACACAGGGTCAGGTGGCTGCAGAAACCCTAGAAGCTTCCTATGAGTACACAGGGCCAGATGACTGCAGAAACACTGGAAGCTTCCTACGAGTATACAGGGTCAGGTGGCTGCAGAAATGCTGGAAGCTTCCTATGGGTACACAGGGTCAGGTGGCTGCAGAAACCCTGGAAGCTTCCTATAGGTACACAGGGTCCGGTAGCTGCAGTAACCTTGGAAGCTTCCTATGAGTACACAGGGTCAGGTGGCTGCAGTAACCTTGGAAGCTTCCTATGGATAAACAGGGTCAGGTGGCTGCCGAAACCCTGGAAGCTTCCTATGAGTACACAGGGTCCGGTGGCTGCAGAAATGCTGGAAGCTTACTATGAGTACACAGGGTCAGGTGGCTGCAGAAACCCTGGAAGCTTCCTATGAGTACACAGGGTCAGGTGGCTGCAGAAACCCTGGACGCTTCCTATGAGTACACAGGGTCAGGTGGCTGCAGAAACACTGGAAGCTTACTATGAGTACCCAGGATCAGGTGGCTGCAGAAAGCCTGGAAGCTTCCTATGAGTACTCAGGGTCAGGTGGCTTCAGAAACCCTGGAAGCTTCCTATGAGTACCCAGGGTCTGGTGGCTGCAGAAGCCCTAGAAGCTTCCTATGAGTACACAGGGTCAGGTGGCTGTAGAAACCCTGGAAGCTTCCTATGAGTACACAGGGTCAGGTGGCTGCAGAAACACTGGAAGCTTCCTATGGGTACACAGGGTGCGGTAGCTGCAGTAACCTTGGAAGCTTCCTATGAGTACACAGGGTCAGGTGGCTGCAGAAAAACTGGAAGCTTCCTACGAGTACACAGGGTCAGGTGGCTGCAGAAATGCTGGAAGCTTCCTATGGGTATATAGGGTCAGGGGGCTGCGGAAACCCTGGAAGCTTCCTATGAGTACACAGGGTCCGGTGGTTGCAGAAACCCTGGAAGCTTCCTATGAGTACACAGGGTCCGGTGGCTGCAGAAATGCTGGAAGC
>BLSH010240595.1:33594-44197 GCA_018402905.1 Glandirana rugosa
CACCCCCCCCCCCCCGCCCCGAGGCATTCAGCACACAAAAGCACAGTCACCCTATAAGCAGCCTAGGGCTTCCTTTCACAACCTTTTCTTACACGGAGGAACCCTCAATATAACGTTTTGGCTACAGGGAACCCCTGCTAATAATTATTATATTTACAGTTCGCAGTACATTAGTGTGATAGTCAGTGGGAAGAATGCCACTTTACTTTAACTGACAATTGCGCGGTCGTGCGACGTTGTACCCAAATAAAATTGACGTCCTTTTTTTCTACCACAAATAGAGCTTTCTTTTGGTGGTATTTGCTCCCCTCTGCCGTTTTAATTTCTATATATATATTTTACTTTCTGCTTTAAAACATTTCCAATACAAATTTAAAAAAAAAATCTAATTTCTTCATTCATTTTGGCCGCTATGTATTCTGCTACATATTTTGGGTGCAAAAAAATATCCCAGTAAGTGGATATTGATTGGTTTGCACAAAAGTGATGGCGTCTACAAACTAGGGGGTAGATTTATGGACTTTTTATTTTTTTTAAATGTTATTTTACTAGTAATGGTGGCGATCCGCGATTTTTTGCAGGGGTGCGACATTGCGGCGGAAAATCTGACACTTTGGGGTTGATTTACTAAACCTGGAGTGTGCAAAATTTGGTGCAACTCTGCATAGAAACCAATCAGCTTCCAGGTTTTATTGCCAAAGCTTAATTGAACAAGCTGAGGTTAGAAGCTGATTGGCCACCACGCACAGTTACACCAAAATTGCACTCTCCAGTTTTAGTAAATCAACCCCTAAGTGACACTTTTTGGGAACCAGTGACATTATTACAGTGATCAGGGCAAAAACATATACACTGTCACTGTATAAATGTCACTGGCAGGGAAGGGGTAAACACCTTGGGCAATCAAAGGGTTAAATGTGTTCACTGGGTGTGCTTTCTAACTGTAGGGGGAGGTGCTTTGACTAAAGAAAAACAGAGATCCATGTTTATGCTTAGCAGAAACATGAGATCTCCATTTTTCTTTCTGGCAGAACAGTGGTCTGCCTTGTTTTTGTCAGACTGCCATTCTGCCTCTCTACGAATAATCACCGTGTTCCTGGCAGCCATCGCGCCCATGCCCCAGAGCCGAAAAAGAGAATCACGTACAGGTATGTTACTTTGCGCTTAAAGAGGAAGTAAACTCTGAAGGGCTTTACTTTCTTTCAAGTTCCCTGCAAAGTAAAAGCATAATGTGCTAGTATGCATTGCATACTAGCACATTATGTGCCACTTACCTGCAAACGAAGCCCGTGCTGTCCCCGCTGGAGGCCGCACCCATCTTCGCCGCTCTTCCTTCCGCGGCCGCAGACTCATCAGCGCACTACTGGTGAAGGAAACAAAAAAGGTGCACGTTTAGGAAATATTTACAGTACCTATAGGTAACAACAACTGCTTCAGTGCAGTTGTTGACCTTAACCACTTCAGCCCCGGAAGGATTTCACACTTTAGGACCAGAGCCCTTTTTGCGATTCGGCACTGCGTCGCTTTAACTGACAATTGCGCGGTCGTGCGGCGTTGCACCCAAATGAAATTTGCGTCCTTTTTTCCCACAAATAGAGCTTTCTTTTGGTGGTATTTGATCGTCTCTGCGTCATTTCTGATCGCCGCTATAAACAAAAGAAGAGTGACAATTTTGCAAAAAAACTCAAATTTCTTACTTTTTGCTAAAATACAAATCCAAAAAAAAAAAAATATAAAAAAACATTTTTTTTCATCGTTTTGGCCGATTTATATTCTTCCTCATATTTGTGATAAAAAAAAATCGCAATCGGCGTTTATTGATTGGTTTGCGCAAAAGTGGCCGCGTTTACGGACGATGAGAATTCATTTCTGAGGTTTTTTTTTTTTTTTCTAGTAATGGCAGCGATCTACGATTTTTAGCGTTGCTGCGATATTGCGGCGGACATGTCGGACCATTTTGACACTTTTTTGGGACCATTGGCATTTATACAGCGATCAGTGCTATAAAAATGCACTGATTAACCTGCAGGGGGCGCTCTAAGGGTTAACTGTGTTCCCTGGGCGTGTTCTAACTGTGTGTGGGCTGCCCTAGCAGGGGAAGGGGAGCGATCATGGCTTCCAAATAGAGGAAGGCTGTGATCACAGACCTTCCCCCTCTCACAGAACGGAGATCTGTGTTTACTTACACGGACCTCCGTTCTTTCACTGCGGGGGGGCATCCCTGGCCCCCCCCGAACACAGTGAGCATGCGGGCGCGCCTCCAGCGCGCGCTCACAGTGCATGATATCGCAGCCGCCGTCGTATGTGGTTGACGGTCGGCAAGTGGTTAAACTGTGATTAAGGATTCATTTTTTAACCACTTTCAACCGCTTCCTGCCCTGGCCAATTTTCAGCTTTCAGCGCTGTCGCACTATGAATGACAATTGCGCGGTCATGCTACACTGTAATCATACGACATTTGTATCATTTTTTTCACACAAATAGAGTTTTCTTTTAGTGGTATTTAACCACTTCAATACCAGGCACTTAGAACACTTCCCGCCCAGACCAATTTCAGCTTTTCAGTGCTGTTGCACTTTGAATGAGAATTGCGCGGTCGTGCAACGTTGTAACCAAACAAACTTTTTATCATTTTGTTCCCATAAATAGAGCTTTCTTTTGGTGGTATTTGATCACCTCTGTGTTTTTTATTCCTTGCGCTATAAATAAAAAAAGACAGAAAATTTTGAAAAAAAAAATTGTCTTTGTTTCTGTCACAAAACTTTCTATAAAGTACATTTTCTCATTCGCTGACGGGCACTGATGTGGCTACACTGACAGGCACTGAGGAGGCAGTACAGATTGGCACTGATGAGGTGGCACTGATAAGGTTGCACTGATGGGGCACATATGCAGCACTGATGGGCAGCACTGATAAGCAACACTGACGGGCACTGATACGTGACACTGACATGGCACAGGTGGGCACTTTTAGGTGGCACGTGTGGGCAATGATAGGTGGCACAGGTGGGCACAGGTGCATATAGCACTGTTAGGGATGGCACTGGCAGGCATCATATATGGGCACAGTGCCATCCCTACAGTGCACTGTATTGCCCTTACCTGGTGGTCTAGTGGGGGGCTCCCTGGTGGTCCTGGGCGGCCTCCATGTTCCCTCCCTGGTGGTCCTGGGTGGCCTCCTCATGGTGTCTGGGGGATGGGGGCTTCCTGGTGGTCCTGGTCGGCTCCCTGGTGGTCCAGTGTGGCGATCCTGAGGGGTGCTGCGCTGATAAACGTTCAGCGCAGCCCCCCCCCCCCCCGTCAGGCGAGCAGCCAATCGGCTCTCCGCTGCTCAGGTCAGCAGACCTGAGCAGAGGAAAAGCTGATAAACGGCTCTTCCTATTTACACTGCGATCAGCCGTGATTGGTCACGGCTGATCACATGGTAAAAGGCTTCTGACGGAAGCCTTTTACCTCGGTCGGTAATGTGGTGGGTCAGACTGACCAACGGCACCACCGATTGCCGCGATGCGCGCCCCTGTGGGCACCCAATCGCGGATTATCCTGGGGACGTCAATAGATGTCCAGTCATTTGTCAATACGCCGGGCGGGAAGTGGTTAATCACTACTGGGTTTTTTACTTCTTACTAAATAAACACAAAAAAACAAGTTTGAAAAAAAAAAAAGAGTTTTTCTTTATTTCTGTTATAAAATGTTGCAAATAAATAATCCTTCTTCATCAATTTAGCCCAAAGATGTATTCTGCTACAATTCTTTGGTGAAAGTAACTGAAATCAGTCTGTATTATTTAGTCTGTAGGAAGGTTATAGAGTCCACAAACTATGGGATATACAGTAAGTTTACGTCTAATATTTAAACACAACATTATGGATATCCACAAATACATGCAGTTTCTCTTTACATTTATTTAGTGACAATAAAAGTGCTCACCATTTTGTTTCCTTCACCAGTATGTGGCGCCATGTAGTGCAGCTGCTGGTTGGCCCCCCCAAGATCGCTGCCAAGTGGTCGGCGGTGGCAGAACCACCAGCCCTGGCTGACGAGAGTTTACACCGTGGTTGACCCACGTAATCTATGATAACAAAAAGTATAGATATGTACAGTATCTCACAAAAGTTAGTACACCCCTCACATTTGTGTAAATATTTTATTCTATCTTTTCATGTGACAACACTGAAGAAATGACACTTTGCTACAATGTAAAGTAATGAGTGTACAGCTTGTATAACAGTGTAAATTTGCTGTCTCCTTTGGCACTGCGCTGCTGTAACTGACAATTGTGCGGTGGTGCGGCGTTGTACCGAAATGAAATTGACGTCCTTTTTTCCCCACAAATAGAGCTTTCTTTTTGATCACCTCTGCGGTTTTTATTTTTTGCGCTATAAACAAAAAAAAGCAACAATTTTGAAAACAACAAACAATATTTTATACTTTTTGCTATAATACATATCCAAATATATATATATATATATATATATATATATATAAAAACTAATGTCATTATCGGTTTAGGCCAAAATGCAATCTTCTACATATTTTTGGTAAAAAAAAATCGCAATACGCGTTTATTGATTGGTTTGCACAAAAGTTGCCACATTTACGAACCATGAGAGTTAATTTACGGCGTTTTTACTAATTTTTTTTTACTAGTAGTGTCGGCGATCTGCGATTTTTATCGACACTGTGATATTGCGGCGGACAGATCGGACGTTTTTGACACTTTTTTGGGACCATAGACATTTATAATGCGATCAGATCTAAAAATAGTTTACTGATTACTGTATAAATGTCACTGGCAGGGAAGGGGGTTAACCTGCAGGGGGCGATCGAGGGGTTAACTGTGTTCCCTGGGTGTGTTCTAACTGTGAGGGAGCTGCGGTACCATGGGCATAAGAGATCTAACTGATCCCAGTGACAGGGATCAGTAGATCACTGTCATGCCGCCTGACAGAGCGGGGAACCGCCGTTTTTACGTCGGCAGTTCCCCACTTTTCTTCTGTATCAGTTGGTCACGGGTCACCGGTAGACATTGAGTCCGCCCGACCCGCAGCCACACTCAGGGAGTGTGCGGCAGGTACGAGAGCATGCTACCGCCTGCACACTCCAGCCCGCTAGCTGCGCCTGCATGAATCACCGTTGATAAATAAGTAAAATAGTAAATCTATGTGAGCCGGTTGGGAACTGGTTAATGTCTAAACCGCTGGCAACAAAAATGAGTACACCCCTAAATGAAAATGTCCAAATTGGGCCCACTTAGCCATTTTCCCTCTACTGAGTCATGTGACTCGTTAGTGTTACAAGCTCTCAGGTGTGAATAGGGAACAGGTGTATTAAATTTGGTGTTATCGCTCTCACTCTTTCATACTGGTCTCTGGAAGTTCAACATGGCACCTCATGGCACCTCAAGAACTCTGAGATCTGAGGATCTGAAAAAAAGAATTGTTGCTCTACATAAAGATGGCCTAGGCTAGAAGAAGATTGCCAAGACCCTGAAACTGAGCTGCAGCACGCTGGCCAAGACCATACAGCAGTTTAACAGAACAGGTTCCACTCAGAGCAGGCCATTGCCATGGTTGACCAAAGAAGTTGAGTGCAGTGCTCAGCGTCATATCCAGAGGTTGTCTTTGGGAAATAGATGTATGAGTGCTGCCAGCATTGCTGCAGAGGTTGAAGGGGAGGGGGGCCAGCCTGTCAGTGCTCAGACCATACGCCGCACACTGCATCAAATTGGTCTGCATGGCTGTCATCCCAGAAGGAAGCCTCTTCTAAAGATGATGCACAAGAAAGCCTGCAAACAGTTTACTGAAGACAAGCAGACTGAGGACATGGATTACTGGAATCATGTCCTGTGGTCTGATGAGACCAAGATAAACATATTTAGCTCAGATGGTGTCAAGCAGCAGCAACCAGGTGAGGAGTACAAAGACAAGTGTGTCTTGCCTACAGTCAAGCATGGTGGTGGGAATGCCATGGTCTGGGGCTGCATGGGTGCTGCCAGCACTGTGGAGTTACAGTTCATTGAGGGAACCATGAATGCCAACATGTACTGTGACATACTGAAGCAGAGCAGGATCCCCTCTCTTTGGAGACTGGGCCTCAAGGCATTATTCCAACATGATAACGACCCCAAACACACCTCCAAGATGACCACTGCCCTAAGAAAGAAGCTGTCCCCAGACCTAAACCCTATTGAGCATCTGTGGGGCATCCTCAAATGGAAGGCAGAAGTTCTCTAACATCCACCAGCTCTGTGATGTCGTCATGGAGGAGTGGAAGAGGACTCCAGTGGCAACCTGTGAAGCTCTGGTGAACTTCATGCCCAAGAGGGTTAAGGCAGTGCTGGAAAATAATGGTGGCCACACAAAATATTGACACTTTGAACCCAATAGGGACATTTTCACTTAGGGGTGTACTCACTTTTGTTGCCAACGGTTTAGACATTAATGGCTGTGTGTTGAGTTATTTTGAGGGGACAGCAAATTTACACTGTTATACAAGCTGTACACTCACTACTTTACATTGTAGCAAAGTGTCATTTCTTCAGTGTTGTCACATGAAAAGATAATAAAATATTTACAAAAATGTGAGGGGTGTACTCACTTTTTGAGACACTGTACCTGAAAATCGATCAATCCTGATGTACTGACTGTACTGATTTCATTTCTTGAGGCCTGAAAATGCCAGCACAGTACAGACATTCCCCAAATGACCCCTTTTTGCAAAGTAGACAGTCTGAGGTATTTAGCAGCAGACATGGTGAGTTTTTTGAAGTTTTAATTTATTGTCACAATTTTTTGGGAAATTAATAAATAAAATTAAAAACAAAATATAAAAGTATTCAGCGCACATTAAATCAAACAAACACAAAATATCACAAAATATCACAAAATATCAATGGTGCACAGCTAGCTGAACACTCATGGGAAATTCACCACACCATAAAGCAATGTATACAATCAATAGTGCAGCGCTATGCCAAATAATACAATTAATATAAAAAGTTCATAAAAGAGTCCTTTTGATTTCCAAAACCATAGCAGTATTCCTAGGTATAGAATGCTACAAGGGGTAAAAAAGGACAAGGGGTAAAAAAGGAAGAGGTGGTAATTACTTTAAACCCCCGTATCAGCAGTCCTATCAACAGTCCTATCAACAGTCCTATCAACAGTCCTATCAACAGCCCCTTCAAAATGGGTTTTATGGGAGAAGGGGGGAGAGGAATATGAAGGTAGTAGAGATGACTATGTGTATGATTACCAAACAAGGAGCCCTATACCTACCCACAATAGATTTACCCCATTACAAGCTCATCACTCAAATGAGAGAGGTTTTTTAGATCAGCGAGGGTCCCCTCACAGGGGATCCTTTCGCAACCCGAGGATCCCCCAAAGGGGGTTCTTCTCGCAGGGAATGATGAGGGGGCCATGGAAAGAGTACCCACAAGACAATGGGGGAGAGTACCCACAGAGCCCAAACGTAAGAAAAAGAAAACACAGAGGGGGACAAGGGGAGGTAGAAGGGTCCAAAAAGCTAAAAT
Source organism: Glandirana rugosa (assembly GCA_018402905.1). Lineage (NCBI taxonomy): Eukaryota > Metazoa > Chordata > Amphibia > Anura > Ranidae > Glandirana > Glandirana rugosa. The sequence continues at coordinate 41,132 of BLSH010240595.1, forward strand.
CCCAGTAGGAGCAGGGATCTTTAATCTCAGTGGTGTCCAGTTAACGGAAGATGAAGTGAGAGTTTTAGATAGAGGATTGAAGTTCGCTCCAGCAAAGAATCTGAACAAATTCCAGACCTATATAAGTGTCCAAAAATTCATACACACTCTCAGTATTAAAAAACATTTTTTGACCAACCCGATTTCACGTAACATAGTTCCTGGTCCACATTCGGATTTGAGGAATAAATCCACGTTTAACCCTTCGGGGGGGGGGACACTAAACATATTGATGTATTTAGGAACATGGTTTGCAGTGATTTAAGGGAGTTAAAAGTAAAGAAAATCAGTGATCCTAGTAATTTCCGTAGAGGCATGACAATGCTAGAAAACAGAAAAGATATTGTGATCCGCCCTGCCGACAAGGGGGGGGGGGGCTTGGTCATTGTTAGTAAGGAGTATTATAAACAGGAAATGGGCCGATTATTGGAGGATGTAAATACGTACGAGTTATTAAGATGTGATCCTATGTTAGAATATAAGGATGGGCTCTCTGCATTAATTGAAAGAGGCAAGGACAGAGGGATTCTGTCCAAAAAAGAAGCCCTTTATTTGGAACCATTATTTTGTAGAACCCCAGTGATCTATTTTTTGCCCAAAATTCACAAAAACAGTGAACGCCCCCCTGGGTGTCCTATAGTCAATGGCATTGACTCAGTAACAGCTAGGTTGGGCCAATACATAGATTTCTTTTTGCAGCCATTAGTTGTTAAAACAGATGCGTATTTGAAAGATTCTAAACATGTTATTCAGATCTTGGAGTCATGTGAATCCGCTTCTTCTTGTTATATAGTGACAGCTGATGTTATCTCATTGTATACTATTATAGACCACAAAGAAGCTATATCATCTGTTCAATGGGCAATGTATAAATCTGAGCTATCCAGGAAACATAAGAGATTTTTGTTGAGAAGTTTATAGTTTTGTCTTTTGAAAAACTATTTTTGGCACGATAACCAATACTATTTGCAGATCAGGGGGGTGGCGATGGGAGCTTGTTTTGCTCCCAGTGTGGCCAATCTCTTTATGGCCCACTGGGAGGAGGAGGTAGTTTTCTCCCATCCCCCCCCCAATTGGTTTGTTACAAAAGATTTATTGACAATCTTATAGTAATCTGGAAAGGTGAGTTGCCTGATTTGAATAATTTCATAGCCAGGTTGAATGATAACAACAAAAATATTGAATTGACATGGAACATTAGCCTTGAGCGTATGGTATTTTTGGACTTAGAAATTTTCAAAGAGGGTGATTTGTTCAGGACTAAGAATCATTTTAAATTAACGGACAGAAATTCTTACATCCCCCTGACGAGTTGCCATCATAGAAATTGGCTGAATAATATTCCAAGAGGCCAATTTGTACGCCTTAGGCGGAATTGTTCCTCAGAGGAGGATTTTGTCTCCCAATCTGAGGTGTTGGTCCAACGATTCTCGCAAAAGGGGTATAATCGGCAACTCGTCATTAAGGAGAGAGACAGAGTATGGACTCTGGATAGATCAGCTATGCTCAGTAGCCAACAGCAGTCTAGTAGTCCAGGAACAAGTGAGGTCCGGTTAATTTTGGACTATAGTATACAGCACAAGAAAGTTGAAAGAATTGTCCAAAAGTATTGGCCCGTACTTAAGCAGGACCGTGTCCTGGGCCCTATATTGCCCGTTAAACCCCCATTCGTCTATCGCAAGGCCCCCGTACTTAGGGACACCATTGCCCCAGGGGTGGTGGACCCGCCTATTTACTCGGAAAATCAGATTTTTTTCTTTCTTAGGGGCTTTGTTGCGTGTGGTAGGTGTAAGGCATGCAAAACCGTCAAGAACAACAAGAAAAAACTGAAAGAGTTTGTTTCCTCTGTAACTGGTAGGAGTTATAATATAAAAAATCGAATTACTTGTGCCACTAAGGGGGTGGTCTATATGTTGGAGTGCCTATATGTGGCCTCCAATATATAGGGCGGACCTCCAGACCCTTACAGGTTCGAATAAGGGAGCATTTAAATAACATACGGAAAGGTGTGCCCACGCATAGTGTCTCGAGGCATTTTAGAGATTGTCATAAAAGGGACCCTAGGGGCTTACAGTTCTGGGGAATTGAACAGGTACCCCACCATTGGAGGGGAGGTCATTATATTCGATGTTTGAGCCAGAGGGAATCCTTTTGGATATATGAAGCAGGGGTGATGGCGCCATCTGGCTTAAACGTCGAGTTTGATCTGAATTGTTTTATCTCCGACAGATGAGTTTTAGTGGATTATAATGATTTATATTTTTTTTATTTGGATTGTGTGTTTCTTATAAATTCTGTATTTGTAAAGAATTTTTTTGGTATTGTTTTAACTTTCAATAAATTTTTATTAAGCATTACTGAGCAATACATATAAAAACATTTTGAGAAAAGAAAACAAAAAAAGACCAATGAAATTACCGTGACAAAGCAATATTGAGATGCAGTGTAAAGTAGAGGCACATCATATAAAACGATTTCAGAACAGGAACATTCTCGTGAGGTTATAAGGCTGGGAAGGGTCCATGAAGGCTAGGAGCCCTGCACCCCATTTGGGGACAAGCTTTGCAGGGAGGCCAGGCCAACGTGAACTAACTGCCTTTAAATAAGAACAAAACCCAGGGTCCCGTTCAATTACATATTGCCACATTACAAATTCAAAAGTTATCAGTAAGATAAAGAATGGACAGAGGAATGAGAAGTCGAGAGAAAGAGAACCAAAAGAAAGAAAAGAGAGGACAGAGAGAGAAAAGAAAGCTCAGAGCAATAGCGAGTGAGACCGGTCCAGAAAAGTGTTTCAAGAGATCACTCCTGTCAAGGAACCTGGTAGCAAGGAGATGTTTCGGAAGAGAGCCCATGGTTCCCAAACTGCTTTAAAATTTTTGGTGGTGTCTGTAATAGAGCTGACTAGCTTTTCTTGGGTCATAAGTAGTGTTGAGCGAACCCGGACTGTAACGTTCGGGTCCGTACCGAACTTTTGGGTGTCCGTGGCACGGACCCGGACCCGGACATTTCAAAAATCGTTCGGGT
>BLSH010240611.1:17720-48352 GCA_018402905.1 Glandirana rugosa
CATCTCCTCCTGAAGGAAAGGGGAGTTCCGGGACAAATACGTCTATCGTAATGACGTCCCGGTGGTTTGTGTTTCTTTCTTCTCATCCTCCTCCTTCTTCTCCTAACACAGTCGTCCCTACATCTCCTATTGTGCGTCGTCAGAAGTTCCCTAACAAAAGTCAGGGGTCTTTGCGATCGTTCGGGTTCCGTCCGGACCCGGACCCGGACTTTGTCCCGAAGTTCGGACGGACCAGCAGAACCCGAACTTCCAGGTGTTCGCTCAACTCTAATCCTGAAGATATTTTATCCTCTGCTCCCTCTGCGAAGGCAGGATGAGCTCTGCAACTTTACCCTTGTAACATGGATCAAGAAGGGTTGCCAGCCATTAATGATCCCACTCCTTGATACCACAAACCCCGGGGTCTTTTTGCAGGCTTTGCAGAATCAGGGAGGTCATGAAGCGTAAGTTTGAGCAGACATGAGAGCCCTCTGGGTCACTAAGGATGACATTGTCAGGAACTACCTCCTCTCAGCCATGTACAACTCCTTGCGTTTCTGGGGACTGAAAACAATCCCTTGAAGACTGCTGCGTGTTATCCTCTACATCCCTGCTGACACAATCCTCTTCTTCCTCCTCCTACTCTTCTTTCTTTGTGTTTGGTGGCCCTGCAGTAATGCTATCTGCATAAACAGGGCCTTGAGGGGAAAGGAAGTCCTCCTCTACCTCCTGCTGTTCTGCCTTAAGTGCCCTGTCCATGATTCCATGAAGCCTGTGCTCCAGCAGGAAGACTAGAGAGACAGTGTCACTGATGCATGCATTGTCACTGCTCACCATCCTTGTGGCCTCCTCAGCTGGTGACAGGACAATGCACGCATCCTTCATCAGTAGCCACTGGTGTGGTGAAAAGAAGCCAAGCTCCCCTGAGCCTGTCCTGATGCCATACTCCCACAGGTACTCAATGATGGCCCTCTGCTGTGTCTGCAGCCACTGCAGCATTGTCAATGTTGAGTTCCCCTTTGCGGGCATATCACAAATGAGGCGGTTGGCGGGCAGGTTCAATTCCTGCTGAATGTCAGTCATCCAAGCACTAGCATTGTATGATCGCTGGAAATGACCACAGACTTTTCTGGCTTGCCTCAGAATATCTGGTAAGCCTGGGCAACTGGTCAAGAATTGCTGCACCACCAAATTCAGGATGTGTGCCAAGCATGGAACATTTGACAAGTGTCCCTGTGGCAGGGGTAGAGAGAAGGTTGTTATTGTCACATACAACCATTCCTAGCTCAAGCTGCAGTGGTGTCAACCACCTCTGAGCCTGCCCCCGCAGAGCTGACAGAATCTCTGCCCCTGTGTGGCTCTTGTCCCCTAGACAGACCAACTGAAGCACTACATGGCATCTTTTAGCCTGACTTCTTGTGTAGCCCCTTGAATGCTTAGGGAGCACTGCTGGTTCAGAGGACACTGCTGCAAAAAGGCCAAAGAGTTAGAAGAAGAGGAGGGGGTGGAGGAAGCAGATGTGGCAGAATCCCCACCATTTTTTTGGAGGCATGGTGGCAGAACTAACTCCAACACTGAACCCTGTCCTGCATCCTTCCCAGCTGCCAGCAGAGTTACCCAGTGCGCCGTGAAGGAAAGGTAACGTCCCTGACCATGCCTGCTGAACCATGAGTCAGCAGTAATATGAACCTTGTTGCTGACTGCCCTGTCCAAGGAGGCCAAAACATTGCCTTCCACATGACGGTAGAGAGCTGGAATGGCCTTACGTGTAAAGACGAGTCTACCAGCTGAAAAGGCAGCCGTTGTAGTGCTAACAATTTGGCCAAGCTAGCATTTAGATGCTGAGCATGTAGATGGCTGGGACAGTATTTTTTCACAGTTCAGCAACTGTGGTAGGGAAATGTGCCTGCTGAAAGCAACTAATGCTGTACTGCTAGCAGATTGGCTGGAAGTACTTGTGGCACCCATTACTATACCTTCATTCCTCTCAGTGCAGGCTTTTGAGAGGACTGGAGGTATAGTAGGGGTTGAGGTCACAGATGAGAGGCACGGAGAAGTCCACCTCGTTTTATGATGTGAGTCTTTGTGGTGCTGTTGCCAATGAATGCAGGTCATTATATGTCTCGTCAAGCATGTAGTTCAGAGCAGAAAAAGGTAGGAATATGCAAAAAAAAGGGATTTTATTAAAACTGTAAAATCTTTTTCTCCGAGTTCACTGACAGACGCAGCTCATCATGACATGTGGGGTTTATGCTTGTCCCTTTAGGAGTTAACTAGGCAGGGAAAAGAAACAGCTGGCCCCTCCCATGGGGGGCGTCCTCTCTTCCTACATAAACCCCCTAATAGCATAGCTCTTCAGTTCGTACACAAGCCGTACAAGAACAGAGCACAGAGGGGTGGGTGCTGCGTCTGTCAGTTAACTCGGAGAAAAGGATTTTACGGTAAGTTTTAATAAAATCCCTTTTGCTCCTATCGTTCACTGACAGACGCAGCTCATCATGATGTGTGGGGACGTCCCCAAGCTGTGTCAAAAGAGGGGTGGGTAAACGCTAACAACAGTACCCAATTGAACCTCTAAGGAGGCGCCAGACGCGCCTACACTGCCGCCTGCAAAACTTTGCGACCAAAAGCAGCATCAGAAGATGCAAGCACATCAACTTTATAAAACTTAGTGAAAGTGTGAACCGAGGCCCAAGTGGCCGCCTTGCACACCTGTGACACCGAGGCCTGGTGTCTGAAAGCCCAGGAAGTGCTAACAGCCCGGGTAGAATGAGCCGTGACCGGAAAAGGGGGAACCTTGCCCCAAAAGAATACGCATGGGTCACGGTCTGCCTGATCCAACGAGAAATCATAGCAGACGAGGCCACCAACCCTTTGCGCGGGCCTTCTGGCAACACAAACAAAGCATCAGCTTTTCGAAAAGAAGCTGTAGCAAACTAGGCATAAGAACTGAAGAGCTATGCTATGAGGGGGTTTATGTAGGAAGAGAGGACGGCCCCCATGGGAGGGGCCAGCTGTTTCTTTTCCCTGCCTAGTTAACTCCTAGTGGGACAAGCATAAACCCCACACATGATGAGCTGCGTCTGTCAGTGAACGATAGGAGAAAGGAGAAAAGGGTGTTAACATCCTTACAATGTACGTAGATCCCCCCATGGGTTTTTTTTTTCAACAAACGTGAAGTTACTTTTTAAGATAGGACCTCCTTTGCCACTAAAATACCTTCTGTGACTTTTGATTTTTTGCAAGGCAGTGATTTTAAAAATAAACAAATATAAAGTAAAGGACGGTGGGGTTTGCTTTAATATATATGACTACTGTTATATTATTTTGACTCTATTCAATTGCTTTTTAACATTGGAGATAAACAAAGAAAAGCAGTGCACAACGCAATATTATTTGTCAGTTTTATTTTGAATAAGTACATTTTTCAGAAATGAATGAAATCAAACATAGCAGTATAAAAAATATGATATATAAATAAGATATATTTAGTTTTTATCTTTTAATGTCATTTTTGTTTTAAGAATGACCTCTTCAAGGCAATCCATTGTTGTCAAAACACTGACAAAAAATAGAGCCTATTTATTTCTATATATATAAAAAATTGTTAACTACATGTTTCGAGGTAAAACTCTCCAATAAAAAAAGACCCAGAGATATCAAGAATCAAGGTGCAATAGAAAAGTATGTACATATAACCACTATTCAACTTAAAACTGGAACTAGATGGTGTGCTGTAGAGCTAATATTAGTTAAAGGCTTTTGTACCTGTTACAGTTAAAGACCTGTTTTGGAATATAAGTGCTCTTTTTTGGAAATGGCTATCTCTGTAATATGTTTAATGTTGAAATTGTGGCCTGAAAAAATTAATTACATGTGAACCATTCAAGATTAGGATTCAGATCAGCTTATCTTATGCTTTTTCAGATTGGCTTCCATGCTCTGGATGACATGAACTGCGCTGTAGAGATTAAAACAGTCTAGTTTCCTTGGCTAAGTCACAATTATTAAGAGCTTTCACATGATCACTAGACATTTAATTCAAAGGCTTTGGCATTCCACGAATAAGCTACAAGACACAGACTGTAGATTGTTGTCACTAAGAAAAAGGCTACCAAAAAATAGAACAAAGAATATCACACAAAGATCAACATTTTTAGGGTGACGGAGCAAAACAAGCACTTTTGGTAATCACAGAACAACTTATCCCTCCTCTGAGTGCAGGCCAGGGGTGTAGCTACAGGGGTTACAGGGGTCACAATTGCAACCTGGCCTCATGCTCCAGAGGTCCCATGCAGCCCCCTGAACACCTGGATAGGAGGGGCAGAAGCCTATAGAGGAAACAATTCCCTCCATATTCCACATGCAGCTGTGGATTCTTCTCCTCTCCCTCCCACAGGCATTCAGTGGCTGCAGGAGGAAGATGGAGGGGAGTGGTTCCTTTGTAGGCTGCTACCCCTCCTATGCAGCTTCCCTCTGCTGCCCCCAGGCCCATGTGTCAGAACAGTGATCCTCCAAACAGCATATGACATGGGATTGCTCTCAGATCGGACTGAGCACAGACTGTACCCGCCCTCTACTGACATTTCATGCAGCGGGGAGGTGAGCAGATAGAGAAGATGGGGGTAATCAAGCCATGTATAGTTTGAAATTACAGATCTGTGTCATCTACTGAATGGACTATGGAGGATTGCTGATCTGGCAGGAGTGGGGAGAGCACAGCCCAGCACAACTCCTCCGGACTGATTCCCCACCTGAAAGTTTAAGTTGAGTAATTGGGGGAAGAGGGGGGATTGGGCTTAGAAGGTTTTTGATGGGAGTGTGATTTGATCTAGGAGGGGGATAGGGGGTTGTGCCTGGGAGGGAGGAATTATGCTGCTAGGATTGGAGGTGGTTTACGCTAAGAGGAGGGATATGGTGATGAGGATTTGTGTTGGGGAGAGGGGAGATTGGGCCAAGGGGGGGGGGGGTTGTGTTAGGAGGTGGGATGGGGGGTTGTGCTGGGAGGGAGGATTTGTGCACTTAGGGGATTTAGGCTAAGAAGTGGATTTTTGGGGGCTCAGAGGGGGGATTTGTTCTAGGACAGAACATTTGAGGGAAAACAGGATGTGTGCTGGAGGGGGTGATTTTTTTGGGTGGGGAGATTTGTGCTAGGAGGGGGCAATTGAGGGAGATTTCAGCTAGGAGGTGGGATTGGGGAGCAAAGATTTGTGCTGAGAGGGGGGATTTAGACTGGGAGGTGGGAAAGTTTTGCATTCAGGATGCAGAGCAGGAAAGGGGCCAGTAAATGTGTAATTTCCCAGTGATCCGTACCAATCATGGACTCTGTCCATTTATAATTAAAGGATAGTAAACTGTGTTTACAGTGCTTCAGTTTGTGAATGAACAGGAAGTGCTGTATAGAGCTCTTTCCATTCATTCTGTGCAGCAGAGGCTGCAGATATGGAGATTGAAGGCGGTGCCCTCAATCTCCTTTCTCTGTCTCAAAATGAACTATCAGAGGTCTGTTTAGACCCCTGATATATTTCACCAAAGCCCGCCTAACGGGGTCCTGAAAAAATGTTAAAACATAATATTGTAAAAAAAAAATGATTATGGTAAGAAATGAAAAAATAAAACAACAAAAATAAAAAACTACTGACACCAGTCGCAGAACTACCAGGGTTGCAAAGGTTGCACTTGGGACCAAGCTCTGGCGTTCTGCCACCGGGTTCCAAAAGAAGGGCCCCAGCTGGGGTTTAGGGGGGGCTCTTCATGGTTTTTTGCACTGGGGTCCTGAAGGTTCTAGTTATGCCTCTGGTGCAGCCCACCTGGGTAAATGTGCGCTGCAGCCCAATTCATTAAGGGAGAGTCACACTAATGGTGGCATTCATCAAATTAATATGGTCATGTCACGCAGGAAGAAGTAAGCCCAACAGGGAAGCTTTCACTGAAAAATCTGTACAGTATCGGACAGAGCCACACAATAAATATAGCTTGAACAGGAGGGAGATGAGTATTTAACCAGGTAGGCTGCACTAGTAGGGTGGTGACATTATTTAAAAGACAACCGTACCAAGTTATCCTTTAATGCCAATGCATTATAACTGTCCACTCTGTCCACTATGTTTTAAAAGTAATTCTTGTGGGTTCTCTTGATACTATGGTGATATTGAATGATGACGACATTTATGCATTTTATTATTATAAAAATGCACAACCCTCACAAACTATATATTTCTCTAATTATACATTTATTTTCTTTTTACAATTTTTAACTTCGGTAGAAAATCGTTTCTTACTATAAAATATATTCCTGTATATAGTTAAGGCCTATTAAAATGATTTTGACATTTACAGTATATTTGACAAGTATTATAAAGTACTGAACTTTTTTAAATTAAATTTATTTTAATAATTTCAATCAACCCATTTTAAGATCACGCTTTCTTGACAGCACAAGAATAACAAAAAAGGTTTTCCTGAAAATGTCACAATTGACTGCGAACACAAACTATGTATGTGCATATTAAAAGGGTCTATATAAATACATTGCTACCCTATTTAATTCAGTAGTTCAAAATAATAATTACACCAGTGTCATCAGTATCATCGCAGAGAAACAAACATCTACAGAGTATTGAATTTTAGAATCCTTGCTTAGGATTTGGAGCCAGAGGTCATGTAAACATCTTATAACTGTATGTTTTCCTATATAAAATGTTGACATATGGGCTGTATTTTAAGAATGAGCATTATGTGGTTTGAGATTTTGTAAGTCTATGATCTGGAACATATGGTGGCAAATCCTCATGAATTAAACATCACCTACTTAAGTTCTCATCCAAAATGTCCTGGACATATGGCCCCAAGAGTTGAGATCTATAGTTGATGATTTCAGCAAAGAGAAAAAAATATTGGCAGTTTTTGTTTCTTTATAACCTTTGCACTTTCCAGCACTTTAGTGCAATGTGATATGTGATCAACTTAAGGAGCAAAGCAGCAGACATGCACATTTTCAAATGTTTGTGTTTTTCTAGCAAGCAAATTGTACTTACAAAATATACAGATTCCCATTTACTATTGACTCGGTCATGTACAAAAATGTTTTTTTTTATACTAAAATGTTAGAATAAATTGAAAACATAGTATATAATTTCAATATATGCTATTTGTTCTTTATCTTATTGAATACAAGCTTTTCTTTTGTATGGGCATCTTTTATCCTAGTTTAACCACTTGCCGACCTCGTAGCGACTATAAACGGTGACAGTGTGGCTCTGTCCCGCAAATCGCCGCTTATAATCATCAGTCGCAGGCACGATGGCTAGAGGGCGTACGCGCCACATGCTACCTGAGCGGGGCCACAGATCGGGCGGACTTGATGTCCCCCTGCGACCCACGATGGCCTGTGACAGAGCCAGAACAGGGAACTGCCGATGTAAACACGGCGGTTCCCCATTCTGACAGGCGGCATGTCAGAAATCTACTGACCCCTGTACTCTGAATCAGCTAGATCTCTGGTACCCCTGGCAGCCCAGCCCCCATGCAGTTAGAACACACACAGGGAACACAGTTAATCTCTTCACTGCCCCCTGCAGGTTAACCCCTTCCCTGCCAATGACATTTATACAGTAATCAGTGGATATTTATCTTTCTGATCGCTGTATAAATGTCATTGGTCCCAAAAAAGTGTCAAAAATGTCTGACATGTCCGCTCCAGTATCCCGATAAAAATCTTAGATCGCCGCCATTACTAGTAAAAAAAAAATTGTAAAAACATGAATTCATATGGTTTGTAAACGCGGCATCTTTTGTGCAAACCAATCAATAAATGCCGATTGTGATTTTTCAAAATCAAAAATATGAGGAAGAATCTAAATCAGTCAAAACCAATGAATAAATTCGTTTTTTTATAATTTTTTTATTTTAGAAAAAAGTAAGAAATATTGTTTTTTTTTTTTTTTTGCAAAATTGTCGCTCTTTTTTTGTTTATAGCGGTGATCAGAAATGACGCAGAGGTGATCAAATACCCCCAAAAGAAAGCTCTATTTGTGGGGAAAAAGAACACAAATTTTGTTTGGGTACATGTCACACGACCACGCAATTGTTAATTAACGCAACACAGTGTTGAATCGCAAAAAGTGGTCTGGTCCTAATGTGGGAAATCCTTCCAGGGCTGAAGTGGCTAAATGTACAGCTATAATTTAGCTTCTACTATCCTGCATATACACTCACCAACCACTTATTAGGTACATCTGTTCAATTGCTTGGTAACACACATTGCTAATCAGCCAATCATATGGCAGCAACTCAATGCATTTAGGCATCTAGACATGGTGAAGATGACTTGCTGAAGTTCAAACCGAGCATTAGAATGGGGAAGAAAGGGGATTTAAGCGACTTTGAATGGGGCATGGTTGTTGGTGCCAGACGGGCTGGTTTGAGTATTTTAAAAATTGCTGATCTACTGGGATTTTCATGCATAGCCGTCTCTAGGGTTTACAGAGAATGGTCCAAAAAAGAGAAAATATCCAGTGAGTGGCAGGTGTGTGGATGTAAATGCCTTGCTGATGTCTGAGGTCAGAGGAGAATGGGCAGACTGGCTTGAGTTGATAGAAAGGTAACAGTAACTCAAATAACCACTTGTTACAACCAAGGTATGCAGAATACCAACAGAATATCAACACATCGAACCTTGAAGCAGATGAGCCACAGCAGCAGAAGACCCCACCGGGTGTCACTCCTGTCAGCTAAGAAACAAAGAACTATGGCTAAAATTCTCACACACTCAACAAAATTGGACAGAAGGAGGTTGGAAAAAACGTTGCCTGGTCTGATAAGTCTTGATTTCAGCTGTGACATTGGTACCATGGTATGGTCAGAATTTGGCGTAAACAATATGAAAGCATTGATCCATCCTGCCTTGTATCAACGGTTCAGACTGGTGGTGGCGTAATGGTGGGAGATATTTTCTTGGCATACTTTGGGCCCCTTAGTACCAATTGAGCATTGTTTAAATGCCACAACCTACTTAAATATTGTTCCTGACCGTGTCCATTTATGACTATAGTGTACCCATCTTCTGATGGCTACTTCCAGCAGGATAATACATCACATAGCTCAAATCATATCAACATGGACCAAAATCTTTGAAGAATGTTTCCAACATCTTGTTGAAACTATACCATGAAGAATTAAGGCAGTTTTGAATGCAAAAGGGGGTCCAACCCAGTGCTAGCAAGGTGTAACTAATAAAATGGCCAGTGTGTGTACATGCATGCATATATAAAAACAATTGAAACCCTGTTCTCAATTTTTCTCATCCTTTTGTCAAAACTACCTCTTATCTTTATTTTTCTACACTTTTTTTGGTGAATGAGTAGGGGTACAATGTACCCCATAGTCATTCACATGGGGGCAGGATTGTTAAAGGGGGCTTCCAGATGCCAATAAGCCCCCTGCCCACAGACCCCCACAACAACCACCCAGGGTTGTTGGGAAGAGGCCTTTGGCCCCATCAACATGGGGACAAGGTGCTTTGAGGTGCACTCCCCATGTTGAGGGCATGTGGCCTTGCATGGTTCATGGGGGGGGCGCTCTCACCCCCCCTTTCCTGGCCTTCTCAGATAAGGGTCTGGTATGGATTTTTGGGTGGACTCTAAGCAGTTTTTGAAAAAAAAATTGGCATGGGGTTCCCCTTAAAACCCATACCAGACCCAAAGGGCCTGATATGCATGGGGGGACCCAATCCCATTTTTTTTGTATTGACAGCAATGTAAAGTAAATGTAAATGTCATTTAAATCACTGCACCTTTAAAAATACCTATACCTTTTTATGGTCAATAACTTGCATATAAGCCTTCTAAATGGGGCTTTTGACTTTTCATGTTCGGATACCATAGACTTTAATAGAGTTTACGGCTTGGGTCCAAACTTTTTTTCTGTTCGGGAGGTCTGGTGCAAACTGAACCAGGGGGTGTTCAGCCCTTCGCTACTTGCTAAGCAATGTGGACACGAGATGAAGCCACGGGGGTTTCAAATCCCCAGACTGGTGAAGTGGCTTTTCAGTGTCTGATGGTGGTTAGTCATGGCAATCTGGTACAGCGAGACTGGGTGAGATGGGGAAGGTGTCCAGTGTAAGGTCTCCTTCTAAATTTTATGTAAAGGCTAACTTACACTTTAACTGCTTCCCTAACACCTCACGTACTTTTACTGCTGCAAAGTGGTAGCATAGCCACACCTAGCGGGCGGGCACACGCTGCCGCCGGTGCACCATCATGCCTACCGCACAGTGCGTGAGTGTGACCGTGAGTCAGGTGGACTCTATGTCTTCCGGAGACCCGCGATTGCCTAATACAGAGGGAGAACAGGGAACGCGGAAACACAGCAGTTCCTCATACTGCCAGGCGGCATGAAAGTGATCTACTGATCCCTGTCATCAGGATCAGTTAGATCTGTCATGCCCCTGCCAGCCCCCACACAGTTAGAACACAGTGAGGAAACATATTTAACCCCTTGATCGCTCTCTTAGTGTTAACCCCTTCCCTGCCGGTGACATTTATACAGTAATCAGTGGCTATTTTTAGATCTGATCGCTGTATAAATGTCAATGGTCCCAAAAAAAGTGTCAAAAGTGTCCGATCTGTCCGCCGCAATATCACAGTCCCGATAAAAAAACACAGATTTTTATCATTACCAGTAAAAAATGAAATGTCATTACCAGTAAAAAATAAAAATAAATAAAAACACCATAAATCAATTCTCATAGTTTGCAGATGTGATAAGTTTTGCGCAAACCAAGCAATAAACGCTTATTGCAATTTTATTTACCAAAAATATGTAGAAGAATACATTTTGACCTAAACTGAAGAATACATTTGTTTTTTATATATACATATTTTTTTGGATATGTATTATAGCAAAGTAAAAAAATATTGTTTTTTTCTCAAAATTGTCGCAGAGGTAATCAAATACCACCAAAAGAAAGCTCTATTTGTGGGGAAAAAGGGACGTCAATTTTGTTTGGGTACAGCATTGCACGACCGCGCAATTGTAAGTTAAAGTGACGCAGTGCTGAATCCCAAAAAGTGTTCTGGTCAGGAAGGAGGTAAAATATCTTGTGAATTAACCCTGCATTAATTGAAAATCTTCTAGCAAAATTTCAGATATACTATATACATACAAAAACAAGTGTAGCTTTAGTGATTGCCCCTCTTATTCTTTACATACTATAGCACTGCTTACCCAGTTGTTTATGTTCATATGCAAAGTGACCACTGACTTTGCAAAAATAACTATATGCAGGTGGAAAAAAAACAACTGACGCTTTAGCAATCACTGTGCAGTCTGGGGTTGATTTACTAAGACTGAAGAGTGCAAAATCTGGTGCAGCTCTGCATAGAAACCAACCAGCTTCCGTTTTTTTTTTAAAAGCTTAATCAAAAAAGCTGAAGTTAGAAGCTGATTGGCTACCATGTACTGCTGCACCAGTTTTCATAAATCACCCACTTTGATGTGTATGTTCTTGAAGGTGTTATTTTGTGGGAACATTAAAATCAGAATGCAGAGTGCTGTGTAAAGAACAGGATGGGTGATTGTTAAAACTGATTACTCTGTAATCAGGGTGCACAGTGTCCTGTGCAGAACAGGACAAGGGGCTTGCTAAAGCTACAAGTATTTCTGTGTGTGTATATAGTTATGTTTTGTATAGTCAGTGGTTACTCTTTGCATCTGAAAAATCACATTGCATAGTGCTGTGTGCAGAACAGAAGTGATTGATAAAGCTACAGGTGTTTTAGTGTGGATAGAGTTATTTTTGCAAAGACTTTGGTCACTATTTGTACATGAGCATAGCAATCTGAGTGAACAGTTCTGTGTAAAGAATAGGAGGGGTGAATGCTAAAGCTACAATTGTTTTTCATACTTGTACATAGGTTTAAAGCATTGTTTTAGCAGTGCAGCAATTGAAGTGATCCTTAGGGGTATGCATTGAAACCTGATAATTATGGGGCTGTGTAACACTTCATATATCAGAAGGGATTAGAAAAATAGAATACTGCACATTTTGCCAAAAAAAGACATTGATAATAAATCCCAAAAGCTTAGCATTGTAAAAATGTTGAGCTAATCAATGTGACATTTATTTTTATGTAAATTATGTAAATTTCATCCAGCCCTTTCACTATCCTATTGGCTTGTAAATGTAACAGACAGTTTCACTGGCCAGTAAGTTGAGAGAGTTAGTTCAGCAAGTGTTCTAATTTGCACTATATATGCTCACTGGGCACTGGAGTTTTCAATAAACAAACAAATAACCAAAATCTGCATACATGTACTTTGAGGCACAAGCAACTGAATAAGATGAATTTATAATTATACTTTTTATTGTTTTTATTATATTTTATATTCATTTTCAATTTTTTACATAAGATAAAAATATGAGCAGGAAACACCACAATTGATGTTATAAAGACATAGGACATAATATATTATTGAAAATTTAGCAGATCAAAGTCAAACAAAAAACACAAAGGCCTCCAAAGATAAAATATTCTTATTAATAGCAAATTAAAAAAACTTAACAGTCCATATTGCCTTTCCAATGCTTTTGCATTTAAATTGAACAAAGTTTACCTTAATGCTCTTACATGCTTTCTGACACTGTCTTTGACTCAACAGATTTAAGGGGTTAATTTGAAACTTCCTGTCTGTCATTTCATCACATGCCAAAGAGCCAATTGCATTATTAACATGCATATGGTAACACTTTTCTTAAAATAAATATTGACTTATTCTGCACACTGAAGAGAAAATAGGTGCTTGTCAGATGTTGTTTAACCACAGGATTGAAATTTTATGTCAGAAGCCTCATTTACAACATTCAGCAGCCTTTAGTCAATATAATTGTTTATGATGAGTGTAGTCTTTCAGGTTTAATCTTAGATTTCAAATTAATAATTATCTATGAGAATGCACAGTGGCCATCTTCAACTTATTTGTTATAACTAACTTCAGTATGCTTCTAAAGTATGTGTTTTCCTTTATATAAGGCAGTTACCTATACAATTGTTGTTTTCATTTATGACAATTTTCTTTTCATTCATTTTATCGTTAGAAAAAAAAGAATCTTCAATTTTTTTTAAAAGCATATTTTAAGGATAATATTTTTTGTAGATATACTATATGTCTATTTTGTACATATAATTATCAACTCAATCTAAAAATTAACATCTTACTGGAGTAAATATTAGAATAGTTAGTACATTGGCAAATTGGGCACAGTCATAACATTTTAAACTTTAAATCGTCTTTTAGGTTAATGTAGGTTCAATACACAAAGCTTTATCACAAGAATATGGATTTTCATCTTAGCCATGTGACTATAATTTACAGATCGCATTCACTAAGATGAAAAATAAAAGATTCCTAATCCTGGAGTGCTAGCTTTGTAAATTGAGCCTATTTGCCTGAAGTGACAACACTCTTTTGTTTTTATTTTCCATGCAGGAGGAAACGATTAAACCCCTGTCAGTTTGTTTTTTGCTGTCTGTTTCTGATTGGGAAGATTTCCTTTTACTTTCTGTCCTGGAAACAAAACAGGAAGTGAGAGGTAATATCCACAACGTGAGAGAATTCCCTTTTTAGACAGTTGTCATCAGAACCATTGTCCTTATAGGTAGATTTACCCGAATCTTTTGCATTGCTGACAGCTAAAACATTGAGGGTTTTGCATCACTTTCTGCCTCACTAAAGGCCCGTACGCACATTACAATGGTTGTACAACAACGGTCATACAACAGCTTGTTGTACGATCATCTGACCGTACGCTCGATTACAACAGCCGAGGTGTGGCGGTCATACAACAGAGTTTGGATAAGCAGACTAGAAAACTTTGGTTGTACAACAACCGGTTCTATGACTGTTGACTGGTGTGTACAGAGAAGTTGGGCCAACACAGCTGTGTGTGCAAAACACGCATGCTCAGAAGTCAGGAATGCCCAGAAGTGTCCGTTCGTGTAAACCTACGTTCCTAATTCACAAATCACATGCACTTGAACTTCCTCTTTATACGCTCGTAGCACGTCACCACGTTAGGCTTGGTCCTACGATCACTTAGTGCACATCAGGACGCGAGACACAACAGCCAGCATACAATTTTGGACGTTCGGTCATACGACCGTTGCACCGTATGTACGAGGCTTAACGAGGCTCACCAGGACTAATGGAGAACATAAATCTAACTAGCCAGGACATAGACAGCTTTCATACAAATTTGACAGGAGTTTTACCTTTTTAACACTATAAAAAACAACTATATATGCACTTAAGAATTCAAAAAAGAAAACAACAAATACATATGCACACTAATGAAAACTTTTAATGAGTATGGCCACATTAACATGCAAATATTATTGGGTTGTCTTTCATTTAAGCTAAAACTAACCTGATTTGATGATTTATCTGATCACTTATGTGCTTTTCCCTGTGCAGGTCCCTGGTCACCCCCCAAAAAAAGACAGGCCAATTGTGGTATGTCGGGGGGTCACCTTCTCTTAAAGCGGAAGTTCCACTTTTGGGTGGAACTCCACTTTAAAGCGATGCAGTGCCGTATCACAAAAAGTGCTCTGGTCAGGAAGTGGGTGAGGCGCGCAATGGAGAATGAATAGGTGCTTGAATTTGAAAATAGTGTTAATTACTTTTTAATTCATACATATATAATTGATTTGAGACCATGCTCTACAATAAAAGTATATAACATATACTATATATATAATATAACATTTTTTATCTGCTTATAGATCCCTGTCTCATGTCCTACAATTTTGAACTATACATATTTATATTTGTTATCATAGATAGGCTTATTCCTGAAGAGTGCCCAATAAGTCACGAAACGTGCGTCAAGCTACGAACAGTCCTATCCTCTCATGTGCTGTATAAAGACTAATGATTTTTTGATATGAGACCCCTGCTGGTATAATCAATATTATTTGACATGAGACCCTTACTGGTATATAAAAGAATCTAATATTGATGATGGTTATTTATTTGGCTGTACGCCATGGTAAATATGTGAATATGTGTGTATACGTATGATATGTTATTGTAATATGAATTGTACAGTGTTATATACTTTTATTGTAGAGCATGGTCTCAAATCGATTATATATGTAAGAATTATAAATAAATTAACACTATTTTCATATTCAAGCACATATTCATTCTCCATTGCGTGCCTCACTCAAAGTCCCACTTTATGTCCGTTTTGTTATAACCGATAGGGATGGAAGCATAGGATCCTGGTGAGCCATGCTTCATTTAAAGTCCCAAATCCCTATCCCTTTTTTCGCTATTCATACATAGGGTGGTCAACAGTGCTTGAGATGGCAAATAACACACTCTGAGATCAGGTATGATATTCCTTCAGTTTGAAGGAAAAATCCTCCAGCACTCTTCTAATAAGCACATATGCCCATAAAGTCAAACAAACAAGAGACTCACCATAGTGTAAAATTGCTACATATGTTTTATTAAAACCATAGATTAAAAAACTCACATAACTCAAAGTAAAATAATCACCAGAATACAAATGCCAGGGATTGTGCACCTTATATTGGCCAGCCAGCCAATGGCGTCAGATGGCATCTGGATGACCTAGCTCAGCCTTACGTGTTTCATCATATGTGGCATCCTCAAGGGCAGCCATGACATGCCATAATGTGAGTGTTTTTAAGTTATACATTGAAAATAGTCACCAGAATACAAATACCAGGGATTGTGCGCCTTATATTGGCCAGCCAGCCAACATCCAAGATGGGTCTGTGCCCTAGCTCGGTCCTACGTGTTTCATCATGTGTGGCATCCTCAGAGGAAGCCATCACATTCCATAATGTGAGTGTTTTTAAGCTATGCATTAAATGTATATTTAAAATACATTTTCTGTCACTCTCACAAATGTTTTTATGCACAATAGAAACTTTTGTGTTTGCTTGGGTAGTGCTTGTATTGTGTTGCAGTGTGATCTATTATTTTATGTGTGGAAAATGAGTTGTGTTTAATACACAATAGAGACACGATGTAATATTTAATTTCTTGTACGTGGTTAGCATTGCACATTACATATACATATTGTGTGACATATTGTAAAAAAAAAAATAAAACATGTGTATTGTAGCGTTTAAAGATTTAGTTATTTTTTATTATTATTGTATACCACTTCTGCATAATTTCGGGGAAAAGTATTTTCCATCATTTGTAATGATCTGCTGTTCCAAAACTAACATATTTTACTCCATAGCTATACTTTTGTGTGTTTAAAGTTAATTTGTCACTTGGAAAAGATTTTATGAGTCAAAAAGATATGTATCTCATCTCACAAGATTAGCTTGTCAAAGACGCCAGTGGTATCAGCATTCTTATATTACCTGTCAGCACAATATATTTCTACCTTAAGACCTTCATAAAGCTGATGTGGCATAAAAGTAAACAATTATTGATTATATTTTGACATTATCTTGGTATGGGATATTGGTGGCCATAACACTTTGGTAGGTTATGCAAGCAGACAATCTAAGTCATAGATAATGGACCACAACAAATACACTGTTATCTAGATATCCTTGAAATGTCTGACAAAAATGCAGGGTAGAATAAAATAATATTTTTATAGTGTACAGTGTCAAAGAGAAATAGCAAAATGCAATATTCAGTTGTATTTTGTATTACTTATTATTTCTATAATAATGTTGATCTAAACTCTAAATGGCTGCCATTTAGTTTGCCAAAATACTCATAAACAACTGTCATGATTTTTTCTTTTGGAAAGTGCTGTTTTATTTTTTCCTTTGTTAAATTTCAGTGCAGCCTCTTTGCAATCATTTCCTGTCTAAATTCTAAATGTCTTCCAGTGACAGCTGCATCTTATTGCTCAGAGTAGGCTTCCTGAAGGTGGCAACCATGAAACATGCCTTTGAAATTAGCATCTGTATAGGTACCTCTAGTGTTCACTGAAAGAATATGTGATAGGGTGACAATGTACATGCACAAGTGGAAGAAAAATGTCATCCTATAAAAGAAAGTGCCTGAACAATGCTGCTCCTGGAAGAATTGCCAGATCTCAATTCAAGCTAAAGATGTAAAAAGTTTGAAAATTACATTAACAATTGTATTAATTTGTTTAGTTACAGGATATAGATATATTTTAATATTGCGTGAAACACATGAAATGGCTAGTTAATTTTTCTGCATAAATTCCATTGGATATGTTTTCTACAATTTCTTTTTTTTTTAGTTGAGTAGCACCCCTTTACCTTTGGGCTTTTAAGGAGACCCTCCAAGTGGCTCATTGAGCTATCATTTCAACTCTCAGGGAAGAAACCTTGGCTTGCTGTGAGATAAAAGGATACTGAATGAATCACTTTAGAAAGTTAAAAGGGTTTATTTAGCTCAATTAACTCTAGAACAGGGTGTTAGGCCCTGAATAGCCTGAAGCCAAGACTGGCAATCTGTAATTGTGGACCATTAAGAGCAATTGGGTAGAATAAGTAAAAATCTGTAAAATGAGCACTGAGACCCTCTTTCAGCAGACCCTCCCTGTTAGGAGGCCTTGAAGGCACAGCACAACCTTCTCTCCAGCCAAATCCTGGGAAGGCAGGAAAGGGGGAGAACCTTTCTCAAGGTTACCCCAAATATTTATATTCTTTCCCAGCAGGCAATAAGCTTCATAGTGGTTTGCCAGAGAGATAAATATACATAACCTCAATAATATTGTTTCTTTTTGCTCTAGCTGTTGGGAATACTGCACCGCAACAGACAATAGTAAACAATAGTCCAAAGTTACTGGAAACCCAAAGAAAGAAAGTATAAAACTTTGAGCTCAGGCTAACTCTAACTTAGCTGCCAACAATGAATTTAGACTAGGGACACTTCAACTTAAGGCAGGGTCCCTACAATACTATATTGCTAAAGTTAACATATAGAATCATAAATAGGGATAAGTCTATGGCTTGATGGTTTGACTTTAGCATGTTCAGCCCCCTGTTTGGCAGGAGCTGTGTATCCAATAAAGAAATGGTATTTCCACTACCCCTTTATATGTTAGCTTTCCAATATCACTGGTTCCTAAGGAAGTTGTGGGTAAACAAGTGACATCATGGGAGATCTCCACCCCTTTAGTGTAAAGAGGCAATGATAGCAGAGACATCACTGCCCAAATATGGACACTGACCATTTTCATGGTGATGTCAGCATATTATGACACTGCCAGGATAGAGAACAAACCTCCCCTTTTAAGGGGGGCAGGAGGGATGTGATGACTGCTGTGCTGGGGTGACACCACTATTACCACCAATGTAGATATCAGGCTCTGGTTCCTTGTCTGATAGGATTGAAACTGGGGAACTCCCCTTGCTGGTCAGTATTTTGGGATGAGGTGTTTGATACGGTCTTTATGTTATATATATTATTTATCATATATATATATATATATATATATATATATATATACATACTCCCTTTTGGTGTTCATCTTTTAAGTATTGTTGGTACAGTTCCATTGCCTATGATCCTATTTTTTATATGTTCTAATCCTGATTACCTTTTGGGAGTACCACTTTAGCATCCCTAAAATGGTCTCTATTTCAAACAAAAGTCCAGTTTGCATGAATTAGGCATTGTTCTTTAAATTAAGCAGTTGAATCCATTTCCTCTCTCCTTATAGGTCTTTATTCTACTGCCATGTATTCCCTGTGCCATCCTTTGAGAACTATACTAACTAGCGTTTCTGCTTATAGGCCGTTATGTCTTTTCTCACCAATAGATTACCTGGTTGGTCTCAACGTTTGCCCGACAGACATGTTATGGCAATAGGCTTTGGCTTTTCCGCACATCCATAATATGATATAGAACCCCGGCATATCCCTACATAGATGGGCATGGGAGATTAGCCCCTGTGTGGGAATATATGCGGGTGGCAGTCCCAAATACTTATTTATTTACATTGTTGGTTGGTATCTTCTGTTGATATATCTTATGTTTTGCTTTATGATATTTTCAGTTTTATCTTAGACCATACATCTCATCTGCACTCCTGAAGAAGCAGAACTTGATTCTGAGAAATGCATAGACTTAAGGGCTGGTCCTAAGCCAGGTTCACATATGTGAAGCCCTGGGTTTGTGCCTGGTGTCTGTCTGTTCACTGGTTCACATGCGATTCAGGTCTGATTTTTTGCCTGAATTTGCACCTGAACCAAACCCAAACACTCACAGGACCCTTTTTCAATCCACTCCGCGGCCGCCCCGGACCTGTGTAAACAGGCTTCATTGAAACCCGGTCACACTCGCCTGTCATGCAAATTGGATGTGGGGAAATCCACATCCAATTTGCATATATCTGAACCCAGCCTTATTCTCAGATGGATATAATTTAGACTTGTGCACTGCTGAAAATTAGTTTGTTTTCATTTTCGTTTCATTCGTTTTTCGGGTCATTCGAAAATTCGTAATTTGTAAATTTGTAAATTTGAAAATCCGAAAATTCAAAATAATAATAATAACTAACTAACTAATTAACAATAACTAACCATTAAATTATGGGCATTTTAATTCCCTTTGAAATTTGGCTGTTAGTGAACGCAGCGAATACCAATTTATCCAAAGTTACTTTTAAGGTAACTTAAAATGTTACGAATCATTCAAAATAACAAATGCCACATCTAAACAGATGGAACAGAACAAATGAATAATAAATAATAATATAAAAAAGTTTTTATTATTATTGTTATTTATTATTAATTTGTTACGTTCCATTCGTTTAGATACGACATTCGTTATTTCAGATAATTCGTAACTTCGGATAAAATTGTATTTCTTACGTTCACTAACAGACAAATTTGAAAAGAAATTCCAATACCTATAATTTAATAGTTAGTAATAGTAAAGTTATTATAGTTAGTTATTATTTCAGATTTTCACATTTTTGGATTTCCGAATTTCTGAATTTAGGGATTTACGAATATTTACTAATTTTGGAATATTCTGAAAAATTCAGTAAATGGATTTTCGTTAATTTGGATACTTCCAAATTAACAAATTTGTCAAAATTTGTTATAAAACTAATTTGGAACGAAACAAATTGCACATGTCTAATATACTTTCTGTTGAAAGTATGGTTTCATTTTGAATTTCGTTTTATTGACTATAATACAATAACGATTTTTTTTATTTTAATTAATATATGTTGGGTACCTTAAAAGTCCACTGGGTGTGTGTTGATACTTTCAAATTATTGTTTAAATCAGGATGTGGCTACTGGTTAATATTTAAGCCCCCTCCCTGCTTTTTGTTTGATCCAGGTGGCAGCTATAGAGAGACATAACTAGAAGCATCATAAGTCTAAATCTAGTGGCACCTGGAATAGGTAGAGTTAGGAATGAGCCCTATCTGAGGTCTTAATTGTTCATCTATATACATGGCAGAATTTGGTGCAAAATATAAGGGACAATGCGACTGCTATCTTAGATTCTGCCCCATTAGAGGTAGCTTTCTTTAATACTTCCCTGCTATGTTAGAGAATGATCTAGTACAGCTAGACCACCCTATACAAAAGTGCAATGTTAGAGAGATTGCCTATATTAACCTTATTAGGGGTGCAGTGGCTGACATTACTACTGATCTAGAGCCTCCATGTCAGCATCATATATCATATTGGAGCATAATAAGAGTTTTTTTTTTCTTTCACAGATGTTTGTGCTTTATAAGATGCATTTAAAATAAGAGTTACGTTTTTGCATAATTGAAAAAGTCATTAGACTAGGCTGGCAGTACTGAAAGTTGCACACAACCTGCCACATTTTATGTTGTTGACTGTCAGTAACACATGTAATAAAAACATGTAACATGTAATAAAAAGTTCCAGGCTGAGGCTCTTCCTAACAAACCAAACTGCATGGGTCCTCATTGATGCTGATGTTGTACAGTTTGTGAAAGTTTGTTGAGGAAATAGTGTCTCCTACAATTGCATTTCACCCACTCTGGGAACAAATTGCTTGCAGAGTAGGGTGACAGCTTACCAAACTTTTTTAGTTGTTGGTTCTAGGTATGCTGAATCAAATTTTCATCTTCAGTTTTAGATTGACACTAAGGAGTTGATTTACTAAAGCTTGAAAGTGCAAAATTTGGTGCAGCTCCACACAGAAACCAATCAGCGTCAAGGTTTTATTGTCAAAGCTTCATTGAACAAGCTGAGGTTAGAACTGATTGGTTACCATGCACAGCTGCACCATTTTTTGCACCCTCTAGCTTTAGTAAATCAACCCCTAAGGCTGGCCACATCCATCTTTCAGGCAATTTCAGCTACTTTCAAACAGCTTCTGATCACAAAAATGACCAAGAAGATGAATGATTTTCACATTGTTAAAGGATCTACAACGTTAGTGATAGGTTTCCTTAATGTGTTTAGCTTTTCACAACATAAAAGTGGCTGTCATGCCATATAACAAAAGCATGAATACAAAGGAGACTTCCTGAATATTGTGCCACCGTCCATAAATTCAGAACAAACAAACAAGGTTGTGGGACACCCCACGTAATTGGGACGTTTCAAATGGGCACACCACGAGATAGCAGAGATTGATTTATAAAAAATTATATTTTATTTGTACATAAAGAAATACATATCCAACACAGTATATATACACAAGAAAAAAATGAAATAAGAAAAAAAAAAAAAGGAAGCAACAGGCGGGGGGTCCTCGAAGTGCCACGTGATGCAGATCCCACATTGGGTCGCCTCCAGTGATACGTTGAGGGGCCCCAACCAAGACACACTATACAAATAGATAAAATACTCTAGCCATAGTATGTTATACACGAACAAGGAGTCAACGCGTTTCGCTATGAGCTTCCGCAGGACTCCAAAACTATGGCTGTCAGTTGCATGGACAACTAGTCAAAGAGAAATAGTATAATTAGCATAACACAAAAACAATAAAGATTGGTAAACTATATGTAATAAAGATTCATTTTAGCAATTTTCTATAATCCATATATCATTTATAATACATGTTCAGTATATAGGCGCTTACATATAACTCCACATGGCTTGGGACGGCAATCAGGGGGGCGAGCATAGGGGTCTATCAAGATCCAGACTTCAAGGGATTATCTATCAGAAGTAGGGATAATATTATAAAAAGTAGGTATTCAAAGGTTTAGGAGGGAGCAAAAGCAGAGGGCATCGATGATTAAATATATAAATACAAAGGCATTCTTTACCTTCACTTTATACTATTAGTACATAGTGTAATATTCCCTCGGTGGGATTAGACCCTCCACTGAGTATATAGTCATCTAAGAAGGTAAAGAAAAAACGTATATAAAGTAACAGAGCTTAAACTGGTGCCCAATTGTCCCCTCCCCCACTTGCTCTATGGGGTCCAATATAACCTGATATATGGAAAAAAAGAGACACATACCCTTAAAAACAAGTTGAATCCTTTAGGACGGTGGGGGAGATGGAACCCAAACAGGACCAAGGAAGGATAATAATAGACAGCGATCCTGCTAATTGTTGATCAAATGTAACCCAAAACAGAAGGGGGGCTAGGAGGAAAAGGGGGGAGCTGAGTCGCATGCCATGCGATAGTCCCAAACAAAGACGAGAAAAACCGCCAAATGGATATTACTGAAAAAGTAAGGATAGAAGCCAAATTAGTTAAACACAAGGGCATATTGTTTGAGTAATGGCGCCAGCAGACCGCATGTCTCTTACCTTCCTGAATCACTTCCTGTAACATCCCACCGTCACTTCTGGGTCATCCCAAGGTCTGGGCTATTTAAACCCCCACCTGGTCATGTGACATGGTTAACAGCCAATAGGCTGCACACCACCGCCTGACTGCGGCAGGGTCCAGCCAATAGGCTGCACACCACCGCCTGACTGCGGCAGGGTCACATGACCAGGCGTGTGTCCCTACATCTAACAAGCGCTGCCAAAAGGAAGCGCAATGTATGCAACAAGGGGAGGGGCCCTGGTGTAACCAACACCATCCCACAGATCAGATGCAATCTGAAAAGGGGAGGCCCGGCTGGTCCTGCTCCTAACCACACCCGAACGAAGGACTAAAAGGAACCTTCATGGGACAACATATGCCCGCTCCAGAGACTGAACGCCCACGAGCCAGAGGAGAAACCAACAATTCACCAAACAATAACAAAACAATCAATAGATGAATAAATAATAAAACGAGTAGATAATAAACCTGGAGGTTGGCCAGTATTGGATATAGGACATATATGAGAGAAAAAAAAAACAGCAAAGATTGCCTATCAAAGCCTTATAGGAGGGGCTTGAAACTAAATGCTTCGTTTAAGCCAGGTGCCTCTGTAGCCCTGAGTAAATATATCCAGCGAGATTTGCGCTGTAAAATTATTTTGTCAAACTCGCCTCCCCTGGGATTAGGATAAATCCTTTCAAGGGCTGCGAATTTGACCACTGAGGGATTACTATTATGGTACAGGCTAAGATGTCTACCGATGGGCGTGGACAGAATATTTTTATGGCCATAATAAACATGGTCCTTTATTCGACGCCAGAACTGGCGTTTGGTCTTGCCAACGTAGAAGGCCCCACACTCACAGAACATCACGTAGACCACCCCCACTGTTTGGCAGTCCACATGATGTGCTATGGTGTGGAGCCCTCCCCCCGGCAAGTAAAAAAGTCTGATTCTCATAAATGTAAGAGCAGAAGTTACATGAGCCACACTTCCATGTTCCTCTCAGGTCTGATGTTTCCAAATCAGTATTGAAATGGCTCCTAATAACACGATCCCTAACTGATTTAGCCCTTTTGTATGTGATCTCACATCTGGGTCCTATATATTTAGTTAGAATTTTGTCGTTAAGTAATAAGTGCCAATGTCTGTCCAAGATTGATTTGATCCGTTGATGTTGATTTGTATATGGGGTAATTAGTCGTACCCTATCAGTTTGTTTGGATTTTTTGGCTCTAGATAGTGTATCCTCTCTTGTTCGACCGTAGGCCTTATTAAAGGCCTTCCTTAGGAGGGTGCGTGAATACCCTCTAGCCAAGAGTCTATCTCGCATAGCATTAGCCTCTCGATGGAACAAAAGCATCTTTGAAAAGCCAAAAATGACAAAGCAGGTGAGAATAGGGAAGCTCTTGTGGCATGGCCCATGACGTTTATATGTACTTTTATTGAAGAAACATAACACATGATAATAGCCCTGCCTTGCTCTTTCCCCTATTTGACCCTTGAAGCCTGGAGGCTAACAGTGCCAACACAAAACTATGAGTTGGAAAACCATGGAGGAGTAGAAAGGGGGGGGGTGCTGTTTAAACAATGTAAGGCTGGTGCTGGAAGGAAAATCTGAGTGAGCTAAGACCAATTGTAGTGTGGTCAAATACCTTTAATGAGTTACAACTGACAAGGGGGTGGGTACAGGGGATCGATGCAAATATGCTTGAGAAGAATGTGGCCACAGTTGTAGCCTACTTTAGTTAGTTCTTTTTGCAGGTGGTCACTTAGATACACCAGGACAGGTTTCTGTATTCTTTCTAATGATATGCATTTCTATAGCACAATCCAAGATCCCAGTTCTAAAAACGGTAAAAATTGAACTCCAGATATTTTATTGCATAGGTTGATTAATCCGGCTTAGGCTACAGTCTTCCAGGTCCATGCCAAGAATGGCTGTATAGTAAGCACACTAGCTCAGCATGGCCACCATTCACAGGCTGCCTTGTATTGATCAAATGAGGTGGAGATCATGATGCCACCACCCTGCCTTTCCATCTGTCCAATTAGTAGAATATAAGAAATTTCAAAACTGTAATATAAAGTATCTCACAAAAGTGAGTACACCCCTCGCATTTTTGTAAATATTTTATTATATCTTTTCATGTGACAACGCTGAAGAAATGACACTTTGCTACAATGTAAAGTAGTGAGTGCACAGCTTGTATAACAGTGTCAATTTTCTGTCCCCTCAAAATAACTCAACACACAGCCATTGACCTCCCTGGTGGCATGATTATTTCAGATTTTTGGTGCTGAAAGCGGTACAATTATTTTGCATGGAAATTTGGCGTTTTATATTGTAGGCCTGTAATTCTTAGGAATAACTCACTTAAATCTGTCCAAACAAGAGTCTAGTAGACATCCCGGGTATGATAAAGTTTGAAACACAAATTCATAAATTATAATATATATGAAAAAAATATATAATATAATAAATAACTATAAATTATTATCAAAGATGATAATATAATAATAAAATGTATTCAATAATGTATTCTAGTCAAAAACACTGAAATTTGCTCATTTGCAGAATTGTCGCTGTCGTCACTTGCAGTATCTTTTGATAAATTTCCCCAAAAATCAGTATCACTCAATTCTGCAAATGATTCTTATTTACTATCAATGTTTTCTAGCTGATCAAAAACCGCTATTGACGTAAAGGGATGCTTTTTTATGCCATGGACGTTCTCAAGTTTCCAGGCAGGAAGAATGGCATATATAATATAAAAGTGCATGCAGGGCTCTGGACAAAGCACTAGGGACAAAGGGTATGTGAAATGATTTCATACAGTAATGTAATCTTACAGATTACAGTGTACTGTATGTATACTATGCGTTTCATTTTTTGAATTTCCCGCCAGGCTCCGCCCCCGTGCGACGCGACGCTCGCAGGGAACGGAGCCCAGCACACAGAGGCATCGGGCGGCAGACACAGCCCGCAGACACAGTGGTGGGGCATCGCTGGATCTAGGGGACAAGATGAGTACCACTGCCTGGATCCAGCTATGTAATCCCGACTGTGGCTCGGGATTACCGCTATTTGCAGTGAAAACTCACCCCGAGCCACACTCGGGAATACCGTCAAGGAGGTTAGTGTCTAAACCGCTGGCAAAAAAAGTGAGTACACCCCTAAGTGAAAATGGGCCCAAAGTGTCTATTTTTTGTCTGGCCACCATTATTTTCCAGCACTGCCTTAACCCTCTTGGGCATGGAGTTCACCAGAGCTTCACAGGTTGCCACTGGAGTCCTCTTCCACTCCTCCATGACAACATCACAGAGCTGGTGGATTTTAGAGACCTTGCGCTCCTCCACCTTCCGTTTTGAGGATGCCCCACAGATGCTCAATAGGGTTTAGGTCTGGAGACATGCTTGGCCAGTCCATCACCTTTACCCTCAGCTTCTTTAGCAAGGCAGTGATCGTCTTGGAGGTGTGTTTGGGGTTGTTATCATGTTGGAATACTGCCCTGCAGCCCAGTCTCCAAAGGAAGAGGATCATGCTCTGCTTCAGCCTGTCACAGTACATGTTGGCATTCATGGTTCCCTCAATGAACTGTAGCTCCCCAGTGCCAGCAGTACTCATGCAACCCCAGACCATGACACTCCCACTACCATGTTTGACTATAGGCAAGACACACTTGTCTTTGTACTTCTCACCTGGTTGCCGACACACACGCTTGACACCATCTGAACTAAATACATTTATCTTGGTCTCATCAGACCACAGGAAATGGTTCCAGTGATCCATGTCCTTAGTCTGCTTGTCTTCAGCAAACTGTTTGTGGGCTCTCTTGTGCGTCATTTTTAGAAGAGGCTTCCTTCTGGGACAACAGCCATGCAACCCAATTTGATGCAGTGTGTGGCGTATGGTCTGAGCACTGACAGGCTGACCCCCCACCCCTTCAACCTCTCCAACAATGTTGGCAGCACTCATACGTCTATTTCTCAAAGACAACCTATGGTTATGAGGCTGAGCATGTGCAATCAACTTCTTAGGTCGACCATGGTGAGGCCTGTTCTGAGTGGAACCTGTCCTGTTAAACCGCTGTATGGTCTTGGCCACCGTGCTGCAGCTCAGTTTCAGCAATCTTCTTATAGCCTAGGCCATTTTTGTGTAGAGCAAAAAATCTTTTTTTCAGATCCTCAGAGAGTTCTTTGCCATGAGGTGCCATGTTGAACTACCAGTGATCAGTATGTGAGAGTGAAAGTGATTACACCAAATTGAACACACCTGCTCCCCATTCACACCTGAGACCATGACACCAGGGAGGGAAAATGGCAAACTGTGCCCAATTTGGACATTTTCACTTAGGGGTGTACTCATTTTTGTTGCCAGAGGTTTAGACATTAATGGCTGTGTGTTGAGTTATTTTAAGGGGACAGCAAATTTACACCATTATGCAAGCTGTGCACTCACTGCATTACATTGTAGCAGTGTCATTTCTTCAGTGTTGTCACATGAAAAGATATAATTATTATTATTATTATTATTATACACAATTTATATAGCGCCAACAGTTTACGCAGAGCTTTACAATGTAGAGGGGGGAGACGGCACAATTACAATACAGTTCAATACAGGAGGGACGGAGGGCCCTGCTCATAGAGCTTACATTCTAAAGGATATAATAAATGATTTACAAAAATGTGAAGGGTGTACTCACTTTTGTGAGATACTATATATATTATTATCATCATTATTATCATCAACAACAACAGCGTCATCATAATCATCATCAACAAAAATCATAAATAAAACATAAAATAAATAAACCTAAAAATCTATAGGAGGTGGTAACACAATTTTAATTACCTGATCCTCCACTCCTACAGATTCCTGCACTGCTAGATTGGTCCCTGCAGTCTCGTCTCCATTCTCCTCTGAGGTTGAAGATCCTTTGACATCAGACTTGCATTGGATGGGACATGGGGGGATGTCATCTGCTGTGAGAGGTAGATCAGGTAAGTAACAGTGCTTCTCTGTCCACTAAACAGCTTTTTAGGTTTCCAGGAGTTGGGCTTTAATCAATATTGAAATGAAAATGATCCTCAGTTTGGGCTATTGGTACATATACTCTCACAAACTCTGTAATAATTTTCAAACTGCATTGGAAAACATCAGAGTACATTATCATTATAAAATTATGGAAAAATAATGTTTGCTGCAGTTCAGCATCAAAAGAGAAAAAAATACATTTTTTTTGTTGATGGTCCCAATCTCATGATCCCTTCTGACTATTACTGACCCGAATACAAGCTTAAATGAGCTATAACACAGTTCAAAAATCTGATCAGATTTCACCAAGAGGGTTTATTTTTCTTCTTGAGTGACAACTTAGGCTGTAAGCAAACACTGCCCATTGCATCAAAAGTTCTTTCACATTTTTTCTAAATGTACCCTTGATGATTGATTTTTGTTCAGTGTCTGAGACCACAGTGAATATAAAGAAAAATAGAAATGTCTGCTTTAAATGGATGTAGATATTTTTTTCCTGTGAAGGGCTTATCAGATGTAGGGCCGTCAGCAGTTGCATTTCTTTTATTTGGATTGTCATTAATCTACCCTACCTCAAAAAAATCCTAGTATACAGTGTACTTAATGATGGTTGGAGAGACATGCATGCCATACCATGGGATATATAAAGAATGTACACCTGCAGCAAAAATAATATTGCTATCACACAGGAGGTGCTGAAGTATTGGGGCCCACTATACCACTAGGTAACAAAAGTACAGTCTAAAAATGAAGCCATGCATGGATACCAAAACTGTAAAGTCTTGCATGAGTTGATGGCACAATCTAAAATAAAAATATGTATTATGCTAAGGGATTTGTGGTGAAACTACTGAAGAAGACTTTCATAGCAGACATACATTTTAGTTTCACACAATTCTGCTGTGTGCACACATCTGTATTGTGAATTAACCATTCAATGGGTATAAAAGTCTCATGCTACCAACTATTTGTTCATGAGGAGCAGCAAGAATTTTCAGAAATTCTCAATATTAGGGTAGGTCCAGTGTAAGTGAGTTAGATTGGAGTGTTGGGCATTCTGAATATAAAGAGAGTCAGCTCTGCCAGGGGATATTAGGATGATGTTAAATGCCCTATATGCCTGGAGCAGGCTTTTAAAGGGCATTCGTGTGGCATTATTGTGACAAAAAATATCATTTTTATAGCATGTGAAGCAGGCATAGGGTTACCAGTTTTTATATCTTTAAGTCACTACCTCTGCTGGAAGTCTATTGCAAGCATCATATACCCTTTCAGTAAAATAATACTTTCCAAAGTTGCTTTTGAACTTTCCTCCTGCTAGTTTGAAGTCATGTCCCTGTGTTCTTTATCTTAGCTTCATATTGAAAATATTTCCATCCTTAACCTTACTCCCCTCTTCATGTATTTAAAGGTTTCAGTCATGTCTCCCCTTCCATTTTCTTCCTTAAGACTGTACATAGTAAGTCCCTGAAGTCTTTCTCTCAGACCTTTCACCACTTGATCAATGACATCAATTAGATCATCCAAGAGATCCAGACCCTTTGTTTTCATTTAGCACCAGGGAACGAAAGTGGTAATTCATGCCAAGTGAGTGACAAGTGTGAATCATGTCGGTGGTCAATTGTTTTTGGTTAGCAGGAATTTGCTCATCATGATTGACATGGATCTGTATAGCTGGACAATGGATTATGGATTTACATTGTCGGACCATTTTTTTTTTTAAGTAGGAGACTTGTGTAGCCAAATTGGGGGTTGTGCAGGCAAAGATCTTTCACCTGGGTAGCAGGATAGCAAATCCTGCAAAAGGGTAGCAGGATAATTCATTGAAAATATAATATACCCATGGGTCAGCTGTTTGCACAGTCCATTAGATGCATTTCTTTGTTTAGCGCTACTGAGTAATTGGCAAACAGCAAAAGCTTAGGGCCTTTGAAATGGTTTCTGTAGGTTCTAAGTATTTGCATTATATCAGTAAAGTCCAGGTTACAAATTATTATTAAGGCATGGAGATTTGGCACTTTGTTTGAATTTATCCAAATGGTAAGCTCCTTCAACTTTACATGTGGAGTTAACCTCAAGCACCTTTAGTGTACCATGAGAGCAATTTCTGAGCAGGTCAACCGTGCCAACGGACCTTTTTTCTAGGTTGTTGTTTTTGTCTATTAGCATGTGTAGACAGTTTCCTGCGGTGTGTAGACTCCAGAGTGTCTCCTAGAGTGCTTACCCTCTTCTCAAGGCCAGACAGTCTATTGGAACTTTTGTAAACCTCAGACATGAACTATGAAGAAAGCATATCCCTTTATGATGTGTTTGTGTCTCAACCCAGTGCACTAAGTGTCACTTCTGTCTGCTGCCTCATCCCACTGCTATCTGCGTGAGTCACTTCTGACAAGTTTTCTTGGAACCAAGAGAAAATATGTAACAAGGAAGGGATCTCCAGCACACAGACTGTGATTGACAACCTCAGATCTGTTTCTGTGTGCTGTGTGAAGAGGGGTGTATCCCTTCACTCCAATAAGAACTCATCTCGCCAGAGTGTAATTTCATCTCCACACCCCCTGTTTTCTGGAAGCTGAGACAAGCATTATACATTCTGGACTGTGGCTGTAGAGAATACTGCAAACAAACAGGTGCATTTCATAAAGGAGTAGTCCTTTAACCCCCCTGGCGGTATTCCCGAGTGTGGCTCGGGGTGGATTTTCAGTACCAAGAGTGGTAACCCCGAGCCACACTTGGGATTGCATCGCTGGATCCAGGCAATGTTACTTACCTTGTCCCCTGGATCCAGCGATGTCCTCCCGCGGTGTCAGCGTGTCTCTCCGCCGCCAGATGACTCTGTGTGCCGGGCTCCGTTCCCT
>BLSH010240696.1:5558-25240 GCA_018402905.1 Glandirana rugosa
TTGTCGACCTTGGAGAGGGAAATCTTGATCCTCTACTTGTTGCTTACAGGGACAGATTATTGTTCAAAAATCATCTCCTAGTTCTAAAGGGAGAGGTTCCAGCTGTTGCTGTAAGTGACAGATTATTGTTAAAAAATCATTGCCTACTCCTATAGGGCCAGGTTCCAGCTGTTGCTTACAGGGACAGATTATTGTTCAAAAATCATCTCCTAGTTCTAAAGGGAGAGGTTCCAGCTGTTGGTGTGAGCGATGCATTTCTTGCACCAAAATAAAAAGTGTGTCTACGTTGGTGTTTTCCAAAAAAAAAGAAGGTATTAATTGGTATTAATAAATACTTAAATAGGGCTACATAGTACATTTGCGGGCACAATGAGGAGAGCAAATAAGGTGATAAGGTCATGGTGATGCTGGTGCTGCTGGTGTTGGTGAACCACCTGTTGGAAGGAGAGGACATGGTCGATGTGTGCCAGCTACACGCACAAGGGAAACACCTTCCTCAGGTAGCCAACAGAACCTTCACCAGTATATGGTAGGCCTGAATGCCGCTCAACGATTGGTGAGGCCAGAACAAGTACAGGCGATAGTAGATTGGGTGGCTGACAATGCCTCCTGTTCCTTCACATTGTCTCCCTCCCGGTCCCTTGATGAAAGCTCAGAGTTGGCACCTGAACCCCATGGCCATCTGTCTTTCACCTCAGCCCCTTGTAAATTAGCCAAGCAGTCTGAGTCCCAAGTCATGCAAGAGACTCTTATGCTTTTTGATGACTCTCCTGGTGTGCTTTCCATGGGCCATCCCATGGAAGACATTGAGTGCACCGATGCCCAACCACTTCTGTTGCAGGATGAGGACATGGAAACACCAGCACAGCACGTCTCTGATGATGACAAAACACAGGTGCCAACTGCTGCAGCTTTCCTCAGTGTGCAGACTGACAAGGAGGGCAGTGGTGATGGGTGGGTGGAAGATGATGGGGAGGAGGATGATGAGGTCCTAGACCCCACATTGACTGAGGGTCATGCGAGTGACGTGTGCAGTTTGGAGGAAGAGGTGGTGGTCGCACAGAGGCACCAGCACAGCAAAAGAGGAAGCAGGTTGCAAAAGCGGAGCGAGCGTCCCCTAGACAGTATGCCTGCTACTAGCCACCGCACCCAGGGACCTAGCACACCAAAGGCAGCTCAAAGGCGTTCCCCCGTGTGGCAGTTCTTCAGACATGTGCTGACGACAAGACACGAGTGGTTTGCAAGCTGTGCAATGATAGCCTGAGCCGGGGCATAAATGTTCTAAACCTGAGCACAACCTCCATGATCAGGCATCTAAATTCAAGGCACAAGCTGCATTGGAATAATTACCTCAAAATCCAAAAAAGGTCTCTGCCTCCTCCTGCTTCCTCTTCTGCTGCTGCCTCGGCCTCTTCCTCCACCTCTACTGTGACAGTGTCACCTGCCACCCAGCAAACAGACGATATGACAGCAACGCCACCATGTCTGCCACCGTCCCCAAGCATTTCCACACCATGGTCCCATGGAAGCTTACAGCTCTCCATCTCCCAAACACTGGAGAGAAAGAGGAAGTACCCCCCTACCCACCCCCAATCCCTGGCCCTGAATGCCAGCATTGCAAAATTCCTGGCCTTTGAAATGCTGTCATTCCGTTTGGTGGACATGGACAGTTTCAAAAACCTGATGGCGGTGGCTGTCCCACAGTACATGGTTCCCAGCCGTCACTACTTTTCCAGACGAGCCATCCCTTCCCTGCACAAACAAGTCGGGGACAAGATCAAGTGTGCACTGCGCAACGCCATCTGTGGCAAGGTCCACATAACCACTGATACATGGACCAGTAAGCACGGGCAGGGACGCTATATCTCGCTAACTGCACACTGGGCAAATGCAGTGGCGGGTGGGCCTGAGCCGGCTAGCCATTTGGCGCATGTCCTTCCACCACCGAGGATTGCAGCGCATTTCTCTTTGCCTCCTGTTGCCTTCTCCTCCTACTGTGCTTCCTCCTCCTCGACCACCTACTCATCCGCTCAGCGTAACACCTTCACCACCAACATCAGCACATCCAGGGGGAAATGACAGCAGGCTGTTTTAAAACTGATATGTTTGGGGGATAAACCCCACACTGCGCAGGAGCTGTGGATGGGCATTGAACAACAGACCAATGAGTGGCTGTTGCCACTGAGCCTCAAGCCCAGCCTGGTGGTGTGCGACAATGGCCAAAATCTCGTAGCGGCTCTGGGCCTAGCCCGTTTGACGCACATCCCTTGCCTGGCGCATGTGCTGAATTTGGTGGTACAGCATTTTCTAAAAAACTACCCGGATATGTCAGAGCTGCTGCAGAAAGTGCAGGCTGGCTGTGCGCACTTTCAGCGTTCTCACCCTGTTGCTGCTCGCCTGTCTGCGCTGCAGCGGAACTTCGGCCTTCCCGCTCACCGCCTCATATGCGACATGCCCACAAGGTGGAACTCCACCTTGCACATGCTGGAGAGACTGTGCGAGCAGCAGCAGGCAATAGTGGAGTTTCAGCTGCAGCACGCGGAACAGCACCACTTCACCACCAACGGTTTATTGCGGTGTTTCGAGTACTCCACCAACATGGCCTGTTCCGATGACGTTGTTCTCAGCGTTACTATCCCACTTCTATGTCTCCCTGAAAAAACACTTCGGGCCATGATGGAAGAGGATGTGGCACAGGAGGATGAGGAGGAGGAAGAGGGGTCATTTCAAGGGTTATCAGGCCAGTCATTCGCAAGTGGCTCAGAGGGTGGGTTCCTGCACCAGCATAGGCCAGGTCAAAAATATTCAAGCCAGGGCACAGATCTCGAGGACAAGGAAGAAGGAGGAGGAGGAACCGCAGCAGGGTGGCACCCAATGCAGCTCGTGGGCATCACTGGAGCGTGGCCGGGGGGATACAGCGGACACAGATGATATACCTCCCACAGAGGACAGCTTGTCTTTGCCTCTGGGCAGCCTGGCACACATGGCCAACTACATGCTACAGTGCCTGCGCAGCCGAGTTGCCCACATTGTAACGTGTGCTGATTACTGGGTGGCCACCCTGCTGGATCCCCGTTACAAGGACAACGTGCCATCCTTAATTCCCTCACTGGAGCGTGATCAGAAGATGCGTGACTACAAGCGTACGCTGGTAGACGCGCTGCTGAGGGCATTCCCAAATAACACCGGGGGCTCAGTGGAAGCACAAGGCGAAGGCAGAGGAGGAGGAGGAAGAGGCCGCCAACGCAGCTGTGGCACCGCCAGCACCTCAGAAGGCAGGGTTAGCATGGCCGAAATGTGGCAAAGCTTTGTCAGCAGCCTGCTACCACAAACAGCACCACCAGCCGATAGACAACGTGGCCACATGGCCTGAGCTTGCCGTTTATGCCTTGGAGGTGCTGACCTGCCTTGGAGCCAGTGTATTGTCTGAGCGTGTGTTTAGCACGTCAGGGGGCGTTATCACAGACAAGCGCAGCCGCCTGTCCACAGCCAACGTGGACAAGCTAACTTTTATTAAAATGAACCAGGCATGGATCCCACAAGACTTGTCTGTACCTTGTACAGAATAGACATTTAGACCGGACTCACACAGCCATTCGTATACTTGTTTTTTTGAATATGCCTCAATATTTTGGGGGCTACCCCAATTATAAACAAACAAAAAAAAACGTGTTGGCTACCTCCTCCTACTCCTACTCCTTCACCACCGCCACTTCCACCTACACTGCCACGGCATTGCTTAGTCAACCTCTAGGCTCCTACTCCACATCCACCCCCCTTCCCATTTTTTTTTTATTTGATTTTAATTAATTTTTCCTATCCCCATTTTTTTGTAGGGCACTTGCCCTACTCTTACCCCCATTTTACTTCCTTTTGCAGCCCTCTAGCACTTGCCAGGACTTTGTTACTGCCATTTTTGTGCCTAAAAGTTTGGGTCCCCATTGACTTCAATGGGGTTCGGGATAAAGTTCGGGTCAAGTTCGGTACAGAACCCGGACTTTGTCCCAAAGTTCGGCCGAACCCACTAAACCTGAACATCCGGGGGTTCAATCAACTCTAATAGACACTGGTTAGACTGCACTGATGGGAACTGGTGAGGCTGTATTGATGAGCACTGAGGAGGCTGCATTGATGGACACTGATGAGGCTGAGCTGATGGCCACTGGTGAGGTTGCATTGATGGGCACTGGTGAGGCTGAACTAATGGGCACTGGTGAAGCGGGTGATGGGCACCAATGAGGCTGCATTGATAGGCACTGATGAGGCTGCATTCGTGGGCACTGATGAGGCTGCATTGATGGGTACTGATGAAGCTGCATTGAAGGGCAGTGATGAGGCTGCACTTGGTACCCACTTTTAACCACTTCAATACTGGGCACTTAAACCCCCTTCCTTCCCGGACCAATTTTCAGCTTTCAGCGCTGTTGCAGTTTGAATGCGACACTGTACCCATATGACATTTTTATAATTTTTTTCACACAAATAGAGCTTTCTTTTGGTGGTATTTAATCACCCCTGGGTTTTTATTTTTTGCGCTATAAATTAAAAAAAGACTGAAAATTTTCAAAAACAATGCATTTTTCTTAGTTTCTGTTATAAAATTTTGCAAATAAGTAATTTCTCTTCCTAAATTTTGACCAAAAATTATACTGCTACATTTCCTTAGTAAAAATAACCCAAATCGGAGTTTATTTGGTGTTGGCGGACAGACAGATGTGACGGGGACTGTGACAGATGTGACGGGGACAGACAGATGTTTTGTGTATGGCGACAGATGTGACGGGGACAGACAGATGTTTGGGGACTGTGACAGATGTGACGGGGACAGACAGATGTTTGGGGACTGTGACAGATGTGACGGGGACAGACAGATGTTTGGGGACTGTGACAGATGTTTTGTGTATGGTGACAGATGTGATGGGGACATACAGATGTTTTGGGGGCTGTTTTATGGGGACACTGATGTGTATAGGGACAGGGGTATCAGTGTGCTTGGTGCACTGTGTGGGGGGTGATTTGTGAGAGCTCTCTGCATGAA
Source organism: Glandirana rugosa (assembly GCA_018402905.1). NCBI lineage: Eukaryota > Metazoa > Chordata > Amphibia > Anura > Ranidae > Glandirana > Glandirana rugosa. Next base: position 10,597 of record BLSH010240696.1, read on the forward strand.
ATCATCATCATGCAGAGAGCTGTCATATTGCTGCAGATTCCCCCCTTACCCCCCCCACCCCCCGCACTGTGCTCTCACTGAGCTCGGCAGGGGGAGAACTGTCACAGAGAAGTTCGTCTCTGTTTACAATGTGACGGCTGTGATTGGACACAGCCGTCACATGATCGGGAGGGCCAATCACTGCGCCCATATCCCGATCTCTGCTCAGCTGGATCCTGTGATAATGATCACAGGATCCAGCCGCAGCGCGCCGCGTGGCCGCGCTGCGTGCTCCCGTTCTGCAGGACATGCATACACGTCCTGTCAGAACGGGGAAGCTCCCACCTGGCCGTATATGTACAGTGGCCGGGTGGGAAGTGGTTAATGTAGAGAGGAAGTGGTCGATCTCAAATATGAAAGGGTAGAGCCTAAAAAGGAAGGGTGGGGTTTACAGATGACAGGACGGGTCTTAAACTGAAAGGGCATGGTTTTGACAGGAAGGGGTGGGCCATATCAAAATTAGGGGAGCATGAGTTTAGTCAGGCCTAGGGCAGCACTAAACCTAAATACACCGCTGGAAAAAATTGATATAAACCATACACAACACACATAGCTATTTATAAAGAAAACGTGTACACTTGCTCATGCATGCACGCCACAAACCCTAGATACATTAAACCAAAATGAATAAAAATATTCCATTGAAATGAATAAACCATTTAGCTATAAGCACTGACTATTTTTTTATCATCTACGACAATCATATTTATAAAGGTAAATATGTATGAAGTGGAGTAATTACAGAAATCGATCAGCAATCACTTTTATTGACTCTGATTGAAGTCAACTAAAATATGAGAGGTTGCTATTAGTCCTGCCTAAAGCCTCGTACACACGGGACGACGATCGTACGTACGATCATCGCAAATCGTATGTTGCATAATGTAACGTGCATACTGATTGCACTACACAATCGTACGAGCACAGAAGAACGTTCAGGTGCATGTAATTAGCATCCGGCCATTCCTGACTTCGGAGCATGTGTGTTTTGCACAATACAACTTGTTGTACCAACTGCTCTGTTCACACGATACAACGGTCGTATGAGCGCTTGTTGGCACGACAAAGTTTTTTAGTTTGCTCATACAATTCCCTTGTACGACCGTCGTATGTTCGACTGTTCTAATCGTGCATACGAACGATCGATATCGCATACAACGGTCGTTAGTACGACCTGTTATATACGATCGTTGCCCCGTGTGTACGAGGCTTTAGAGCAGACATCACAAGATACCCACTAGAAATTACTGTGCCCCTGCATGATTTTAATTTACTTTTTTACCAGGGTCTGATCTTCATTGACTGGATGCTAAACTGACAATTACCATTAAGCCTGCCTCAGCCCTCAGGGCCCATTCACACATTTAGCAATGCACACTAATACATCTGCGCTAACATGCATCTGCTTTAGTGTGGTGTTCAGGGGCGTCGCCAAGGGGTGGCTATGGGGGCTGGAGCCCCGAATGCCACGGCCTCAGCCCCGAGCCTCCCGAGGGGCCCCTAATGGCGGCGTCAGGGACATCTCTTGTATAATGTCTGCAATCTCTGACCGTCTCTTGTATCATATCTGCAGTCTCTGACCATCTCTTGTATCATGTCTGCAGTCTCTGACCATCTCTTGTATAATGTTTGCAGTCTCTGACCATCTATTGTGTCATGTCTGCAGTCTCTGACCATCTCCTATATCATGTCTGCAGTCTCTGGCTATCTCTTGTATCATGTGTGCAGTCTCTGACCATCTCTTGTATCATGTCTGCAGTCTCTGACCATCTCTTGTATCATGTGTGCAGTCTCTGACTATCTCTTGTATAATGTATGCAGTCTCTGACCATCTCTTGTATCATGGCTGCAGTCTCTGACTATCTCTTGTATCATGTCTGCAGTCTCTGACCATCTCTTGTATAATGTATGCAGTCTCTGACCATCTCTTGTATCATGTCTGCAGTCTCTGACCATCTCTTGTATAATGTCTGCAGTCTCTGACCATCTCCTGTATCATGTCTGCAGTCTCTGACCATCTCCTATATCATGTCTGCAGTCTCTGACCATCTCTTGTATCATGTCTGCAGTCTCTGACCATCTCCTATATCATGTCTGCAGTCTCTGACCATCTCTTATATCATGTCTGCAGTCTCTGGGGGGGGGTCTAGAGAAGAGTCAAGAGTGGGAGTGCCGCCAGGATGGGGGTCATGGAAGAAGTCAGACATGTGTAGTGTGGAGAGACTATAGGATAAAACCAGAGCCAATAAGCTGGAGCCGACTGACTAAGCCCCTGTTTTTGCACTACTTTTGGTGGAAATTTAAAAGACATTTGCGCATGAACCTGCACAAATATCTATCAAATCAGCCCCGAAGTCGGGCTGAAAAGCTGGTTTGAAACTTGTATGAATTCAAACCCGGGCTTATTTTGGGGAGTAGATGCAAAAATTGAGGCAGGCTTGTAGGGGCCCCAGTGCCTTACTTTGCCCAGGGGCCCATAATCCTATTAAGATGGCCCTGGATGGAGGTGGGGGTGGATGGCGCTGTGGGGTGAGGGGTGGATGGCGCTGTACTGGCTCTGTGGCTGCATGCTGTGAGAGAAGGAGGAACTCCGCTGGGGCACCTGTGATGTAAGGAGGAACTCCGCTGGGGCACCTGTGATGTAAGGAGGAACTCCGCTGGGGCACCTGTGATGGAAGGAGGAACTCCTTTCTTCTGGCTACAGCCCCTAGTCTTTTTTCCACCTAGCAATGCCCCTGGTGGTGTTCATCGTGAATAGCACCCAATGCATTGTTTAGTAGAACCCAGGGCACCACATCACACCAGAACACACATCTTGTGTTGGGTTTCTCTGAGTTGCTAAAAAAGGTCCATGCATGTTTTTTTCTGTTGTTGCGCATTAGAAGTCTATTCTTAATGAATGGGCTGCCTTAACACAAGGAACATTAACACTTGTGCTCTAAAACATCTCAACATTAAGCTTTCATTGGAAAGCATGAATGGGTCTTCAATGGATATCAAAGACACTCTCATTGGATAGGTAGGTAGTAGTTGGTGGAGTTTAGCTTGCCAAACCTAGATGTACTGGCTGCATTCGTTTTTTTTTTAGGCTTTGTTATTTTATTTTTACCAAGTGACCAGGCCTGTAAATCTGCTATTTTTTAACTTCCTTTAACAGACCAGCTGTTTAGACAAGGTAGCAGTTAGAGAGTTGAGACAAATTATTTATCACTCTGACGGGGTGCTTGCAATGATCAGCTTTTATTTATTTATGTAAAAGCTTTAACCCAAAAGGAAGAAAAACTGTTGCTGTAACTGCTTATAAAATGTTAGCTGGAGATCAGCTTTAATTTGTTATTCAAGTCCATCTAAACCTGCTAGTGTAAAGGCCCGTAAACTCGATAAGATGGGAAGTAAAATTTTGCACGGCGAACGATCGACCAATCAGTGTACAGTATAGTGCTTAAGACAGCCAATTCCGACTTTCCTGAACCTGAAGGTGCAGAAAATTTTTATCGTAAGTGAACACAACGCCCGATTTTGGCTTAATTAGTACATTTTTTGTCTGAAAAAAATCATAAAAGCAAGACTACGCATGCTCAGAAATGAAAGAATACATTACGAAACAATTCATCACTTCTGACTTTGTATTCGGTCCCACGAGAATTTTCATAAGTTGAGTAACCTCTTTATTTTTGATATGAGACTAGCATGTGGGGAAAAAAAAGACGATTATTTGTCCGATAATCTCATAGTGTGTACCAGGCTTTACACCCCTCTCCACAGACTGGCAATGCTGATGTCCAAAGGTGTTTGCTTTACTACTTCATCGAGATCGGAGGCACCCTAAGACAGGAAGTTACTGGCAGGATCACCAGGTGAAATTTATGGGGAAAAAAAGCCTAGTGTCCACCACATCTAATGATTGGTAAGCTGCAATATATTACATTTTTGCTTTCGGGTTTAATATCACTTTAAGAAAAAAGCAAGTCCATTTAATAAAGTGAAGATGCCTTCTCAGAAGGCTCAGAATAGTCTTTTTATAGAGAAGGCATCGTATGGTCGCCCTGGTCAGGATATTGCATTTTTAAAGTTTTAAATTGAGTTGAGGTTGACTTTAGAGAAGAACTGCATTGAGATCTATTTGCAGCAGAGACCACTTGTTGTAATCTGAGGGTGCTTTCAGGAAAGCTACCTTCCCTTCTCTGGAAAGAACATAATTATTCTTTGCAAGGTCACCATGACTCTCATTCATGCGAATGATTTAGGAAAATTAGGAACCCTTAGCATTTCATAGCTGTCTATGAAAGGTAAACATGTACAGCTTCAGTTTTTCAGTTCTCCCAATACACAAAAGATAGAGGCAGCAGGTTATTTAGGGGGTCTGGATTAGGACATCCATTGAATTTAATTAGCCACTCTAAAAACGAAATTGGTAAAGGCGCACTGAAGTCTTTTAAATGTTTTACGTTATGTGAAATTTTTTAGCTTCATGTAATTAAACATCAGCTTGTGTTAATGTTAAAAACCTGGTTTCTTTGTATAGTTCATAACTATACATGCACAAGAGTGTGGTCATGTTTTCATTGCCTACACTGGCTCTGCTTTCTGCTTGCTCCTTGCTGATCCTGTTATCTCACTGCAAACCTACCAGACAGCCGCCGTCTTACTGAAAACAATAGACCATCTGCAGTCTCTAATGATGCAAAACACCCACAATGTTAGCCAAAGGCCATGTGATTTAGGAAGCCAAAGCCTTATGTCACGCGTGGGCACAGGTTTTTTTAATCGTGGCATGAACTACAGCTTTTTTTTTTTTTTTTTTTCAACATAAAATGGGATTTGGTACTGTTGACATGTGCTGTATTGATTCATGTGAAGTGTGAATTTTAATGATAAATTTGATTTAATGACAAACTGACATATTCCAGAACGGCAGGAAATGGTTTGAAAAAAAAGAGCCAAGCAATGCGAGTGATTTTCCACCATGCCACTCTGGGACACAAAATCTGCAGCAGATAGAAAAATGTAAAATTACAGTAATCCAGAATACTGATTTAATTGATAGGACATATTGGTGCATTATTTGGAAAATTTGCGACAAATCCAAATCAGTGAACAATGTGGATTTTGATGACAAAATATTCATTATTCCATTGTTGCGATGAGCAAAACTGAGAGTTTTAATTTTTTTTAAATGTTGCCATTTTGGTAAAATGTGTTAGGGTCAAAGAGAAAGGCAAAATTAACCAGTTGTAGACAATGAGAGTACTACTCTCAAAAACGTAATCAAAGTGCATAAGGTGTATGGTACGTCCTATCCATCTGCATCTCCCCCTCCCCCTGACACTTTCTGGCAATTCCTAAAAAATGGCCTTCTGACACTGTTAATAAACACTGTTCATATGTGAGATAGAGTGATACAAAGTAATATTGTTACTTTTGCATTTACTCTGTATTATTCATATGCAGATCAAATGGATGAGCTGTGATCTGTGTATGATGTTAGTTAAAGTGGTTGTAAAGGCTGAAGGTTTTTTACCTTCATGCAGTCTATGCATGAAAGTCAAAAGACCTTCTGTGTGCTGCTCCCCCCCAACCCCCCCCCCCCCCCAATACACACCTGTGCCCCCTCTCAATCCAAGTATGTGCACAAGAGCCTTGGCTGTCCCGGGACTCCCTGCCCTCATTGGCTGAGACAGCAGCGGGAGCCATTGGCTCCCACTTCTGTCAATCACAGCCAGTGAGCCAATGAGGAGAGGGCAGGAGTGGGGCTGAGCCAAATCTCTGTGTCTAATGAAGGCATAGGGCTCAGGGGCGAGTACGCACTAGTTCCCCCATAGCAAGCGGGTTGCTGTTGGGGGCACTGGTCAAGGAGGAGGACCCGAGAAGGGGAGGATTGGAGCTGCTCTCTTCAAAACCACTGCACAGAGCAGCTAAGTATAACATGGTTTTTTTTTTGTTTTTTGTTTTTTAAGCCTAACCTTTAATACCACTGTAAAGCCCAACTCCAGGCAACTACAAAATTATCCCTTGCAGTGGGATAAACTTCCTACAACACTTCCTGAGCTTAGGCCCTAGGAAAATTAATTCTGCAACATTGTCTTATCCTGGCAGGCCCTTGGTCTGCCTGTTAAGTGGCGCATCTGTACGATGTATAGAACATGCTACAACAATAATGACATTTCTAAAGGAAAAATGTTTCCCCCCACCCCAATGCACCTTGTCCCCATGTTGATGCATGGGGACAAGGGCCTTTTCCTGACAACCCTGGGCTGGGGATGTCAGGGTCTGTGGGTTGGTGGCTTATGAGAATCTGGAAGCCCCCTTTAACAAGGGGGCCCCCAGATCTTTGCCCCCCTATGTGAATGGGTATTGGGTACATCGTACCCTTACCCATTCACCAAAAAAGTGTCAAAAAGTAAGAAACACAGAAAAAATGAAAATAAAAAATAATGTCCCTTGATGTAATCCATCGTCAATCACGCTGCCTGCCGACCCGAAAAATAGGAAAAAAAATGCTCCTCCTCCTGAAAGGCCACCAGCCCTCTGCCTCCTCTCTGCTTTGACAGTTCTTATATAGGCAAGGGGTGGGGCCACCCAATTACATCACCCGGTGGCTCCGCCCCTTATGATGTCCCATGACGTCATGTGGCACATGGCCGGAGGCCTCCCAAAAGGTGACAGCAGTGTTTTTTTTTCCTATTTTTGTGGGTGACGTCATTGACAATGGATTACATCGAGGGACACTATTTTTTTTCTTTTAATAAAGGACTTGTCAAAAACTGTTTCCTGTGATTATTACTTTTTGACACTTTTTTGGTGAATGGGTAGGGGTACGATGTACCCGATACCCATTCACATGGGGGGTTCACATGGGAGGCTGGGATCTGGGGACCCCTTGTTAAAGGGGCTTCCAGATTTAGATAAGCCCCCGCCCGCAGACCCCAACAACCACAGCCCAGGGTTGTTGGGAAGAGGCCCTTGTCTCCATCAACAAGGGGATAAGGTGCTTTGAGGGGCACCCCAAAGCACCCTCCCCATGTTGAGGGCAAGGGGCCTGGTATGGTTCAGGAGGGGGGAGCGCTTGCTCACCCCCTGCCCCTTTCCTGGCCTGCCAGGCTGCATGCTTGGATAAGGATCTGGTATGGATTTTGGGGGGGACCCCACGCTATTTTTTTAAAAAAATTTGGCATGGAGTTTCCCTTAACCACTTCAATACAGGGCACTTTCACCACCTTCTTGTCCAGACCAATTTTCAGCTTTCAGTGCTTTCACACTTTGAATGACAATTACTCAGTCATGCAACACGGTACTGGCATTTAATCGCCACTGTTTTTTTATTTTTTTGAGATATAAGTAAAAGAAGAGCTACTCCTCCTGAGTATGGCGATACCACATGTGTGAGGCTTTTTCACAGCCTGGCCACATAGAGAGACACACCATCAGGTGTTCTATGAGCATAAATTACATATCTAATTTAATTCCTACCTATCACACATTTGAAGGTCCTGGAGCACCAGGACAGTGGAATTACCCACAAAATGACCCCATTTTGGAAAAAAAACACCCCAATGTATATTCTATGAGGAATGGGCTGCAGATAGGTACCTGGGTACTCTTATGGGCTACAGATAGGTACTTGGGTAGTCTAATGGGCTGGAAATAGGTACTCTGATGGGCTGCAGGAGGGAGCTGGAGTCATTTTACAATGCGGTAGGGAAGTGGTTAAAATCCATACTAGACCCAAAGTGTCCCCCACACCGTTTTTTCCCCAATTTTTTTTAATTTACATTCTTTTTTTACAATTATTTTGTTTAATTTAGCTCTCAGTGGGGAAGCCTTAACAACCTATTGACTGTGCGCTCGGTGGACGAACATCCCACTAAGTGCCCAGAAAGTTCGGGTGCTAGGCGAGTACCTGAATGGGCAACGTTCAGGCCAAACTTACGCTCGGCCCAAACTGTTCACCCATCCCTAGTGCTGCCTGAACACTGTAACCCCTCACAGTTACTCTTGCTGGGCACAGGAATGGGCCCTGCTGTAGAAAAAAATTTAAATGACATGCACCTGTCAAACAGGTGCAGAAAAAGTGGCCCTTAGGTGTTGGTGTGCCTGAACACTGTAAGCCCTCACAGTTACTCTTGCTGTGGGCAGGAACAGGCCCTGCTACAGGCCCTGAGCACTACTGCCTTCTCCACCGCTCTTCCTCTGCCTGAATGAAGCCTCAAAAATACGTTGTTCAGGGAATCGTAACCTCCCAGTGTCTGGAAAGGTGTTACACAAATTTTTCTTCAATGCGTCCTGAAGATGTTTCATCCTCTGCTCCCTCTGCGAAGCTGGATGAGCTCTGCAACTTTACCCTTGTAATGTGGATCGAGAAGGGTTGCCAGCCAGTAATGGACTGTCAGGGCTGGGCTCAGCATTCCCATCTCAGAGCAAGCTGCTCAGCTGAGGGTTAATTGTCAGTCTCAGCTTCCACTCTGTCTCACCTGATGATCATATCCTGCCCGTTAAACCAGCTCTGCTACTATATAAACGGTCTGGATCAGATTGCAGATGCCTTCTCCTTGGTCAACATCTCTGGAGAAATCTCTGCTCTGTTTTCCTGTGAAAGACTTTGTCTGTTTGACATTCCCTTCTGATTCCTGTATTCAAGACCCTGCTCGGCTGACTCTATTATGGCTCCTGACCCTGCATGCTGTTTGTTTGACCTCGCTGATCTCTGGACTCCTGTTTCACTGGCTTGCTCTAACTATCCACTCTGGTTACCGAACCCTGGATATGTTTTGACCATGTTTTCTCTGTTTATATAATTTTAACTTTTTATTAAAAAGTGTGATTTTACTGCACGGCAGTTGCAGTAAAGTTGCAGGCTTTGCAGAATCAGGGAGCCCATGCAGGGTAAATTTGAGGAGGCATGAGATTCTGAGTCCTCTGGATCACTAAGGATGACATTGTCAGGAACTACCTCCTCCCAGCCAAGTACAACTCCGGGAGTTTCTGGGGACTGAAAACCATCCCTTGAAGACTGCTGTATGTTTTCCTCTACATCCATGCTAACACAATCCTCCTCCTCTTCCTCCTGTGTGTTTGGCGACCCCGCAGGAATGGTATCTGCATAAAGGGGGCCTTGAGAGGAGAAGAAGTCCTCCTCTTCCTCCTGCTCTTCTGCCTCAAGTGCCCTATCCATGATTCCATGAAGCGTGTGCTCCAGCAGGAAGACCAGAGGGAAAGTGTCACTGATGCATTGTCGCGGCTCTTCACTGTAAACGACTTTTCACTCTAGGCACAGAGGATGCTTGCCCTTTTTTAGTGGCCTGTGAGCGTCTGCCTCTTCTTGTTGGCCTTTTGGACATGATGGTGATTTTTTGGGGGAATTTTTATAACTTTTTATTATAGAGTGTGGGATGGAAATATGGTGCATGGGTGCAATACTTTTGTGCTTGGTGCACTATAAACTGTTTAATTATTGTTTTTTATTTTTTGGGGGGGGAGGTTTATAACTTTTTATTATAGAATGTGGGATGGGAAAAACAAACACTGGTGACACAGAAGGGAGACCACCTATGACTCAGAAGAACAGCAATTACGGAGATTTTTTTTTTCTGCTGCTGGAAAAAAAAAAAAAAAAAAAAAGAAAGGGAACCACTGCTGATGCAGAGAGAGGAACACCAGCGACACAGAAGGGGGGGCAGCAATTATGCCCTAAATAAAAATGAAAAAAAAGGAAGCCATTGCTGACGCAGAAAGAGGAACACCTGCGACGCAGAAGGGGTCAGCAATTATGCCCTAAATATTCTTACTGCTGCTGCACCGCCAAAAAAAAAAAAAGTATACCACTGCTGTGCTGACGTAGAAAGAATAACACTTGCGAAACAGAAGGGGGAGTACTAATAATGCAGCAGCAGAACCTGATGCTGCAAAAAAAAAGAAAGAAAAAAAAATTATTAATGAAAAAAAATGGGATCAGTGGTGACACAGAAGTGTTGTACACACCAACACTTCAGTAGCACCACAACACTGTATTATATGCTAGACTTGTGCATGGCTGAAAAATTTGTTAGTTTTCTTTTTTATTTTTTCGGAAATTAAAAAAATTCTGAATTCGGAAATTTGAAAATTCACGGTAATTCAGCAATTGCGGTAATTTGCGGTAATTCAGCAATTTCAGTAATTCGGCAATCGGAACAGCCGAAAATCCGAAATTCGGAAATTCAAAAATAACAAAGAACATTTGAAATAACAATTAACTAATAAATAACTATTAAATTATAGGTATTGGCATTTCCCTGAAAATTTGGCTGTTAGTGAACATAACTGGTTCCCGACCGGCTCGCGTACATTTACTGCTGCATTGTGCAGCGTAGCGCGAAACGCTGTCTATAGACCGCCGCACCCTGCAGTAGAGTGCCCGCAGCTCAGGCAGACCCGATGTCCGCAAGCAAGCCGGCGATGACCTGCCAGAGAGAAAGAACGGGGAATGCCCTGTCAGTGGGCATTTAAAAGATCTACTGATCCCTGTCACTTAGTCAGTTAGATCTCTTATGCCCATGGTAGCCCAGTCCCCTCACAGTTAGAACACGCCTAGTGAACACAGTTAACCCCTAGATCGCCCTGTGCAGGTTAACCCCTGCACTGCCAATGACATTTAAACAGAAATCAGTGGATATTTCAATTTCTGATCGCTGTATAAATGTCATTGGTCCCAAAAAGTTTCAAAAATGTCCGACATGTCCGCCCCAATATCAAAGTCCTGATAAAAATCGCAGATCACCACCATTACCAGTAAAAAAAAAGAAAATTGTAAAAACTCCAGAAATGAATTCTTATGGTTTGTAAATGTGGCAACTTTTGCGCAAAACCAATCAATAAATGCTGATTGCGATTTTTTTTACCAAAAAATGAGGAAGAATATAAATTGGCCAAAACCGATGAATAAATTCGTTTTTTTTTTGGATTTGTATTTTAGCAAAAAGTAAGGAATATTGTTTTTTTTTTTGCAAAATCGTCACTCTTTTTTGTTTATAGCGGTGATCAGAAATGGCGCAGAGGTGATCAATTACCACCAAAAGAAAGCACTATTTGTGGGAAAAAAGGATGCAAATTTTGTTTGGGTACAACGTCGCACGACCGTGCAATTGTCAGTTAAAGGGACGCAGTGCCGAATCGCAAAAAGTGCTCTGGTCCTAACATGGTTAACTATTAAATTTACTACATTTCATATTTAAAGTGGAGTTCCACCCAAAAATGGAACTTCCGCTTTAAGCACTCCTCACCCCCTTACATGCCACATTTGGCATGTAATTTTTTTGGGGGGAAGTGTGTCCCCAGGTTTCAGAGGGACTTCCTCAGAGGAGCGGGGAGACGAGCGAGGCTTCGGGAGCAGCCGTCGCTGGACAGGGAGACAGGTAAGTTACTGTTTATTAAAAGTCAGCAGCTACACTTTTTGTAGCTGCTGACTTTTAATAAACAAAAAACAGTGTGGAACTCCGCTTTCAGTTCACTAACAGGCAAATTTTCAAGGAAATTCCAATACCTATAGTTTAATAGTTATTTATTATTATTTCAAATGTTCTTTCCAAAATTCGGAAATAAGAAAGAACATTTGAAATAGCAACTACCTAATAAATTATTAGTTTGTTTTTATTTCAAATGTTCTTTTTTATTTCCGAATTTCTGAAATTCAGAAATAAGAAAGAACATTTGAAGTAATAATAAATAACTATTAAATTATAGATATTGGAATTTCCTTGAAAATATGGCTGTTAGTGATAAATTTCATATTTAAGTTCACTAACAGCCCTATTTTCAAGGAAATTCCAATACCTATAATTTAATAGTTATTTATTAGTTAGTTATTATTTCAAATGTTCTTTGTTATTTTTGAATTTTCGGATTTCCGAATTTCCAAATTTCCAAATTTTCGAATTTCGGATTTTCGGCTGTTCCGATTGCCGAATTTCCGAATTACTACAATTGCCGAATTAACGCGAATTTCCAAAATTCAGAATTCGTCCGAATTGCCAAATTTTGCAAAATTTGGTAACAAAGAAAAATTCGGAACTAAACAAATTGCACAAGCCTATTATATACACTGCACTACACTGTGTTATACACTCTGCACTACACTGTATTATACACACTGCACTACACTGTATTATACACACTGCACTATACTGTATTATACACACTGCACTAAACTGTTGTATACACTGCACTACACTGTGTTTTTCACACTTCACTACACTGTGTTATATACACTACACTGACTTAATGCACAATACACTAACTACCTGCCTAATCTCCACTAATACACACTACACACGGCTGACGTTGTAAGCAGCCTTATATAGTGTGGGACATGGACTGCCTTTGGCCAATCATAGCTCTCACAGTACATTGCACTGTGATTGGCCAAAGCATATAGGTCAGGTGCATTCTTTGGCCAATCGGCAGCAATCAATGCACTGCAAGATCATAGTGTATTATGGGGCGCTCGGAGGGCGAACTTACCATGAGTGCCCCATTTGTTCGTTTGTTCACTGAACTAACGAACACCCGATGTTCGAATTGAACTTAACCACTTCAGCCCCGGAAGTATTTCCAGCTTTAGGACCGGAGCACTTTTTGAGATTCGGCGCTGCGTAGCTTTAACTGACAATTGCGCGGTCGTGCGACGTTGTACCCAAACAAAATTTGCGTCCTTTTTTTTCCCATAAATAGAGCTTTCTTTTGGTGGTATTTGATCACCTCTGCGTCATTTCTGATCGCCGCTATAAACAAAAGAAGAGCGACAATTTTGCAAAAAAACCCAAATTTCTTACTTTTTGCTAAAATACAAATCCAAAAAAAAAATATAAAAAAACATTTTTTTTCATCGGTTTTGGCCGATTTATATTCTTCCTCATATTTGTGATAAAAAAAATTGCAATTGGCGTTTATTGATTGGTTTGCGCAAAAGTGGTTGCGTTTACGGATGATGAGAATTCATTTCTGGGGTTTTTATTTTTTTTAAAATTTTTTACTAGTAATGGCGGCGATCTGCGATTTTTAGCGGTACTGCGATATTTCAGCGGACATGTCGGAACATTTTGACACTTTTTTGGGACCATTGGCATTTATACAGCGATCAGTGCTATAAAAATGCACTGATTACTGTGTAAATGCCATTGGCAGTGAAGGGGTTAACCTGCAGGGGGCGCTCTAAGGGTTAATAGTGTTCCCTGGGCGTGTTCTAACTGTGGGGGGACTGCCCTAACAGGAGAAGGGAAGTGATCACACCTTCCATGTAGAGGAAGGCTGTGATCACAGCCCTTCCCCCTCTCACAGAACTGAGGTCCGTGTTTACTTACACGGACCTCCGTTCTTTCACTCCGGGGGGGGCATCGCGGGTGGCCGGCGGAGATTGAATCCGCCGCACCCGCTCCCTGGCCCTCCCCGGACACAGTGAGCGCGCAGGCGCTCACTGGGCTCGATCTCGCGGCCGCCGTCGTATGAAGGCGTTTTGCGTTATCGAGCCACACTGTCGCCGTCAATTGCCGACCAGCGGTCGGCAAGCGGTTAAGTTTGACTCAAACATCGGGCCCCTCTCTACTACTGATTGATGTTGACTCATGCAGTTTTCTCTGAAGTGGTCTCTGCTTACCACTGTGAAAGAGAAAAAGTGACTGAGAGCAGAAGAATATAGGCTGATGGTCCCTTATAGTGGTACCAACAGAGGCGGCTCTTTAATTAGGCAAATTAGGCCGTCGCCTAAGGCCTTGCACTCACAGGGGCCTTGCTACTGCCTAATTTGCCTGACGGAGGAAGGGGGGAGCCCAGCATCGGAAAGAATGATGGCGCTGCCTGTGGATGTGCGGGACCCACTCCTCATGCCAGGACTCTGCACTAACACCGGCTGGACTGCCTCCCCCTCTCATCTTTATCACAGGCTGCACAGAGGGAGAATTGGGGTGAGTCACTGCCCTCGGACCGCTGTAACGCCAGTAAAAAAGTCCACACCAGCAATGACAGGGGAGGAAACCATCTCAATGGTTGGTTCAGAGACCAATGAGCTGCAGGCTGCTGGATTGACTGGTAGATGAAGCCCCACCCTGCATGTGTGTTGTGGTTTCACCCAGAGGCAATTCAGAGGCTTCCGGTAGTGACGACGGTCTGGCAAGTTTGAGGATTGGCGTGAGTCCAGTGACAGAAAGGATCCGTTTTATTGCACACTGACACGTGACCGCTCTGTCCACCACCCAGCCCATGTATGCAAACAAAGCCTCTTCCATGTTATTGGACCGACTCCTGGAGCCTGCACACACCTGGAGACATCACAGGTTATGGATCACACACAGAAGCACAGAACAAAAAGCCTCCTTGTCTCCCTCCTTTCTCTACCACTCTCTCGCCTCTCCCTCTCTCCTCTCTCTCTCTCTCCCCCACCTCCCACCCGGCCTTCGGAGACTTAACGGAGACCCACTTTGGTGTTGTGTGTACGTCCCACCCCGAAGTAGATGGTCAGTTAGGTCGTCGGACGTCGAGTAACCAGAGACTTGGTTGGTAACTCTACCAAAGGAGGGGACAGTAACGACCACACCTGAAAAAATGACCGCAATGTCGCCAGGCTCCCGTCACTGAG
>BLSH010240696.1:80867-92393 GCA_018402905.1 Glandirana rugosa
TCGGCGCGACATCGGTAGAAACTTTCCCATAGCTGCCAATACAAGTGAATGGATGTAAATGCTTCTGTATTGCCATTTACCTGTGCATACAGTGCATTTCCCCAAATGCACAACTTTAAGGCCTCATACACACGGGCGTATCTTGAACCTGTACAGAACCGCGCTATAGCCGAAAGATGGCTACAGCGCGGCTCTGAAAATCCGGGAGGACGTCCATGGACGTCCTCCCTCGTGCGCGCCCCCTGCGCGCACTCGCAGCCTGCGGCGGCACGCTCTCGCGGCCGCCGCACGCTGCGTGGGCGTGTCCGCGGGTCGGGCGGACTCGATGTCCGCCCGAGACCCGCCGATCACCTGTAGCAGCCTCAGAACGGGGAACCGCCGATGTAAACACGGCGGTTCTCCGTTCTGTGAATGGGACATGATAGATCTACTGATCCCTATCACTGGGATCAGTTAGATCTGTTATGCCCCGACCAGCCCATCCCCCCCCACAGTAAGAACACACCCAGGGAACATTGTTAACCCCTTCACTGCCCCCTGCAGGTTAACCCCTTCACTGCCAATGACATTTATACAGTAATCAGTGGACATTTAAATTTCTGATCGCTGAATAAATGTCATTGGTCCCAAAAATGTGTCAAAAATGTCCGACATGTCCGCTGCAATATCGCAGTCCCGATAAAAATCGCAGATCGCCGCCATTACTAGTAAAAATAAAAAAATAGTAAAAACGCCATAAATCTATTCCCATAGTTTGTAGACGCAATTACTTATGCGCAAACCAATCAAAATACGCCGATTGCGATTTTTTTTTTACCAAAAATATGTAGAAGAATATATATCGGCCAAAACTGATGAATATTTTTCTTTTTTATATTTTTTTTGGATATTTATTATAGCAAAAAAGTATAAAATATTGTTCTTTTTTCAAAATCATCGCTCTTTGTTTGTTTATAGCGCAAAAAATAAAAACCGCAGAGGCGAACAAATACCACCAAAAGAAAGCTCTATTTCTGGGGAAAAAAATAATAAAAATTTTGTTTGGGTACAACGCCGCATGACCGCGCAATTCTCATTCAAAATGCAACAGCGCTGAAAGCCGAAAATTGGTCTGGGCAGGAGGGGGGTTTAAGTGCCCAGTAAGGAAGTGGTTAAAAATAAACAAAACGTCGGGTCTGACGTCAAGGAAAAAAAATCGGCGTTATGCATCGGCGTTTGTGAGCGTTAGTGAGCGTCGGCGTCAATAGGCGTTTTAAAAAAAGAATCATCCCTCTGCTATTTTTCAACCTAAAAACGTCGGCGTCAAAAAACGCTGGTACAATATTAGTTGGCGTTTGTTGGCGTTTTGTGGCGTTGGCGTCAAAAAACGCCAAAACATTACAGTCTCAGAACGCGATGGCTGTGGGTTCTACTTTCAGCTCACTAACGCCGACGCCATCTACAGCTCAAAAACGCCGACGTTTTTATGGGGCCATTGACTAACATGGAGAGCTGCAAAAAAAGCCAGAAAACGCCGGCATCAAAAAACGTCCGTGTGTATGAGGCCTAAGAGGGGATTTTTCCCACATTGGAAGAATATCCTCTCTCTTCTTGTTGAGTTTACAGGATGTGTAGGCAAGAAAAAGGGAAACATTTTGACAGTGGTGTTAACCCTCTCCTGATCTATCAAAAAATTCTTTAGGCATGCTCTAAAGCAGGGATATGCAATTAGTAGACCTCCAGCTGTTGCAGAACTACAAGTCCCATAAGGCATAGCAAGACACAAGCATGACACCCAGAGGCAGAGGCATGATGGGGCTTGTAGTTTTGCAACAGCTAGAGGTCTGCTAATTGCATATTCCTGCTCTAAAGTATAACTAAAGGCAAAACCTTTTTTTTTTTTTTTTTTTTTTTTTTTTTTTTTTTTTTTTTTTTTTTGAGATGGATTAGAACCCCATATCATATTTTTATTGTGGTCTGTACCCCTATTAGGGAGATTCGCCCTCTCTATTTGTTCTATTTACCATTGTCATTGAATGTGAAAGAAAATCCCACATTTTGTGTTGTCCCCAGAAAAGTAATAGAGGGGAAAACTTCCAATGGGGACACTAGTTTTGGTGGCCAGGATACACCAATGAATTCCCTTAATGTGCAGGGATTTCCTCTCACTTCCTGTTTTGATTACAGGACAGGAAGTAAGGCACCATTCACACAGGGGCGACTGTCGCTCCGACTTGGGTAGCCTCAAGTCGCCCCAGGTCGCTTGACATCTGAAATCCCATTGAAATGAATGGGAGCCGTCTTAATGTACACTACTGAAGTCGGAACGACTTCAGAAAAAGTTCCTGTACTACTTCTAGGCGACTTCTATCCGACTTGTGCCCATAGAATTGAATAGAAGTCGCCTCCAAGTCGGATCCCCCATCTAAATAAAAGCGACTTTGTAGTGAAAAGAATAGAATTTATTTTTAGGCAACCCCCTCCCTCCCTTTTCTGATTGGTCAAGGCAAAGTCGCCTGGAAAAAGTCGTGTTGTAAAGTCGCCTCAAGTCCCTGGAAGTCGCGCTGAAATTGCCTAGCAAAGTCGCGTCAAAGTCGGGTCGCCCCTGTGTGAATGCAGCCTTATGGTAAATCTCCTCAATGAGGCACACATGAAGAAAAAATCTGACGGGTTATAACCCTTCTTTACTTTATTCAAAATGAAGAAAAAGTTTTACCTATAGCTCTACTTTAATAATGATTTGGAGCACATGTGATAGAAGACTTGTGAGTTCATCTGCCACTGGGCTGCACAGTTATGTTCCATCTTTAGTTAGCAGCAGGTTGTCCATGGAATCTTTTGTATAGGTAGGTAGCTATGCTGCTATGAGTGTTTTACAGCCTCTATTGATCTGTCATAAGCCTAGATGTACAGTATACATGCGTTGTAATGTACAACATTGGTGCACTCCGTTACATGTTTCAACCTTTGCAGTCATCACACAAAGCTACAGTGTATGTAAATAATAATTTCAATATCTGGTACATGATATTTTGGAGGCATGGTAAATATTGATATCACTGGTTTATAAAGTGCCAACATATTCTTCAGCTCCGTGCAGGGAATGTTGAATAACTATATCAGGCCCAAAGGTATTTATGATATCTTGCTCAGTCATACCTTTTCGCACATGTGACCTGAGACACATCTGAGTGGAAAAATCAGCAGCTTTTTTAAATGTAGGAGAGAACTGATGCACCTGATTGAGATCCACAAAAACTTGGGAAGCACATACAGCTTCATGCAGGGAGTGTTGATAGCTGAAAGTAGGACCCCAGGGTTAAACCACCAGCCACCACCGCAGAGGTAACAGAAAAGCGAATTTAAACCACATTAAAGAATATGTAAACCCCTCTTAATACTTCTGATACGTGCCTGCTGTTCTCTTTGAATTGCTTCCTTTGTGTGAAATACCCGGTGATCCTGCCAGTCCCTTTGATTTCCTTTTAAAAACTGATCACACTAGGCATGAGAGCAGAGCATGGTCAGTTCTCTTGCTATGCTGGGAACTTAGCCTGCTCTCCTCCAATGATTACACATGTCCTGAAATCCCTCCACTCTTGCACAGTCATTTACTGGGAAGATTCATGTACTGCTGCTTTTCCTCCCCTAGCTCTTATGCAGCTGAGAACAGAGAGTATATGATCACTTATAAAAAAGGTACTTATAATGTTTTTTTCTTTTAATCTTTGATCCTTTACAATCACTTTAAAAACCCACTTTAAAAAAGAAACAAAAGAACCCACATTTTAACTCAAGGTTGCAAGGTTTGGGAATATGTTGCTGCCAGTACATTAAAAAAAAGGTTTTAAATTACAAAATTAATTTTGTGGTAATTGTATATGCTTTGTACATTTAAAAAAAAGTCCTATTTAATTTTGTTCTAAAATGCCTAACTATACTTGTGAATGTATAATTACAACACATTGCAAATAAATGAAATTTGTCAACTTTCAGGAAGTGGGTCCAATCCATTTCAGCATTTGGAAAAGAGTGCTGTTCTTCAAGAGGTAAGACTTATATAAAAAAAGATGTTGGAGATCTGTAAATAGTTGGCTTCTCCATTGGGCTGTGTGCTGTCTCATTGAAGAGGACTGAAAAACTCACTTGAAGTTAGCATAGATGGTTGCTGGATGATGGTCATTATTGGGTCATGTATATGAGATGAGGGGGAAAAAACAGTTTCCAGCTTTATTTTAAGTATAGATATTTAAGTTAAACACTGCTTATAATATTTTCTTTCTAAATGTTTACAGGCTCGATTATTCAATGAAACTCCAATAAATCCAAGAAGATGCCTTCATATATTAACCAAGATTTTGTATCTTTTGAACCAGGTACTAACAATCTCAGGTTATGATCAATATATTTCAATTTTATATTAATTTGTCTCACTTAAAGTGTTACTAAAGTCATTTTTAAAAAATTAAAATAACAAACATGTTATTCTCACCTGCTCTGTGCAGTGGTATTGCGCAGAGTGGCCCCGATCCTCCTCTTCTGGGGTCCCCGGCAGTGATCTTGGCTCCTCCTCTTTTTCTTACGTCCACCATAGCCAGCCACTTGCTATGGGTAGAAGTGTGGTCTGCACGCTCCTGACCTGTGTGTCTATAGAGCCGCGTTCCACAGACTTACACAGCGGGACTTAGGCCCCACTTCCTCTTCACTGCATTTGATTGACAGCAGCAAGAGCCAATGGCTCCTGCTGCTTCTCGATTGCTGTGTGAAGAGGAAGTAAAGGGAGAATAGATGCAGCCGTGCACAGCGCTGATCTCTTCTCCCCTCTCTTACCCTTCACACAGGGGAAGGGAGGCACAGGGAAATTGAAAACTTTTTTTTACCTTAAAGTGATTGTTAACCCACCTGGGTCTATTTATATAATCCACTCTGCTTACTACTGTAATATCCCCCTGTGATGGTGCTTTAGGAAAATAACGCTGTATATACCTGCTTTACTGAATGCAGATCTACTCTGATTGAGCTGTTGCTTCTCTCCTCTCTCTGCCCGACATATGCAGTGGGCGGGGCCGGGATTTCTCTCTGACGTCAGTCATGAGGGGAGGAGAGAGGTGGCCCCACCCGCTGCATCTGTCGGGCAGAGAGAGGAGACAAGCGACGGATCAATCAGCATGGATCAGCGCTCAGTAAAGCAGGTATTTACAGCGTTGTTTTTCCAAAGCACTGTCTAAGGGGGATATTACAGTAGTAAACAGAGTGCATTGTAATAAAAAAAAAATACGAATTTAAGCAGCCAGACGGGAGTGAGGTGGTGCAGACACGGAGCAGTTATGCAGAGAGGGGAGGTGGGAGAGAGCAGACAGGAGACACAGCGCAGGCTGCGGGTGAAGGAGATACACACTGACTCTGATATCACAGCTTGGCAGCCATGTTTTTTCAAAGTCAGTGCAGAGAGGGGAGGGTAGAACCAGGCAGCAGGTGTTACAGGGGGCCAAATTACATAGCACAAGCGCTGTGCTGTATAACATGCTTTAAAGGAACAGGATCTTTTTTATTTTTTGGTGTTAGCAAACGCTTTAATGCAAACAATGCATTGATGTTAAAAAATGTTTTTAGATTTAGTAACACTTTAAAGCAAAGTTCCAGGCATTTTTTAAATGTATACTTGGACACTTCTTTTTCCCATCAATGTAAATACCTTTTATTTATCCTGAATGTCCTGCGTCCGCTGTACCTCGCAATCATGTCCGCCTGCCAGTCCATTGGCTCCTTGGATATGAGTGTCATCAATCCCAGGAGTCAATGGGCATCCGCCGATATGGCAACCTGAAACACGAGTGCACTGCGCTTTATACTGTATGCGCATATTGCGCTGATGGGGAGGCGCATGCTGGATAGCCAGCAGCGCCGTATCCCGGAAGGAGCAATGAGTGGGCTTCAGATGCCCACACTGAAGATGGGAGCATACTTGCTGGGGACAGCAGAGTGAATTTAAAAAAAAAAAAAAAAAGATTTATAAAACCTACATTTACCGTTATGAATAGCATTAGGTGCGATCATTACGGGGGTGTTTTTATAATAAAAAAAAGCAAGCTGAAACTGGAAAACCTTTACATACTGTATATCCAGTGAAGTGACTGACCGCAGATGATACACAGAGATGAAAAAAATCCTCTGACATAAATTGGACCTGTTTATTTGCGGTCTTCCCTACATTCATTCAAAGTCCAGAATTTATAAGCTTGCTGAGCTGTCAAAATAAAGGGGATGGAGAGCTGAAATTACACATTGCAGAGCTCAGCTAGGAGAGCTCTAAGAGATGATTGGAGGGAAGGGGCACACACTCCTGGACACAGGAACAGAGATGAGGCTGTCAATCAGCTGGAGGGGGGGTCCCTTCCCGTCAGCTTTTTTCTCTTGGTGTCAGTAAAACTTGTCTGAAGTGACTCACGCTGATAGCAGAGGAATGAAGCAGCTGGCAGAAATGACACTTTTTTTCTCTTTAATTGAGACAAGTACACACTATAAATGGATATGCTTTGTTCATATTTCTTATCTGAGGTTTACAACCAATTAAATATGCAATCAGAGGTAGTAAAAAGCCAGCAAGTACAGAAGATCTGTATGCCTTGAGTCTCACTTTCTTTTATGTTTATAGCTTACATTCTGAATCCTTTTAAAGCAGAGTTCCACCCTGTTAAAAGTCAGCAGCTACCAAAAGTGTAGCTGCTGACTTTTAACAATCGGCCACTCACCTGTCCCTTGCTCCAGAGATGCGGCCGCCCGACGGCTCGCTCGTCTCACCCTCCCCTCGGTGGCGCCGGCATCACAGGTGTGGGCACCTGGCTTTGGCTTCAAAGCTGGGCGCTCACTGCGCATGCGTGAGTCGCGCTGCAGCTTGTGAATGGCTCGGCGCATCTTCTGGGACCTGTGATGTGTCCCAGAAGATCGCTGGGTGGGAGGGAGGGAAGGTGAACTTCCTTCCAGCTCCTCGGCACCAGGGGAGGAAGTGGACCTGGGACCTTGTGAAGACAGGGTCCATGGTCACCCCCCCCCCCCCCCCCAAAAAAAATGACATGCCAATTATGGCATGTCAGGGGGTCACCTCCCCTTAATGCGGAAGTTCCACTTTTGGGTGGAACTCCGCTTTAAGAAGTTAGGAAAAAATAAACATGCAATAGACAATGTGTACCTGCAATTATACCTAGAGGCTCAAACCATGTGTTCCAGAGTCCTCAGGAATGCATTGTAGTGTTTGTTTTCCAGTACTTATTGATACTAATTAAAACATATTTTCTTCTACTTGCATGCGTTGAAAACATTAGGCCTCATTCACATGACTATAAGATTATAAGGATTTATAGGACATTTCTAAATGCATGTAATTATTTTAAATTATATAATTCACACTATGCAATTGTGTTTAGGTTCATTCAGTTTAGACATGTTTGGAGAAAAACAGAAATCTGTGGGTTCAGCGACAGATTAGATACTCAACTTCAACATGTTTAACGCATGTTAATGCAAATACATGTAAATGCAGGAGAAATTGCTTTGTAAAGTATAACGTTTGTTTATACTTCCACGGTCAATTTCTCCTAGGTTTAAATAACACAAATGCAGGAGGCTCATGTGATTGAGGGCTTACCTGTTCTCTGCACCATGCTGGCAGGGTACAGACTTTCCTACTCAGGCTGTTGCTGCTTTCAAAAGAAAGTAAATTGTTTGATGCAGCTTGAATGTAGTTAGCTGATAGAAACTGAAAGTTCGTGGGGCTTTAAGGATGCAACTGGGCCAGTGATTTTATTTTTTAATCAAAACCATATTTTCAATATGAATAAAATAGCAAGCTTTGTAAATATAAATGACTCTGATTTTGCTATTTTCCAGGGTGAACACTTTGGAACGATGGAGGCCACTGAAGCATTCTTTGCTATGACCAGATTATTCCAGTCAAATGATGTAAGGAACTTTCGTCATCTTTAAATAATAATAGTGATCATAAAGAATTTGATCTTGCTCCTTACAGTCCAGTGTGATGCCTAGGAAATGTTTAGGCTGCTTAAAGTGGAGCTCCACCCAAAATGTTTTGACAGGTACCTGCTCCCACTTCCGCTTGGATTGCCTAGGTTTTCCTCTCCCCCTCCATCCCTGCAGTCCTCTTGGACCCCAGAAAACTGCGGCACAGCACAGCTCGCGCATGCACAGTGGGCACCCTTCTGTGAAACTGCAAACTATCACAGCCGAGTGCCCACAGTTGAGATTCTAGCATCGTGGAGAGAAGACAGAGGGAAGGGATGGCTGTGGTGTGCACATCGCTGGATCCTAGGACAGGTAAGTGTCTGTTATTAAAAGCCAGCAGTTAGAGCTTTTGTAGCTGCTGACTTTTAGGCTGGGTTGACACCTATGCGAATTGAATGCGGCTTATACCACATTCAAATCGCAGGACACTTGAAAACAAGTTGTTTTCAATGTGTCCAGTTCACATCGTGTGCGTTTTCTGTGTGGTGCAAATTCCAGCCCCATTTTGTTCAATGTGAACGCATCTAATTCAGAGATGTGTTCCGCATTGAAAAGGGATCTTTCCCTGTCCTCACTGCACCTCCCCCCCGGTCAGCTGATGCGCTGTGAGATCGGACAGGAGATGCTGAACAGCAGCTCCTGTCCTTCTCACAGGCATCGGAGCAGGAATTTGCACCGGACAGGTGTAAATCCAGCCTTAATAAACTCATAAATGACTGGAACTCCTCTTTAAACCACTTCCCGACTGCCGTACGACTATAGTCGGCGGTACTTTGAAGTGGAATACCGTTGTTATGGTAGCAGATAGCTACCATAACCCTGGTATCGTTTTTTTCTGCCAGCAATTCTCTTTCAGATAAAAGTGGTCTCACTGATGGATTCGCGGCGAGATGACTTTTATCGGTGGCGAGAGAGGTGCCCCCTCCTGCTACTTTTCCGTCATTTCCGCCGTTTACCGGACCCGCCGATAGCGGCGGAGATGATGTCCGCCCCCCGCACAGGAACCCGAGGAAGCGACTTCACAATTCACTTCCGCCCATAGCTCTTAAAGGGGACTTTTTTTTTTTAACTGCCATTTTTTTTACTTTTTTTTTTTTTTTTTTTTTTTGCATTTAAGAGTAAATATGAGCTCTGAGGTCTTTTTGACAATTACAAGGAATGTTTACATTTATTGTAATAGGAATAAAAGTGATCGAACATTTTTTTTTTTATAAAGAACGGTGTAAAAATAAAAAAGTAAAATAAATAAGAAAAAAAAAAAAATTTAAAGCGCCCTGTCCCCCCGAGCTCGTGCGCAGAAGCAAATGCATATGGAAGTCCCGCCGGCATATGAAAACGGTACTCAAACCACACATGTGAGGTATTGCCGCGATCGTTAGAGCGAGAGCAATAATTCTCGCACTAGACCTCCTCTGTAACTCAAAACTGGTAACCCGTAGAAATTTTTAAACATTGCCAATGGAGATTTTTAAGTTGCAAAGTTTGTCGCCATTCCACGAGCGGGCGCAATTTTGAAGCATGACAATATGGAAAAAAAATTGGGCTAACTTTATTGTTGTCTTATTTTTTAACTCAAAAAAGTGATTTTTTTCCAAATAGTCGTGCTTGTAAGACCGCTGCACAAATACGGTGCGACAAAAAGTATTGCAACGACCGCCATTTTATTCTCTAGGGTGTTAAGTAATTTTATAGCAAAAAAAAGGGATTTTAACTTGTAAACACCAAGTCCAAAAAATAGGCCCAGTCCTTAAGTGGTTAAAAGATAAGTTCACCTTTCGGAACATGTTCCACCCGTTCAGAAAGGAGAAGTTCTCCGTATTAGCTGTTGCTTTTTGAAATCCGTGTGGCTGTGTGGGGGTCTGCCTACAAGGCGGCATCATTCATACACACAGCTCTGTGTGTGAATGAACTACAAGCCCCGACTTCCCTTGTGGCTGTCGGTTTGTAGTTCTCAATGAACTACCACGGTTCTTCACAGCTTCATTGATTCATCCTGTCAGATTATATCTGCCTGCTCTTGTGGGATGTACGGGCACACAGATACACTGAGAGATCCGCATGAGTCCTGCATGGAACCAGCGATCTGCTGATTGCTGGTGCCAATGCTTTACAGGCTCCAAAAAATAAATAAATGCACATTTTTGCACATTTTTTTACGTGCAAACAAAATGTGCATTTATTATTTTTTTCTAAAAAGTGAACTTTAGGCTGAATGTAAATTGGCAAATTTAATCATTTGGCAGCAACCCCTTTAAAGTGACGCTATGCTAAGAGGCGGCTAGAAGCTTTTTATTCAGTTTTTTTTTAGCAATCCCTAGATGATAGCAGTCCTCGTAACAAATATATTTCTTTGTAGTGATTTCATTATCCTGCAACCCTAGCCTAGTACGGTGCACTAAGAAACAATAACAAAGAAATTCCATACATTATAAGCACTCGTTGCTTGCAGAGAATTTCCAGCATGTTGGAAAACCTTCCTGCTACCCAGTGAGAAGTGGATAATTAGCCGGTTATAGAAAAAGATGGTCTTGTAAAAGACTGTAGAATCTGTCTGTTTATAAAATGTGTGCTAGCTACTGTAATCTTTCACTTGATGTGGCTGGAATTGATTTTTGCAACTGTGCAGTAACATTATCAGTTCCAGTTTTCATGAAAACAATGCAATGACCAGTAAGCTTGTATATTAAGGCCTCGTTCACACCATACGTGCATAAAAACGGATGGATAAAATGTGCAGATTTGACTTGCATAGGCTTGTTCAGGCCACGTGCAGAGACGTGTATTTATTATGTAGGTCTCTGCAAGGACACAAAGAAGACCATTGTTTATATGTGCTCTGTTCATACCATAACACTGCTGTCATGTGAGCTTTTTTTCTGCTCAGATAATATGTAACATGCATTCTCTGCAAGGTCACAAAGAAAACAATTGTTCCACAATGTTGATGTCACAGAAGTTTTTTCTTTCTGCGCAGAAAACCTCATTCATGTTGCAGACTTTTTGCGCAGAAAAAATCTGAACATGATACCAGTGTTGTGAATAGGGCACATAGAGAACAATTGTTTTCTATGTGCTCTTGCAGAAACAGGTGCAGAAAAACGTGCGTCTCTGTACATGGTGTGAACGAGGCCAAAACAGAGATGAACAGGAAAGTTTCCTCAAGCTGTCATTTCTGCTGTGCAGGGTTGAAAACAATGATTACAACTTGAAAACATGGATTCTGATGGGATGTACTGGACCATATCGAGCAGTTTTAAAGTTTGCATACTTTTTATCCATAAGCATCCAGTTGGTTTGTTGCACAGATTTTCAAACCTGACTCCACTTACTTTGCTGCTTACCTTGTTAACCCCTTCCTTACCGGGCACTTAAACCCCCCTCCTGCCCAGACCAATTTTTGGCTTTCAGCGCTGTCGCATTTTGAATGACAATTGCGCGGTCGTGCGACGTTGCAAGTGTGGTACATGTCTCTGCGTGCAAAAAGACGTGGACAAAGACGTTCTCGTGTATCTTTTGTTAACAAGAGAT
>BLSH010240696.1:113997-129161 GCA_018402905.1 Glandirana rugosa
GCAGGAAAAAAAGGGTGTTTATCTCGAAATAAAAAAAAAAAAAATAATAAAAACGCCATAAATCAATTCCCAGTTTGTAGACGCGATAACTTTTGCGCAAACCAATCAATATACGCCGATTGCGATTTTTTTTTTACCAAAAATATGTAGAAGAATAAATATCGGCCAAAACTGATGAATATTTTTTTTAATGGATTTGTACTTTAGCAAAAAGTAAAAAATATTGTTCTTTTTTGCAAAATTGTCGCTCATTTTTTGTTTATAGCGGCGATCAGAAATGACGCAGCGGTGATCAAATACCACCAAAAGAAAGCTCTATTTGTGGGAAAAAAAGGACGCAAATTTTATTTGGGTACAACGTCGCACGACCGCGCAATTGTCATTCAAAATGCGACAGCGCTGAAAGCCAAAAATTGGTCTGGGCAGGAGGGGGGTTTAAGTGCCCGGTAAGGAAGGGGTTAATTGATGTCCCTTTTTATGGCCTCACAATTGAACAATTGGGGAAACTGACTATAACCCAATATGTAAATTCAGAGATGCATTAAAAAAAAATTATATATATATATAAATATATTATTTATGTACCTTTTTTTTTTATTGTGACCAACAACTCTGTTACCTTTTCAATAGTATCATGCATTGGGACTCCTCTACTATTTGAGGAAGAATGATCGTCTGGCTGTGGCCAAAATGATAAATAAGTTTACTAAATCCGGGCTGAAATCTCCATTTGCATACTGCATGTTGATTCGAATTGCTAGCCGGTTACTGGAGGAGTCTGATGAGGGGTAAGGCAAATTGTCTTTATATTAAGCATTTTAATTCGGAACTCCAGTTAAACCTTTAACTTTGCAGTTGTAATGGATATATGTGTATACTTTTACCTGCCAGAGTCTTCTGATCCAGACACCTCTGGCAAACAATACATCCAGGCCCTGGATCTTTCTGCAGACTACATAGCCGTTAATAATTGAGTAGGTTTAGGACCTGGCCTAGCCTGTGAGTGTAAACAGTAAAAGAGCAGCACTGCATTGACAGGGATATTACTGTGCTTTTTTTTTCTACTGTAAACGTTCCCTGCTAAACAGTAGAGCCTTGATGGACTCACGCAGTGTGGTGACGTTCCCAATGAGAGCATATTCTTGCCCAGTGAGGGATGGCCGTAGAGTGGACATTTAGCAAAGTCAGACATTTAGTCCTTAAAGTGGTAGTAAACCCATCCATTTAACAGTTTAAAAACCAGTGCCGGAAATGTAACACTCCCATTGGTTGTGCTCTAAACCAAACTCTAAACCAAACTGTCAAACCATCCAATGGCTGGTGTCATAGCTGATCACATGTGCAGCATCATGGCAGTTGTAGGTGAAACAGAGGCCAAGATGGCAGCTTCCTTGGCTGAAAATGATAGGAGGGTTTACTACCACTTTAATAACAAATAGATAAAAACTGGACCAGAGAGACACATACAGGGTGATTTTCTGGCTTGTAAAGTTAGGCTTTATTTCCTTTATTTTCACCTGGTGATTTAGCCCCTAAGTCTGTTGTTTTTCATCAGAACAAGCTATCTTAGACCCCTTTCACACTGAGGCGCTTTTCAGTTGCTTTTGCGCTAAAAATAGCGCCTGAAAAGCTCCTGAAAACTTCCTCCCATTTATTTCAATGGGTGCTTTCACACTGGGGCGGTGCGCTTGCAGGGCGGTGAAAAAAGCCCTACAAGCAGCATCTTTGGAGCATGTTTGGAGCACTCTAAAAAGTGCCTCAAAAACACCCCTGTCCATTGAAATGAATGGGAAATGCTTCAAAAGTGCCTGAAAAGCACCGCAAAAGCGTTTCAAAAGCACTGCAAAATGGTTCTTTTTTCCTTTTTTTTTTTTTTTTTTAAGGTCATGTTGTCACGTGACCTTAACCACTTCAATACTATGCACTTAGAACACTTTACTACCAGACCAATTTTAAGCTTTCAGTGCTGTTGCGATTTGAATGACAATAGCGCGGTCGTGCGACGCTGTACCCAAACAGATTTTTTTATCATTTTGTTCCCACAAATAGAGCTTTCTTTTGGTGGTATTTGATCACCCTGCGGTTTTTATTTTTTGCGCTACAAATAAAAAAAAAAGACCAAAAATTTTGAAAAAAAAAATTCTCTATTTTTGTCAAAAAACTTTGTAAATGAGTAAATTTTCTCTATCACTGGTGGGCACTAATGAGGCTACACTGACGGGCACTGATGTGTCAGTACTGATTGGCACTGATGAGGCGGCACTGATGATGAGGCACTTATATGCAGCAATGATGAGCACTGTTAGGCGGCACTGATAAGCAGCACTGACAGGTACTGATAGGTGGCACTGATATACAGCACTGACGGACACTGCTAAGCGGCACTGATGGGCACTCATAGACAGCACTGATTGGCACTCGTAGGCGGCACTGATAGGTGGGCACTGGTAGGTGGCAATGGTGGGCACTGGTATGCATTGATAGGGGCACTGGTAAGCACTGATAGGGGCACTGGTGGGCATATATACTGATAGGGGCTCATTCCCTGGTGGTCTAGGGTGGCATCTGAGGGTGGCACTGAGTGCCATCCACATTGGGCACTATGTCTCTTACCTGGTGGTCTAGGGGGGTCTCCCTGGTGGTCCAGATCGGCTCCCTGGTGGTCCCTGGTCGGCTCCCTGGTGGTCCTGGGTGGGCACATCCCTGGTGGACCCTGGGCAGGCTCCCTGGTGGTCTAGGGTGGCGATCCGAGGAAGGGCTGTGCTGATAAAGCATCAGCACAAACCCTCCCTGTCAGGAGAGCAGCCGATCGTCTGCAGACCTGAGTACAGGAAAGCCGATAAACGGCTTTCCTATATTACACTGTGACCAGCCGTGATTGGTCACGGCTGGTCACATGGTAAAGTGCTGTGGATGGAAGCACTTTACCGAGATCGGTATTGCGGGGGGTCAGACTCATATGACGTCCAGTCAGGATAATTAAGCCACTTCCCGGCCGTCATTTTGCATACGGTGGTCGTGAAGTGGTTAAAAAAGCGCACCAGTAGCACCTCAAAAGCACTTAAAAAAGCCGCAAAAGGGCTGCAAAAAAACGACCGGCCTTTTATGGGCAGTTTTTGCAGCACCTCAGTGTAAAAGGGGTCTTAAAGATATAGCAGTTGCAGTGATGAGAGGGACCATTTACCATTGATATGGATGCTTACAATGATCAGCTTTTATTTAGGTAAAGCCTTTATCCCAAAAGGAACCAAACTGTTTGCTGTAACTGCTTATAAAGTGTGAGCTGGAGCTTGGCTTCAATATGTAAGAATATTTAAACAAACCCCCCAGACTGACACTGCTGCTGTGTAAAGCTGCCCCCTGTGCTCTTTCATCCAGAGTGGGGCCATTCTGATACAGGAATTGTGTTACTGGCCAAATCAGCAGGTGAAATCAGGGAAAAAAAGCTAAAAAAAGAAAACGAATGCAGCCACAACATCTAATGATTAGTAAGCTGTAAAGTATTAATTATTTGGTTTGGGATTTAATACCGCTTTAAATGTAAGGCTTCATGCACACAGGACATTAAAAAAATGATCTACAATGTCGGGCTAGCTGGCAGGCTGCAGAGACCACGCTCTCTATGAAATCATCCACTATCTGAAGCAGCATCTCCTCTACATCCTCATCTAACTGTTCATTTGGATCAACTTCTCTGACCAAATCGTGGAGCTTTTTCTTGGTTAATTAATACCTGGTTGGCGTCTGGACTTGCTCGTCTTCCTCCTGGTGTTGTTCCAGGTACTTTGCTTCCTGCAGTGCTGTTGGCCACGGTTTGCTCTTGCTTCACAGTAGCTGAGGCAGACATGGCGGAGGAAGTTGAAAAGTTAGACAGGTTGATGAGTGTGGAATCTCTAAATTGGTTCATAATCTGGAGCGCTTTACCCCTCAGCTCACCCAACCGGGACACGTCAGCACGCTGTTTTGGGGTGTGGGGCTCAGGCCCGAGCAGCTTTTCATTTGTTCCTTCTTTATGTGTAGTTTTTGTATTGTATCCTTGTTACAACTACTCTGCTTCCTTGCCCGCTGGAACCACGTCACCCGGCCACACCCCCGCACATGCGCAGTTTGTATCTTTCAGTTTCTTTGCAGGGATGAGAAACTGAGAGGTCTAGCAGTAAAAAGCAGCACACATTACACATAGTTAGACACACTTTTAACCCCTTGCTTGCCCTAGATTAGAGCTGCACGATTCTGGCCAAAATGAGAATCACGATTTTTTTGCTTAGAATAAAGATCATGATTCTCTCACGATTCTCGCGGCGTAATATATTAAATATATTTAAAAAAATTGGGCTAAGAGCACTGTTTAGGTTTTTGAAAGGGGTAATTTTTCCAAAAAAATTGCGTTTAAAAGTCTGCTGCGCAAACAGCATGTGGCATAAAATATTGCAACAACCGCCATTTTATTCTCTAGGGTCTCTGCTAAAAAAAAATATAATGTTTGGGGGTTCTAAGTCATTTTCAAGCACAAAAAAATTGATTTTTATTTGTAAACAGCAAGTGTCAGGAAAAATTGAGTCTTTAAATGGTTAAACCAAAGGACTATACAAGGGGAGTTCATTCAGAGTTCAATGCCTTTGATGTATCTCTTGTATCAATGATGACTCAGAAGCTGGCTGTCTGCCCAGACTTGGCTGTTCCCCTGAGACTCAAGCAGCTCCGACTTCAAAAGGCTTCAGGCACTTTTTATTACTGTCAAGTCGCGCTGATTCGCCCCCCAAGTCGGATCCCATTAAAAGCACTGAAAATCGCGGTAATGCCCAATGGAGATCGCAGGGGGGGTAGATCGAGATCGCGATCTTCATACGATTAATCGTGCAGCTCTACCCTAGATGTTAACCCCTTCCCAGCCAGTGTCATTATTATAGTGACAGTGTACAGTATGATTAGTGTCATTGATAATGTCGTGGCAGTTAGTCCCCCCCCCCAGCGTCAGTTAGTGTCAGATTGCCCCCCACACTATCACAGCCCCACTATAAGTCACTGATCACCGCCATTAGTAGAATAAAAAAATAAATACGTCTAAAAATTCCAGTATATATACCATAGTTTGTAGGCGCTATAACTTTCACACAAACCAATCAATATACACTTATTTTTTTATTAGAAATGTAGCAGAATACATTTTGGCCAAAATTGTTTTATTGGATATGTTTTATAGCAGAATGTAAAAATATTGTTTTGGGGTTTTTTTCAAAATGTTTGGTCTGTTTTTGTTTACATCACAAAATATAAAACACCCAGTGATGATCAAAAACCACCAAATAAAAGCTCTATTCTTGTAAAATTTAGTTTGGGTACAGAGATGCATGACTGCACAATTACCAGTTAGCCAATGGCTCCCGCTGCTGTCTCTGCCAATGAAAAGGCAGACCCCTGAGAGCCACTGCTCTCATGAACATTGCTGGATGGAGGTGGGGCTCAGGTAGTTATTGGGGGAGCTGCTGCACACAGAATGTTTTTTATCTTCATGCATAGAATGCATGAAGGTATAAACCTTGAGCCTTTACAACCACTTTAGAGATTTTGGGGGTTTGTTCTACTGTTTTGCAACATGTTTTGAATCTTTGGGATCTTGATTTCTTAGTTATCCTATACTCGCCAACTTGCCCCTTTTTTTTATATTTTAGAAGCCTTTTTTTTGTAGTTCATCATTCATGTGTTATTTTTGTGTATATAGGCACAACAGTCCTTTGTTTGACTTTATTGAAAGTTGTCTTCGGAACAAACATGAAATGGTGATCTATGAGGCAGCCTCAGCCATCATTCACTTGCCCAACTGCACTGCCAGAGAACTAGCTCCAGCTGTTTCAGGTAAGAGGCCATCAGCTTGCTTCAAACAGGCTTAGTGCTTGTGTAAACGGGCATTGTTTTGCTGTGTTTGATGTGTGTATGAAACTTTATTAGTACAGTTTTGATGACAGTTCTGAGGCGGCATTCAACCTGCTTGCATTCCTTTGGATGCAGCAGGTCTTATTCAGATGTGTTTGCATTGCAGGCAACGCAGGTCAATTCCAGCCATTTACTGCTTGAGCAGCTGTGCATTATGACTCAAAAGGCAGTAACAGCCGTATACACAAAAAAAAAACAATTTGTATGTAATCTGAGAAGAAAACAAAAATATAGAAATATATTGATACCATGTTTTTGTAGGGAAAAGACATTGTAATGTAGACAGCCAAAATCTTTAGAAATAATCACAAGAGGAATTGCACTCACAAACTTTTGTGAATGTTATGTCATCATAGTAACCTTAAAAATCATCACTAATCAGGTTCCATGTGGAGGGCATCACAGACCTGTTATTGCTCGATCTCGTGTGGCTGGATAGGCTCAGGGTAATAACTGGTTGCTATGGAAAACTGCATCCGAGTAGCTCACTAAAGAGCACACTCTTCAGGGTTGCTCTGATTCAGGACACATGAAGACCACAAATAGAAGTACATAGATCCACTCACATATAATAGAAGCATAATGGGCTTGTCATAGCCTCTGATGCTATATCTACAGCCCTAAATAGCCAGTGATCGGACTGTTTGTCCAGTCTCTCTCCCCTATTGCAGGACTGTAATGCAATAATCTGCTAGGAGCTGTACAAGTCCAGTCTCCTATGCCCTCTCTATAGGGAAGTTGTGTACTGGCGGCTTTTCCGTGAGTGAAGGAGCAGCAAGTCAGGGGCTCAGTATTGCTTTTGGGTTTCGGGGTTGTTGGGCAACATGTTTCGGATTATAAAACCCTTTCTCAAACCTTTTAATTTTCCTGTGTAAGCTATTATATTAGATTTTGTCAGTTATTAGATACAGTTAATAACACTATTAAAACAAAAGGGTTAAACAGTAAACACCATACAGGCGGTCCTCTAGTTACAAACATCCAACTTACAAACGACTCCTACTTACAAATGGAGGGAGAC
This sequence comes from Glandirana rugosa, assembly GCA_018402905.1. Taxonomy (NCBI): domain Eukaryota; kingdom Metazoa; phylum Chordata; class Amphibia; order Anura; family Ranidae; genus Glandirana; species Glandirana rugosa. The sequence goes on from BLSH010240696.1 coordinate 120,953, forward strand.
AACAGGAAGTGAGAGGAAATCTCCCCCTAGGAAGGGAAATTCACTCCTGTAAGAGTTATGGGAAAAAGGGGTCTCCACTGATGCTTTATCCCCAATCCTTCTTTCCACAACAGCCCAAAATTTTCAAAATCCAATTATCATTGGGACAGGAAGTGAGGTGAAATCTTCTGAACAGAACCATAGACAACAAAACAAACATTGCAGGGGTGTTACCCCTTCCCTATGTTAGCCAAAAAGCTTAGAAATAGTTGTTTTGGCTGAAGCTACACTAAAAAAATGTACCTGTTCCGACTTACAAACAAATTCAACTTAAGAACAAACCTACAGTCCCTATCTTGTTTGTAACCCGGGGACCGCCTGTATATAGTTACTGGGAATTTTAAAAAAAATTGAAGCGACTTTAACCACTTCCTTACTGGGCCATAGTCAAAAAAAGTCCTCGGTAGGAAGTAGAATACTGAGGTTATGGCTGCTGCAGCATTATGCCATAACACCAGTATTGTTTGTTTCAGCCAGTGATTCTGCTGATTAGCCGCTGGATCATTTTTAGAATATGTGGTTCCAGGCCTACCTGGATGATCAGTATCCCAGGGAACCGATGCAGCGAGTGGGAGAAAGCAGGCATCTGCTCATCTCTATGGTCTAGGAGGTTTTTACATATGTGAGATATATTTACATATTGCATATTTAAGAGAAGTGTCAGAATTTTCCCGGTAAGCAAATTGTTAATATTAAAAATACTATTATCAATTTGATTCATTCCTAAAATTAGTATAACATTAGCATTATTTAACCACTAGGAGGACCTCCTTCTCAGATAATAAGTAACCCCTCAAAAAATTGTAATATTTTGCACTAATTGATACATGCTCGTTGACACATTTTGTCAATACCCTGTATTTAAGTGCCATATAAGCAGTGTTTAACTGCCCTTCAGTGCCTGCCATGAATGTTCACAATGGGCACCTCACAGTTCAATACACACGGTAGTGGTTGCGTTGTGGTAAAAAAAATTAAGCAGCAGGTCACTTTCCTCAAGTCACCTCCATTAAAGTGGATGTAAACCCTCCATATACCCAGTGAAGTGAAAGGCCTCAGATGATACACAGGGATGAAACAAATCTCCCTATATAAATATTATATGTATATCTGCTGTCTTCTTCTGTATACTGTATATCCTTTAGAAAGTGCAGATTGTGTTTACATTGTTCTCTTCCTAGTTACCTCTGGGTGTGGATCATTGGCATACAGCCAAGACAGCTGATTGCAGGAAAGGAACACTCCCCCCTCTCCAAATAGGCAAAGGAAGAAAGGAGTGTGCATAGCTCTGCTCTTAGACGGCAATTTCTCTGCTAATCTATTTATAGCAACCTCCCCCTGACGCACACGTCTATCTCCCATGTGAAAAGTTATCAGGCTGATAACAGAGCTACGGAGCAAGGGACAGCTTTGAGACTAAGTGCTTTGAAGAGAGATAAAACACTGCAGATCTATGTGACCAGCTCAAATTTCATGAATCGGGCTTAATTTCAATAGTATTGCGCCGTAATTGGCCCTGTATTGTTTATGGTGTGCTAGTGAAGCATTTATAAAGTATTTGCGGGGTGTTGAAGGAAACTGCATTTGATGCGGACAGGTATCGCACTGCATTCCCTTTTCAAATCACATGCGATTCTTTGTATTGCGATTTGAGCCCATTCATTTTGTATGGGCTCAAGTTGCACCGCACTGCACAAAAAAGGTGCTGGCTGTTTTGCGGTGCTGTTAATTTAAAATTGACACCCGCATTAACGCAGTGCCATATTAATGCAGTTCGGGAAATGCACAGGATTCACTGTGATTCCCGCACTGCATATATGTTAATGGAGGCTTAGATAAACAGGTATAACTTATGTAGGAGAATTTATTTAATCTCTGTGTATCAACTGAGGCCAGTCACTTCACTGGGTATGTGAGGGTTTACAACCACTTTAAGGCTTAAGCCCCATACACACAGTACAACAGTTGTACAACAACGGTCACACAACCTGCTTGTTGTATGATCATCCGACCGTTAGTACGTGCAATTACAACAGCCGACGTGCGACGGTTGTACAACTGAATTTGGATGAGCAGACTAGAAAACTTTGGTTGTACAACAAGTGGTTGTACGACTGTTGTGCCGTGTGTACAGAGAAGTTGGTCCAACAAAGTTGTACGTGCAAAACACGCATGCTCAGAAGTCAGGAACGCCCAGAAGTGTCCGTGGAAACCTACGTTCCTAATTCACAAATCACATGCACCTGAACTTCCTCTTTATACGCTCGTAGTACATCACCATGTTAGGCTTGGTTGTACAATCGCTTAGTTCATGTCAGTACGCGACACACAACAGCCAACTTGGTCCAAAGTTGGATGTTCGGTTGTACAACCATTGCACCCGTGTGTATGGGGCTTTACTGTGTATAAGGCTTAATACAGTTTTTTTGATTGTGCACTTTGACCAATCAGTGTGATTTTTTTTTTTTTTTTTTTCCTTTTTCTTTTAGTTCTGCAACTTTTCTGTAGCTCTCCCAAGCCTGCTTTGAGATATGCTGCAGTCCGAACTCTTAACAAGGTAGGCTTGCTATTCTCATGCCTATATGGGAGGTCTATGGTTGTCTTCCCACTTTACACAATGTGTTAATCTTTCCCCAGACATACAGAGCTCTGACTAACTACAGCATCTGTAAGTGTGCCATAGAAAACTAAGCCGCAAAAAGCCATTGTGTCACATTCATAAGTAAGGCACAGGCATGCACTGATCTACATGCAATCTAATATGTGATATTTATTGATGCAACTTGCTATTTTTCTATTTTATCCAGATAAAACCAATTAAATACATTTCAGGGTTATGTGTAATTCTCAGCAAAATGGCATAACCATAGTTTTGAGGCATGCGGTACCCACTAAAATCTCAGTCATATATTTATTTTATTTTGAGCTGTTTGCCGTGTTTATATTTTTATTTAGGTGGCGATGAAGCATCCATCCGCAGTTACTGCATGTAACCTGGACCTGGAAAACCTCATTACAGATTCCAACCGCAGTATCGCTACCCTGGCCATCACCACTTTGCTGAAAACTGGTAGTGAGAGCAGCGTTGACAGACTAATGAAACAGATTTCTACTTTTGTCTCGGAGATCTCTGATGAATTCAAAGTAAGAGAATGAGCCAGAGGGCAAATTTTAAACAAACTTAGGAGATGCACAAGTGATATAATTTGATAAAAAAAAAAGAAAGTGATACATGTACAGTATTTAGCTGGTTATAGGCCTCATACACACAGGGCGCTTTAAAAACTTTAGCGCTACAGCAGAGCTGAAAAAGCACGTTTCACCGCATTTTCCTGCGTTTGCGTTTTTGATGTTTTTCCATTAAAAACACTATCTATAATGTAAAAGCGCCTAAAAACATCAAACGTGGCTGACGCGTTTAGGTACGTTTATGATGTTTTTCCAGCCTGTTTTTACTGCTCCTGGAAGCACAGGCTGTCGTTTTTTTCTACTGCCCCTAAACGCTTATGCCTCCAAACGCCTCTGACAGTTTATGTGTGCATGGACATGGAGGGGCTTTTAGAGACAGTTAAAAAAAAGTCAAATGCCCCTAACAGCAGCTGTAAAAATGTTGTGTGTGCATGAGACCATACTAATCTTTCATGTATTTGTTTACATTTTATGTATATTGTGTTTTTCAGGTTGTGGTTGTACAAGCAATCAGTGCCTTATGTCAGAAGTATCCTCGCAAGCACACTGTAATGATGACTTTTCTCTCCAACATGCTTAGAGATGATGTAAGTTGTCATCAAGGGTCTCTCTTGAGAATCTCATCTTAATTTTTGTTCGTTGCATTAAATGTTGTTTTTTTGTTTTCTCCAGTATTGTAAATATTTATTAATTTTATTGACCCAGTATATTATGTTGCCTTTAATGTTTTAAGGGCCTGCAATGTTGAATTTTGCAGCTACATACAGTTGTACATTAAAGTTTGCATACCCTTGGAGAATTGGTAATGTACAGTATGTGCCATTTTAAATAAAACACGAGTGAGCAGGCAAAACCCATTTCTTTTATTTGTTATGGGATTCATATTCAACTGTAGGTGATAACAGAATGGCACAACCCTAAAACAAAATATGGCAACAAGTAAACAAATGAAATGACCCCTATTCAAAAGTCTGCATACCCTTAGTTCCTACTACTTTGTATTTCCCCCTTTAGCATCAATGAAAGAGTGCAGTTCTCTGTAATAGTTGTCTATGAGGCCCCCCTAATTCTTGCAGGTGGTATTCGTCTTGGCAAAATGCCTCTAGGTCAGGGGTGCTCAACCTTTTGAAGAGTGAGGGGGCCATTTAAGCGACTTGGTAACTGGTCGCCGGCCACAATGAGTGGAGCAGGGAGACAACAGGTCTGTTTCCACTCTGCATATGTAGAGCAGACACGGATACAGCCCACTCTGATCTGATCCGCCCAGATGGAAAGGGACAGATTCCCTTCTATTTTTTTTTAGCGGATTGGGGGTAGGCAGGTGTAAACGGACACGAATCTGTTTACATCTGCCGCTTCATAGGTAATTGGAGGGTCCGATTGGGTCGGACCGATCACGTAAAGGGGCCTGAGGATGCTTTCACTCCTGATGTGCTGCAGTTTACCTGCACCGTGGGTGCAGCACACTGCATCTGTGGCTTTTCTGTGGGTTAGTTGCACTTTGCTATAGACTTCTATTATATTCTGCAGGTGTAGTGCACTTTCAGAAAGCGCACCAAACCTGCAGGTAATAACAGAAGTCTATGGCTCAGTGTAGGTAACCTGCAGGTACACTGTGCTGCACCTTTGGATCAGTTTGAAAGCAGCCGGTAACCACTGCAGAACAGATATGCCCTTATATACACTGTGATTTTAGTAATAAACGTAGTCTTCCATTCAGGTATCGCCAGCTGTTGCTGTCCTAGGCAGAGTGCATTTGGTATCACTGTGCCTATGACAGAAGCTGGCGCTATACAGAAAGCATTGGCTTATGTGGCTCTGCTCCGCAGCTACTTGCTTCCTCTACCGCTAGCTTTATTCTCAACACTGATGCTCTGGGATGGCGGGTCTTGCTTGCTGACCCACCATCCCAAAGCAGGAGGTTGCGGGCCACATCAGAAGGCTCCGCGGGCCACATGTGGGCACCCCTTCTCTAAGTTATCCAAAATCTTTGGTCATCTTGTATGAACCTCCCCAGAAGGGCTCAATGATACTAAGGTCAAGTGACACTGATGGCGACTCCAGAACCTTCACCTTTTTCTGCTGTAACCACTGGAGGGGCAACTGGGCCTTGTACTTGGGGTCATGGTCATGCTTGGAAGCCCAAGAGCGTCCCAAGCACAGCTTTCGTGCAGAAGAATGCAAATTGTCTGCCAGTATTTTTTGAAAACATGCTGCATTCATCTTTCCATCAATTTTCACTAGATTCCTCGTGCCTTTAGAGCTCACACACCCCCAAAACATCCGCGAGCCACCACCATGCTTCACAGTGGGGATGGTATTCTTCTATAACTTAGTGCTTGTGGATGTGATTATAAAACTCTATTTTGGTATTGTCACTCCAGATTACAGTGTGCCAGAAGCTGTAAGGTGTATCAGAGTGTTGTTGGCCGCCATATTATAACCGGGATTTTTTTGTGGCATTGGTGCAGAAAGGCTTCCTGCAACCATGCAATTAATTTTTGTTCAAGTATCGTCGTATTGTGCTGCTTGAAACAACCACATCATGTTTTTCCAAAGCAGTCTGTATTTCGCCTGAGGTTTCCTGTTGGTTTTTCTTTGTATCCCGAACAATTCTGGCAGTTGTGACTGCAATCTTTCTTGGTTTACCTGATTTTGACTTGGTAAAAAGAGAACCCAACATTTTCCACTTCTTAAGTGAAGTACTGACTGGCATATTTAAGGCTTTGAATATCTTTGTATCTTTTTTCATCTTTATAAAGTTCCATTACCATGTTATGCAGGTATTTTGACTGTTCTTTTAACCTTTAATTGCCATATTAACCTGTTTGTGTCACATTGTGTGTCTGTACCAAGGGCAGACATCCCAGGGTATGTAAACTTTTGATCAGGGACATTTGGGTGATTTTTGTTAACTTTATGATTTAAAAAGCAACCAAACAACTATGTGATAATAAATGGCTTCATATGATCACTATGCTTAAATCAAAGACAGTTTTTTGGCATGAACAGTCATATTTTCAATATCAATGCCAAAATGTCACAATTTCTGCCAGGATATGAAAACATTTTAGCAAAACTGTATGCCTACATGAATGGGGCATTTAGTAAATGTGAGAACTATTTTCTTTAGTCTAGTTTAGGTTTATAAATGTTCCATAATGTCTGATTTCTCCACATTCTACAGGGAGGCTTTGAGTATAAACGAGCTATTGTGGACTGCATAATCAGCATTATAGAGGAAAACCCAGACAGTAAAGAATCTGGACTAGCCCATTTATGCGAGTTCATCGAGGACTGTGAACACACTGTGCTTGCCACCAAGATATTACATTTCTTGGGCAAAGAAGGTCCTCGGACACCTAACCCATCCAAATATATCCGTTTCATATTCAACAGAGTGGTGCTGGAGAATGAAGCTGTCAGAGCAGGTAAGAGTAACTGACAGCGTTGAACAGTCAGCTATTTGACATACATAATGATTTATACCATCCCACCCCTTGCTAAAATAAGAGCAACAAATTCTGTAGTATACAGTATGTGCAGAAAGCTGCACCTTCTTTCTGAGCCTACATAGACTGTATCTGGCGTACATAACAGATATTATCTACAGCAACCCAACCTTTTTGGCCCCCAGGACCGGTTTCCCAGCAGCCAGTTTTCCCGTGGGGGGTGGATGGACAATGCAAGGTTTGGGGGAGAGGCTATTCATGGAGTCTGTCCTCAGCCCCCCTTTACAGCACAGTCCCCCTTTATATCCGTGCCCTCAGTTCCCCTTCATATCACAGTGCCCCTTTACACTAATATAATGAGGGCTGCTCTGTAAAGGGGACACTATAATTTAAAGGGGGGTAGTGATGTAAAGGGGGCACTGTAATGTAAAGGAGGCTGCTCTGTAAAGGGGGCACTGTAATGTAAATGGGGGCTTTGATGTAAAGGGGACTGCAGTGTAAAGGGGCACTGTAATGATTACAGTGCAGTCCCCTTTATATTACAGTGCCCCCAGCAATCGCAGCCGCCTCTATCACAGTGCCCCTGCAGTCTGCCCCTTCTTTCATGTCTAAAATGAAACTTCCCCATGTCTGCCTCCCCTGCACAGGACTCATACCTTTGGCAGGGGCAGAGGCTGTGATCAGTCCGTGGAGCTCTCCATTCCGATCTGCAGCTCCTCATGCCCTGCTGATTGGATGACATCGTCGGCCAGTTGGGTGGAGGAGCCGGGAGAGGACAAGTGGGCATGGTCAAACAGCAGGAGGTGATCGGCAACCGCGGTCTGCGACATCCACCTCGCACAGTCGCGGCTTATCTCCTGCCGTGCCGGTCATCAACAGGCTCAGGCTTTGGGGATCCCTGATCTACAGTATTTGCAGCTTGGGAGGTGATTACTTTATATCCACACAGTTTCTCATACAGTACATGAAAACAGGAAGAGGACTTTCAGCTAATTAACGACTGCTCACACAGGCGTTTTTACAGCTGCGTTTTTGAGCTTTTTTGCAGCTTAAAACACCTCTCCATGTTATTCAATGGCCTCACACACACACACAGACGTTTTTGAGCTGCAAGTGGCATAGGCGTTTTTAAGCTACAAAAAAAACCCAGGACCAGCGCGTTCTGAGGCTCCAGCTCAAAAATGCGGCTTAACGTTGTATACACAGCATTAAGCCATGTCAGGCATTTCTCTGTCTCTATTCAAAATCAATGTTTCCCTATGGGAGCCCATTGATTTGAATAGAAGTTGCACCAGAAGTCGGATCTTCATGATCCAACTTGCAGTGCGAATTGTGTACTGAGGATCTTGAAGGGGAACCCCCGCAAAAATGAGAAAAAAAAAATTGCATGGAGATTCCCCAGGAGATACCAGACCCTTCGGTCTGGTTCGGCGTAAAAACTCGACCTCGGAGTCTTGCGCGACCAGGACCCAAAAAAAACATCGAATTTTTGCGGATACGGTGAACGTCGAGTTTTTGCAGACACACAC
>BLSH010240696.1:165374-175587 GCA_018402905.1 Glandirana rugosa
GTCCGTCGACGGGGTCCTGATCTCAACTCGCTTGAAGATCTTCAGGCCCAAGACGACCAAGCCGGCTTGAAGCCCTGTTTCAGGCCCAAGTCCAGGCCTGTCTTGGGCGGACTTCTAGAAGTTCGCTCAACTCTAGTCCTGGGGCAGCTGCCTGCTCATGACCATTGGTCGGCGCAGGAATCTCGCCTTCCGATCAGTGTGCTGGAGCTGCGGGCGATCAGGCTCTGCCTCTCCCACTGGATGGTAAGGTTGTGCGGCCTCCCGGTTGGGATTCAGTCATACAATGCCATGGCAGTGGCGTATGTGAACCATCAGGGCGGAATGAGGAGCTCGGCAGCGGCTGCGGAAGCGGCTCTCATTCTGCGATGGGCAGAACTTTACGTGCCAGCGATCTCTGCCATCTACATTCCGGGCGTAGAGAATTGGCAGGCGGACTTTCTTAGTCGCCAGATGCTGGATCGGGGGAATGGTCCCTTCATCCAGAAGTGTTCAGCCAGATTTGCCACAAGTGGGGCACGCCAGATGTGGACCTCATGGCGTCTCGGTTCAACCACAAAGTGAAAACTGTTGTGTGCAGGACGAGAGACCCGTTGGCGGTCGTCACGGACGTGCTGGTAGCGCTTTGGGGTCAGTATCGACTTCTGTGCGCTTATCCCCCATCAAGCTTCTACCGCGGCTACTGCGCAGGGTGGAAGCGGAGGGGATTCCGACAATCCTGGTGGCTCCGGATTGGCCTCGGCATCCTTGGTATGCCGACGTGGTGCGAATGGTGGCAGATGTTCCCTGGCGCCTTCCACTGCGCAAAGATCTGTTGTCTCAGGGACCCATCTTGCACCCTGCTTTACCCTCGCTGGCTTTGACGGCTTGACTATTGAGTCCCAGGTGCTGAGGGATAGGGGTGTCGCTGACTCCGTGATTCCTACCATGCTGAAAGCGCGCAAGTGTACTTCGCGCAAGATTTATCATCGCACCTGGAAGGCCTATATTGCCTGGTGTGAGGCTGGGGGTTGGAACCCCTGCTCTTACGTTGTGTCCAGGGTCCTGGCTTTTTTGCAGCAGGGCCTGGATAAAAAATTAGCTTTGAGTACTCTCAAGGGTCAGATTTCGGCTCTGGCGATTCTTTTTCAGCGGCCTCTGGCATCACATTCGTTGATTCGTACGTTTGTACAAGGTGTGCGCCATGTGGCTCCTCAGGTACGGTCGCCTATGGCACCGTGGGATTTGAATTTGGTACTTTCTGTGCTGCAGAAACCACCTAATGAGAAGATCAGGTATATTCCCTTACAATTGCTGTCGCAGAAAGTGGATTTCTTGGTGGCCATTACATCCGCTAGGCGGGTGTCTGAGTTGGCAGTGTTGTCCTGCAAGTCTCCATACCTGGTCCTTCACAAGGACAAAGCGGTCTTGCGCCCATCTCCTTCGTTTTTACCGAAGGTGGTTTCTTCTTTTCACATTAATGAAGATATTGTTCTTCCTTTGTTATGCCCGCATCCTTCACATCCTAAGGAATTTGAGTTACATTCATTGGATGTCGTGAGGGCTTTGCGGGTGTATTTGGCGGCTACAGACTCTTTTCGGAAGTCTGATGCGTTTTGTACTGACAGACGGTCCACGCAAAGGATTGGCGGCCTCGTCGGCTACTGTTTCCCGTTGGATCAGACAGACCGTGACTCATGTATTTTGTTCGGGGCAAGGTACCCCCTTTTCCAGTCACGGCTCATTCCACCAGAGCTGTTAGCACTTCCTGGGCTTTCAGACACCAGGCTTCGGTGTCACAGGTGTGCAAGGCGGCTACTTGGGCCTCGGTGCACACATTTACTAAGTTTTATAAAGTTGATGTGTCAGCATCTTCGGATGCTGCTTTTGGCCGTAAAGTTTTACACGCGGCAGTGTAGGCGCGACTGGCGTCTCCTGAGAGGATTCTGTTGGGTAAAGTTGTTGTCATTTACCCACCCCTCTTTACTGACACAGCTTTGGGACATCACCACTTGTCAATGAGGGCTGCGTCTGTCAGTGAACGTAAGAAAAAAAAGGGATTTTATTACAACTTACCGTAAAATCCTTTTCTCTGAGTTCACTGACAGACGCAGCACCCGCCCCTCTGTGGTGCATTGTACGGCTTGTTACGAACTGATATGCTAAGCAGAGCAGGTTATATGGGAGAGAAAGGACGGCCTCCTAGGAGGGGCCAGCTTGCTTGCTTGCTTTCTTTCTATTTGCCTAGTTAACTCCTAGTAGGATGTGCATATAACCCACTTGTCAATGAGGGCTGCGTCTGTCAGTGAACTCAGAGAAAAGGATTTTACGGTAAGTTTTAATAAAATCCCTTTTTTGTCACATGTTGTTCTTCATTGTAAGTGCCTTTGAATGTGGAGGCATACAGCTTTGCATCTCCTGTGTACAACGTTGTTTTGTACTTTATTTTTCCCCTAAAACTTTCAATAAAAACAATTGGAAATGAATATGAGTTTTATCTTCTATATAAAGTAAATTGTTTTAATTGCAACACAGATTTTGTTGCCCTTTAAAGTCCCATTGCAGGAAACTAAAAAGTAGGAATTGCAATATTGGAGAGACAGTGGCGACTCCATATAGTGTCAAAAACCCCTCCTCAGTTTCTTATAATATCATAATGGAGAAGATACTCTACGTCCAAGAAAAAATGATTTTACAGCTAAACCAAAAATCCCATTTGCATTTTGCATTCAAACACATGCGTTTGAATAGAAGTGTTTGGCAAGGGAAAAGACTACTTTGTGTTTGAATGCAGTTTTGCAGGGAAAGACTACTTTTTACCTGCTGTGCAAACACACCTCGATAGGACCGCCTGCGTCTGAAGAAATGCAAAGCTGGTTAAAATCCGCCTTAAACTTAATCTACACTACTCTATTTAAATCAATGAAAAACCTGCTGACTTTTATTTTAACATGCAATTCAAACAGTAAAACACCTAGTATAAATACGTCACTCAGAAACTGGAACATTTGTAATGGTGCAACACAAGTGTAATTTGCTTTTTGAGCACGTGGTCATCATTTAGGACTCTTTTTTTTTTTTTTTTTTTCCCCCCAATCTTCGTTGCTATAATCAACAACATTCCAGTAAATTGACTTCTTCATTCTCCTGTTCCTTTTACTTGACCATAAGTTTTCGTAGACGCGTTGCACACACAGTGCTTTAACGTACAGATAATACACAGTCGTAGCTTGTTATCAAAATGTGCCATTCATAAGTATCAAGAGTTAAAAAAAAAAAAAAAAAAAAAATCAGTATTGGCACAATTCTACCATTAGGGTTGCACCAATACTGAATATTTGCACTCAGCAAATGCTCCGATGCCTGATCCAATACCTCCAGGAATGAAGAGGCATCACTCCCAGAAGTCAGTGGGCGAAGAGAAGATGGAGGGAGTCACCAACACGCTGACAGTGGCAGGTAAGCTGGTCGGGGCAGGGCCGTCAGAATCGACCACCTGTCAGATTCTGTGACATTCCATCAGAGCACAGCGACGCCCATCTAGGTACACCCTGCACTCGGCCGCAGTAAGCCTGCAGTGGACATCTTGTTACACCCAGTCCATTCACTTTATGGGCTGGGTATAACAAGATGTCTGCTGCCATCTGACCGATGGCTTACAATGGCCGAGTGCATGGTGTACTAAGGTGTGCGTCGTGGTGTTGCTGAATCTGACAGGTCACCGATTCTGACAGAACACCCAGCATTTGTCATGGGAAAACAAACAACAAAAAAATAAAACTATTATTTAATTAATATTATTTAAGTTGCAGTGAGGCCAATCTGTGCCCATTAATTATGACAATTGCCTTTCAGTGCCACCTATCATTGCCCATAAGTGCCACCTATCAGATCAGCGCACATCAGTGAAGGAGAAAAGTTACTGGTTTACAAAAAGAAAAACTTTCACACCAGTAAAAACAAGAATCAGTATCGGCAAATATTTGGGGGAAAAAAGTATTGGTACTTGTACTTGGTCTTAAAAAAGTGGTATCGGTGCAACCCTACTTTCATATAGTTGAATATAGAAAGTAACAACTTACATTCTAATTAACACACCTAATGGGGACCCCTAGCGGTTAAATTCTACCATCAACGTAATGCATATTCAACCTCACTTCTATTACACAATTATTTAACGTGGTAATGAACTAGTTAATTTTTCTTTTGCAGCTTTATGCCATAATGTGCTAGTATGCACCGCATCCTAGCACTTTATGACAGCCTTACCTGTCAAAAGACCTCCAGCTTTGCGTTTTCGGTGCAGGGGCGCTTCCATCTTCCACTGGTCTTTCTTCTGGGTTCACTCTGTTTGGCCAATTGAATGGCTGGGGTGTGATGACATCACTCCCGTGCATGTGCACAGGTGTCACATCACCATAGCACAGAGCTGAAGCTATAATGTAGTCTGAGCTATGCATGCAGCTCAGTGTACATTACCACTGACAGGCTGGAGGAAGCATTTATGGCAGAAAAGACACTGCTTCTGCCATAAAAAAAACCCTGCCTGTCAGTGTGTTTTTTTTTTTGAAGTTTAATACCACTTTAACCCTTCTGGCATAAATATGAGTGGTATGTGGAATACATCCATAGAGTCAGAAGATACCATATTTCATGTTTACTTCTGAAACCCCTAACAGATAATTTATGCATTTTATTTTAGTTTTAATATTTATGAATGAAATATCTCCAATGATTAAAAGAAAGGTTGAGATTTACGCCACCATTGTTTCTTGATGAACAATTTTTTGAAAACTCTCATCATCATAGATCGTCATACATGACAATGAGGTTTTGCTGCCACCTTCAGGTGATTGGACACTGGCAAAAATTAGACTGTAAACCCTTGCATATATGCTCAGTGAAGTGACTGGCTTCAGGTAAAACACAGAAATGAAACAAATACTCTTACATATGTTGTACCTGTTTATTTGCAGCCATCTGATCTCTACAGCTGTTCAAAATGCAGATTTTATATAGCTTGTCAGAGATTTCAGAAAACGGGGTGAGGAGCTGAATTTACACTCTGCAGCGCTCAGTAAAGAGAGTGAACACCCCCCCCTTTTCACACTGCACACAGAAACAGAGCTGAGGCTTCCAATCACAGGCTGTGTGCTGGAGTGGAAAACGTGTCATAATTAACTTGTACTGATACCAGAGGAATGAACAGACAGAAATGACACTTTGTGTCTGTTTACAACCACTTTAAATAACCATCCCAGCTAGGAAATGCTTCAGTTTTTATTGGCTGGTCAGGTCTGTGCAGTACAAAAAGTAGCTAGCTTCTCAATTCAGTCTGAGATTAGGGGGTCTAGCTTTTTCCGTATCCATTTTCCTACAGCTTATTTAAGAGGAATTGTACCCAGACCCTGATTTAACATCACCAGGCACTGGTCCCTCCACAATGATATATTGCAGGAGAGGTCATGATCAACATCCTGGAATTCAGTGTTATTCACCGTATCTTACTACATTGGTCTAGGTACTATATTCAGCTTTGTCTAAAGGTTTTTGGACCATATCAAATTTGAGCCATTGGTGGTCTTTTAGGGGTTATGGTAATTCTATCTCCATGAACTCCCCAATTTTCTTTTGTATAGACAGAGCTAATGAAGGCCTTAAATAAATGTGCCTTCTTTGGCCTCAGTTACCAACTCTAAGGTAAGTTATTTTTTTTTTTTTTTTTTTTTGTACCCAAATAAAATGTTATTTTATTTTAGACAGAACTTTCGTTTGGTGGTATGGTGAGGCAAAAAAGTATTTGATCCCCTACTGGTTTTGTACGTTTGGCCACTGACAAAGAAATGATCAGTCAATAATTTTAACCACTTTGTGTACATTCACTGCGGCAGGGTGGCTCGTTATCACGAATCGGCCTCTATAAATGGGGCTCCATGAGCGTGGCCACGGGCAGGGCGGACTCGATGTCTGCCAGCAACACACAATCACCTGCTGTTACAGAGGAAGAATGGGGAAACCGCTAATGTAAAGACAGCGGTTTCCCATTCTGACAGGCAGCATGACACTGACCTACTGATCCCTGTACTCGGGATCAGTTAGATCTGTTATGCCCCTGGCAGCCCAGCCCCCATACCGTTAGAACACGCCTAGGGAACACAGTTAACCCCTTCCCTGCTAATGACATTTATACAGTAATCAGTGTTTTCTTCTTTTTTTTAGCTCTGATCACTGTATAAATGTCAATGGTCCCAAAAAAGTGTCAAAAATGTCCACGTCTGCTGGAATATCGCAGTCCCGCTAAAAATCGCAGATCACCGCATTTACTAGTTAAAAAAACAAAACAAATAGTAAAAAAAACGCCATAAATGAATTCTCATGGTTTGTAAACACAGCAATTTTTGCACACACACCATTTGCCAATTGCGATTTTTTTTTATTATTTTTTTTTACCACAAATATGTAGAAGAATATATATCGGCCAAATCTGATGAATAAATTCGTTTTTTTTGTTTTTGGACATGTATTATAGCAAAATATATTTTTTTTTTTTTTCAAAATTTTCGCTCTTTTTTTGTTGATAGCAGTGATCAGAAGTGATGCAGAGGTGATCAAATACCACCAAAAGAAAGCTCTATTTGAGGGGAAAAAAAAAAAAGGACCTCCAATTTCATTTGGGTACAACGTCGCACAACCACACAATGGTCAGTTAAAACGACACAGTGCTGAATCACAAAGTGCTCTGGTCCTAAAGTGGGAAATCCTTCCGGGGCTGAAGTGGTAGGCTTATTTTAACAGTGAGAGACAGCATAAACAATAAAATCAAGAAAAACGCATTTCAAAAAAAGTTATAAATTGATTTGCATTTTAATGAGTGAAGTAAGTATTTGACCCCTTTGCAAAACATGACTTTGTGCTTGCCAAAAAGGGTTTTGCCACCAAGTACTGAGGTCAGACATTTCTTGTAGTTGGCCACCAGGTTTGCACAAATCTCAAGAGGGATTTTGTCCCACTCCTCTTTGCAGATCCTCTCCAAGTCATTAAGGTTTCGAGGTTG
This sequence comes from Glandirana rugosa, assembly GCA_018402905.1. Classification (NCBI taxonomy): domain Eukaryota; kingdom Metazoa; phylum Chordata; class Amphibia; order Anura; family Ranidae; genus Glandirana; species Glandirana rugosa. Next base: position 172,405 of record BLSH010240696.1, read on the forward strand.
ACATTTGGTAAGGCAAACCTTCAGTTCCCTCCACATATTTTCTATGAGATTCTCACCCAAGATTTGACAGTACATGGCCCAGTCCATCATCCCTTTGATGCGGTGAAGTTGTCCTGTCCCCTTAGCAGAAGAACACCCCCAAAGCATGTTTCCAGCTCCATGTTTGACAGTGGGGATGGTGTTCTTGGGGTCATAGGATGCATTCCTCATCCTCCAAACACGGCGTGCTGAGCTGATGCCAAAGAGTTTGATTTTGGTCTTGTCTGACCACAACAATTTCACCCAGTTCTCCTCTGAATCATGCAGATGCTCATTAACATCAGACGGGCCTGTACATGTGTTTTCTTGAGTAGAGGCACCTTGCAGGCGCTGCAGGATTTCAGTCCTTCAAGGCATAGTGTGTTACCAATTGTTTTCTTTGGTGACTGTGGTCCCAGCTGCCTTGAGAGTATTGACAAGATTCTCCTGTGTAGTTCTGGGCTGATTCCTCACCCTTCTCATGATCATTGAACCTCCACAATGGTGAGGCCTTGCATGGAACTCCAGACTGAGGGAGCTGGACAGTTATTTTGGGTTTCTTCCATTTGCGAATAATTGCACCAACTGTTGTCACCCTCTCACCAAGCTGCTTGGAGATGGTCTTGTGGCCTTGTGTAGGTCTACAATATTGTCCCCGCCATCCTTGGACAGCTCTTTGATCTTGGCCATGTTGGAGAAATTGGAATCTGATTGATTGCTTCTGTGGACAGGTGCCTTCTATACAAATAACAAGCAGAAATTAGGAGCACTCCCTTTAAGAGAACTCACCTCGTTACCTGTATAGAAGACACCATGAACAAGAAATTGTGTTCATTGATAGGGGTTCACATACTTAATTCACTCATTAAAATGCAAATCAATGTATAACTTTTTTGAAATTCATTTTTCTGGATTTTTTTTATTCTCACTGTTAAAAATAACCTACCATTAAAATTATAGACTGAGCATTTCTTTGTCAGTGGGCAAACAATTTTTTTTCCCTCACTACATTTAATGACCACTAGGTTTTATTTTTGTGATATTAGCGAACAATAAAAAAAATCATAAAATTTTGAAAAGAAAAAAAATATTTTAAGTGTCTGATGACATTTTGCAAATAAATAATCTTTTATACACTTAAGTCTCGTACACACAGGACGATCGTATTCAACACGTCGTACTCACGACCGTTGCATGCGGAATCGATCGTCTGTGGCCGCGCTTTCAACAGTTGAACATACGACGGTCGTGCGTGGGAGTTGTATGTGCAGACTAGAAAACTTGGTCGTACCAACAAGCTCGCATACGACCGTTGTGTCGTGTGTAGAGCAGCTGTGTACAACAAGTTGTTTTGTGCTAAACACGCATGCGCCAAGTTCGGAACGGGCGGAAGTGTCCGTTCGTGTAAAACTAGGCTTCTGTTTCACAGTTACATATTCGTTTATCTTTTGCCAATTCCATTCAAATAGTGAAATGCGGCGCACATTAGCATCTTTTTCAATGGGATAATAATGAAGATGCACCTTGCTAGTGGTACACATGATACTAATATCATAAAAGTCAGCTGTACTGTAGTGATATTAATAGAAATTGCACTAATTTCAATCTCTTTTCTACTATTTACCATTTCCACAATATTCTAAGCTCAGAAATATGAGAATTCCTAGAATTGAATGTGTTTGTGGTTCCTTGCTATTTGTTTTAACTTTTCTTTTTAATGTAACTGCCTAATTCAAAATTGCCATTTTCTTTAATAAATTTAGGCAAGTATTGTTATTTTAAATATTCTTTATTTGTAAATCATAAAGAATACAAATTAAATAATCAGATGAATTTTTCTGCAAAGAAAATATAACATAAAACAAAGGTATGAAGTTGAACAAAATATGTATAAAATTTTTAAAAAATAAACTAATACAAAATAAAAAATAAGAAAAAAAAACCCTCAATGGGGGTACTGGCCGTAATCCCCAGACCAGGGTTGTTGGGGGCCTTGAGGATAGTACTGCCACTGGGCATGATGCTGCTGTGGCAAGGGATGTGATGGGGCAGGTGGTGGAGGAGGTGGAGGTGGTGGTGGCTCATCGTCCACAAGCCGAGTTGTGGGCTTAATCTGGCCCCTCACCCCCTTAACCATCACATCCAGCATCAGCTGTTCGGCCATCTGTTTCTGGTCCTCGTTCATTTGGCGGATTTTTGTCGCCACAAGTGCCCCAAATGCCTCCGCCTCATCTGGGTCCCTTTGGAGGACCTGCCTAGCATCCCTAAAGAATTGGGCTGCAGCCTCATCTGCGTCCTGGGCCCTCCTCTTTCTTCTCCTCCCAACCTCCAGGGGAGGAATTCTGGAGACACAGGGCTGTGATGGCCCAGCTGCCTCCTCCTCGGTGACACTTTCCTGAGCATAAAAAAGTGACATTATTAGAATATGATTGTTTGTGTGGGTGATGAATCCAAACAAATGTACATTTCATTACTGTTGCTTATTGAATAATTAGAAATGACAAACACTAGCATTCTGGCACCAGCATTTGGATTTATACTTTTAATGTCTTTAGGCCACAACTGTGTTTGGATCTCAAAACAAATGTGTTAAGACTCCAATGTTTGGCCAATAATGTTTAGTTCTTATCATTGGATTGTATCTTTACAATATGTTCCCCAACACTATACCTGGGTGATGACGGCCTCCTCCTCCTCCTCCTCATGTCTACTAGGAGACACGTCCTCCCCTGATATTGAGAGAAGGGTGGAGAGGGATGGCCTAGCCTCAGATCCACCCTGTAGGAATAGCAGGCTGGTATAGTACCACAGTTTAGGTATATACACATCAGACGCTGCAGCTCCTGACCGTTTGGACTGCTCTACCTTCTTCACCTCCCTGCCAAAGGTTGTGCGAAGGCTTTGAATTTTTTGGCGCACATATTTGGAGGTTGCCTCGGGGTAAATCTCTTTACAGAGGTCAACCAGCTGGCTTAACGCTGCCTCCTTCCGGGTCTTGTTGTGGTAGTCCCTTCTCTGGACATCCCACAGGCAGGGGAGCTGATGGTAGAGCTCAATAAACTTGGCCAGGAACTCCTGTGAGAAGAAGCGGTCGCTCATTATGCCTGCAAGACAGAAGACAAAGCATCATGCAACTTCACCCAGCATACCCCTATAAAAGCCCCA
>BLSH010240696.1:224564-241182 GCA_018402905.1 Glandirana rugosa
GAAGGACCCGCAAATCTGTGGTCCGGCGCCACAGAGTCCACACGTTTCGCTGATGAACCTGGAGCCACGTGCGCAAATAATTCAAAATGTTTCAACTACAAAGTCGACGAAAACCGGCGTTCCAAAATGTCCGCCGTCACATCCGCGCTGACCGCGGAAGACTCTCCCAAGAAAAACAACCCATGTCAAACGGGTGGGGAGAACTAACCGTGGGGTGGGTGCTGCGTCTGTCAGTGAACTCAGAGAAGGATTTTACGGTAAGTTATAATAAAATCCCTTTTTCCCCTTACGTTCACTGACAGATGCAGCCCTTCTTATGACACATGGGGATGTCCCAAAGCTGTGCCAATCAAGAGGGGTGGGCAAACTGTACCCAACAAAAAGAACCCTCTCAGAAGGCGCCAGTCGCGCCTACACTGCCGCCTGTAAAACCTTGCGGCCAAAAGCAGCTGAAACATCAACTTTGTAAAACTTAATAAACGCGTGCACCGAGGTCCAAGTAGTCGCTTTGCACACCTGAGACACCGCGGCCTGGTGTCTAAACGCCCAGGAAGTACTAAATGCCCTGGTGGAATGAGCCGTGACTGGAAAAGGGGGAACCTTGCCCCGAACCTCATATGCATAAGTCACGGTCTTCCTGATCCAACGAGAAATGGTAGCCGACGAGGCCGCCATGCTTTTGCGCGAACCTTCCGTCAGACTTCCGAAAAGAAGCTGTAGAATTCAAATACACCCGCTAGGCCCTCACCACATCCAAAGAATGGAGTTCAAATTCCTTAGGATGCGACGGGTGCGGGCACAAGGAGGGAAGAATATCCTCATTCAAATGAGAAGAAACCACCTTCGGAAGGAAAGAAGGGGGTCGCAAAACCGCCTGGTCCTTATGAAGGACCAAGTAAGGTGACTTGCAGGATAACGCTGCCAACTCAGACACCCGCCTAGCAGATGTAATAGCCACCAAAAAAGCCACTTTCTGCGACAATTGCAAGGGAATGTCCCTAATCTTCTCATATGGTGGCTTCTGAAGCACAGAGCACCAGATTCAAATCCCACAGCGCCAAAGGCGACCGTATCCGAGGAGCCACATGACGTACACCCTGTACGGATCAACGAATGTGACGCCAAGGGTCGTTGAAAAAGGAACCGTCAGAGCCGAAATCTGACCCTTAAGCGTACTTAACACCAGGTTCTTGTCCAGTCCCTGCTGCAAAAAAGTCAGCACCCTGGACACCGCACAAGAGCGGGGGTTCCAACCACCCACCTCACACCAGGCAATATAGGCCTTCCAGGTCCTATGATAAATCTTACGTGAAGTACAGTTGCGCGCTTTAATCATAGTAGGGATCACGGAGTCAGAGACACCCCTATCCCTCAACACCTGGGACTCAATAGCCAAGCCGTCAAAGCCAGCGAGGTTAAAGCAAGATGCAAGATGGGTCCCTGAGACAGTAGGTCTTCGCGAAGTGGAAGACGCCACGGGACATCTGCCACCATCCATACCACATCGGCGTACCAAGGACGCCGAGGCCAATCCGACGCTACCAGGATTGTCGAGATTCCCTCTGCTTCTATCCTGCGCATAACCCGCGGCAGAAGCTTCAGAGGAGGAAAGACGTACAGTAGCCGATACCAACCCCAGGGTGCCACCAGTGTGTCCGTGGCGACCGCCAATGGATCTCTTGATCTGCACACAAAGGTTTGTACCTTGTGATTGAATCTGGAGGCCATGAAGTCCACCTTTGTCGTAGCCCACTTGAGGCAAAATCTGGCGGAACACTTCTGGACGTAGGGACCATTCCCCCTGATCCGGAGTCCAGCGGCTGAGAAAGTCCGCCTGCCAGTTTTCCACACCTGGAATGTAGACTGCGGAGAGTGCTGGCACATGAAGTTCTGCCCATCGCAGGATAAGAGCCACTTCTGCAGCTTCTGCCGAGCTTCTTGTTCCGCCCTGATGGTTCACATATGCCACAGCAGTGGCATTGTCCGACTGAACCCGGACAGGGAGGCCTCGCAGCCTTGTCGACCAGCGGGATAGACAGAGTCTGATCGCCCTTAGTTCCAGTATATTTAATCGGAAGGCAAGCTTCCTGAGCTGACCAATGGCCCTGGGCAGAGAACTGACCCAGGACCCCTCCCCAGCCAGATAGGCTAGCATCCGTCGTTACCATCGACCAATTGAGGGGGGAGGAAACATTTTCCCAACTTTAGGGCTGGAGCCCGAATCCACCAAATCAAGGATCCTCGGGACTGATGATCCAACCTGATCAGTCTGTCTAGGGATAGGGGAGATTTGTCCCATTGCGACAAAATCGCCTTCTGCAGGAGCCGAGTGTGACTCTGGGCGTAAGGCATCGCTTCGAAAGTCGACACCATGAGCCCCAACACTCGCATACAGAACCGTAAGGAGGACCACTGGCGTGATAACAGGGTTCGCACTGCTGCCTGTAGTGTCAGGACCTTGTTCGGCGGTAAAAACACCCTTGCCAGCACCGTGTCCAGAATCAGACCCAGGTATTCCAGAGGGCAGGATGGAGTCAACGTCGACTTCTGCAGGTTGATCAGCCAACCGAATTGCTTTAAACGTGGACACCGCGATTATCACGTTCTCCTCCAGAGCTGCCGCCAACTCTGCTCTCAGAAGTAAATCGTATGCTACCACCGCGATACCTCTGTCTCAACAGCGCCAGCACCCATACAGTTAAAACACGCCTAGAAAACAGTTAATCCCTCCCCTGTCAATGACATTTATACAGTAATCAGTGAATATTTAAATTTCTGATCACTGTATAAATGTCATCCAAAAAAAAAAAAAAAAGCCAGAAATGAATTCTCATGGTTTGTAAACGCGGAAACTTTTGCGCAAACCAATAAACGCTGATTGCGATTTTTTTTAACAAAAATATGAGGAAGAAAATAAAATGGGCCAAAACCAATGGAAAAAAGGGATTTTATTAAAACGTACCGTAAAATCCTTTTCTCCGAGTTCACTGACAGACGCAGCTTCTCCATTACATGTGGGTTTTATGCTGGTCTCACTAGGAGTTAACTAGGCAGGGAAAAGAAACAGCTGGCCCCTCCCATGGGGGCCGTCCTCTCTTCCCACATAAAGCCCCCTCATAGCATAGCTCTTCAGTTCGTACACAAGCCGTACAAGAACAGAGCACAGAGGGGTGGGTGCTGTGTCTGTCAGTGAACTCAGAGAAAAGGATTTTACGGTAAGTTTTAATAAAATCCCTTTTTCTCCTATCGTTCACTGACAGACGCAGCTTTTCCATTACGTGTGGTGACGTCCCCAAGCTGTGTCAAAAAGAGGGGTGGGTAAACACTAACAGTACCCAATTGACCCTCTAAGGAGGCGCCAGACGCGCCTACACTGCCGCCTGCAAAACTTTGCGGCCAAAAGTAGCATCCGAAGATGCAAACACATCAACTTTATAAAACTTAGTGAAAGTGTGTACCGAGGCCCAAATGGCCGCCTTGCACACCTGTGACACCGAGGCCTGGTGTCTGAAAGCCCAGGAAGTGCTAACAGCCCGGGTAGAATGAGCCGTGACCGGAAAGGGGGGAACCTTGCCCCTTACAGAATACGCATAGGTCACGGTTTTTAATAATCCAATGAGAAATCGTAGCCGATGAGGCCGCCGATCCTTTGCGCGGGCCCTCTGGCAGTACAAACAAGGCCTCAGCTTTTTGAAAAGAAGCTGTAGCAGCCAAGTACACCCGTAAGGCCCTCACCACGTCCAAAGCATGCAACTCAAACTCCTTTGGGTGCGATGGGCGAGGGCACAATGAAGGCAGAACAAAATCTTCATTAATGTGAAAGGAGAAACCACCTTCGGAAGGAAGGAGGGAGAGGGTCGCAAGACCGCCTTATCCTTATGCATGACTAAGTAGGGAGACTTGCACGATAGTGCTAATTCCGACACCCGTCTGGCGGAAGTGATGGCAGCTAAAAAGGCCACCTTCCGTGACAGTAGTTGTAAGGAAATCTCCCCGATATTCTCATAAGGTGGTTTCTGAAGAACAGAAAGCACCAAATTCAGATCCCACGGAGCCATCGGAGTCCTCACCCGAGGCATCACATGCCACACACCTTGTACAAAGGTATGAATCGAGTGCGAAGCCAAAGGTCTCTGAAAGATTCGCCAGAGCCAATATCTGGCCCTTGAGAGTACTCAAAGCCATTTTTTTTTGTTCAGGCCCTGTTGTAAAAAAGTCAGGACCCTGGACACGACATAAGAGCGAGGGTTATGACCCTCCGCCCAGCACCAAGCTATATAAGCCTTCCAGGCGCGGTGATAATCCTGCGAGAAGTACACTTGCAAGCTTTTAACAAAGCAGGGATCACGGAGTCGGCGACTCCCGTCTCTTAGCAAGTAGGATTCAATAGCCAAGCCGTCAAAGCCGGCGAGGGTAAAGCAGGGTGCAAAATGGGTCTCAGACTGAAAATCGTCTCACAGCGGGAGCCGCCAAGGGACGCCTGCCACCATTTGCACCACGTCGGCGTATCAAGTGCGCCAAGGCCAATCTGGAGCCACCAGGATTATTGGTATCCTGCGTATCAATCGCGGAAGCAGTTTTATCGGAGGGAAAGCGTACAGAGGGTGGTAACGGCCCCAGGGGGCCACCAGAGCATTCGTGGCCACTGCCAACGGATCCTTCGTTCTGGACACAAAGGTTTCCACCTTGTGATTGAACCGGGACGCCATGAGATCCACGTCTGGCGTCCCCCATCTGCGGCAAATTTGATTGAACACCTCCAGGTGGAAAGACCACTCTCTCTGGTCCAGCGTCTGGCGACTGAGAACGTCCGCCTGCCAGTTCTCCACACCTGGAATGTAAACAGCGGAGATTGCCGGAACGTGACGTTCCGCCCAACGCAGCATCATTGCTGCCTCCGCCGTAGCTGCTGGACTCCTTGTGCCGCCCTGATGGTTCACATACGCCACTGCTGTGGCATCGTCCGACTGAATTCGATCGGACGACCCTGCAATTTCATCCAGAGAAAAAAAGGACAATCTGATTGCTCTCAGCACCAGTACATTGATGGGGAAGCGAGCCTCCTGTGCCGACCAACGGCCCTGGGCAAACAGCTGTCCCAGGACCCCGCCCCAGTCCAAGGACTGTCATCTGTGGTAATGATCACCCACTGATGGGGCAGGGACGACTTCCCCTGAAGCAACGCTGATTCCCGGAACCATAGGTCAGAGACGCCCTGGTCTGGGGACTCAGACGGATCAGAAGGTCCAAGGATCGAGGGGATCTGTCCCACCGAGCCAAACTTGCTCGTTGAAGGAGACGAGTGACTCTGGGCGTATGGCATCTCCTCGAAAGTCGAGACCATGAGCCCCAGCCCCCCACGCAAGGAAGACAGTCGGTGCGACGGGAAAGTTTTCACTGCCGACTGCAGGGACCGCAACTTGGCTGGAGGAAGGAAAAAACCTTTGCCTGCTCTTAGTCCAGAAACAGGCGTGACGGGATAGAGACACCGTCAACTTCTGCAGGTTGAGCAACCAGCCGAAGTCCTGCAGCGAGGTCATTGTGATCCTCACCTTCTCTTCCCGAGCCGAGGCGGATTGCGCTCGCAGGAGCAGGTCGTCCAGGTAGGCTACTACCGCAATGCCTCGGTCGCAGTAACGCCATACTGGAGCTACCAGTTTTGTGAAGAAAAACTCGAGGTCTGACACTAGACCTAAAGGGAGTGCCACGAATTGAAAATGGAGGTCTCCCACTGCAAAGCGAAGAAATGCTGAAGCCGTGGACAAATGGGTACAAGGAGGTACACATCCCTGATGTCTAGAGACGCTACAACCGAGTGGATAGATTCCATCCGGAAAATTCCGCGCCCTAACATACCAGTTCAGGGCCTTCAGGTCCAGTACTCGCCGGACCCCCCACCCCCCCCCTTTTTTGGGAACCACGAACAGATGCGAGTAAAAAACCTCAAAACCTCTCGCTGGAGGCACTGGCACAATCACCCCTTGGTTCGAGTGCTTGTACAGCCCCAAAGAGGGCAGCCCGGCATGCCTGCGGGAGCCCTAAGTCAAAGGAAAGAACCTGACTGGTGGCAGAGTGTTGAACTCAGAAACGTCCCCCACCCAAAGTCCGGGCGGAGACAACCCATCAGGCTGAGGAGCTTTGTCCTCCACCTTGTTGGTTTTGTGCTGCCACCTTACCGGAGCGGGTCCCTTTACCCGTTACGCCCGGGGCGCGAAAAAAACCTCTTTTGACCCGAGGTAGGGGGCCCCTGTCTACGGCGAAAACTCACACCTCCGGGGCTCTGGGAGGAAGGCACTTACCTCCTGTGAATCTTTTATGATCTCACCCAGCCGTGGACCGAAGAGACGTCCACCCTGAAAGGGAAGGTCTGCGAGACTTTTTCTGGAAGCATGGTCACCGGACCAAAAACGCAACCAGAGTACCCGACTGAGGATACAGCAACACCGCTACCCTGTATCACATAGGCAGTAAATCAACGGCCGCATCACCAAGGTACTTGAGACCTCGGAGCAAGAAGTCAGCCCTCTGCGGCGTAGCCAGCAGGCGGCCGCAGTCCAGAAGATTCTGGAGCTCCGTCATAAGCTCAGAGAGATATTGCGCCGCCATGGCGAACGTCAGGGCTGGCCGCAGAGCCTGCCACCAGGAAGAACAACCTTAACAGCGCCTCTGTCTTGCCAGCGGGGCCCTTGAATGCAGGAACCCCTTCCAGAGGACTGGTCGTTGTCTTAGTAAAGCGACCATAGGCAGGACACCAAGGCGACTCCCATTTCTTTAAAAAAAACTTTCCTCAAGGGATAGTGAGCAGCGAACAGTTTGGACCCAAGTCCCTTGGAGTGTGGGAGGAAACCCATGCATGCACAGGGAGGACATGCAAACCTCAGGCAGGTCAGGATTAGGATCTGAGCCAGCAAGCATTACGCTGCCAGGCACAAGTTCCACTGAGTTAAAAGGAATGCTGCGGACGCTGCCATTTACAACAAACAAGGCGATTAGGAAAAAGATCATATGTGTAAGCCTTGGGCGCCCTAGGGGGGCCTGGAGGACCACACCACCTGCGCAGAAATCAGCGATTCGCCATCCTGGCTCAATCGCATCGCAGTGCGATACCAATTATAATCGCAGCTGCCGTCCCCTGATCCTCTTCTCCGTCCGAGGGACCTTCCGGATCAAAAAATCCTCCCTTGAAAAGCAAGGAGGGGACACTTCTAGGGGGGCCTGTTGGTGACATCCGCGCTGGGGAAAAAATCACTAAAAACTGCCACAGCTGGTCCAGAAAAGCCCCTTGCGCAGATTGCGCTCCTAGCATGTTCAGCTCCCTTAGGAACACAGATGCATATAAAGGGTTAAAGGCACCCCCACACAGCCGCACACAACCACCCCACAGTGCACCAGGGAACCCAGGAGGACTGCACCCGCCGCCACCAGCACCCACAGGAGAGCCCAGCTATACTTGCTGTTTGCTGCATAACCCTGAGGATCGTCAGAGAGCCGCGCCGTCAGGAGCACACACCGTTCCAAAGTGAAAGTAAAAAGCTGTAAACACGTTTTTTGCATGAGCAGGGAATCCAATATGGCCGCCGTTGAACACTAGAGGCCGAAAAACACCTGCAGGGAACGTGCAGTATCGCAAATGGCCGCTAGAGGGAAAGCCCCATAGGCCAAATATGTCTGCGGCTACGGCAAAATGGCAGTGGTCCGCCGCAAAATGGCGGCCGATCGCTGCAAAAAATGACCAAAACGGCGCTAGACGATCGGGTGCGATGCGGGGGGGGGGGGGGGGAGTGCAGGGGGTGAACAGGGCTCCACGCGCCCCTACCGGCGGCTACCCAGCAAACATTTTTTTTTTTTTTTTTTTTTTTTTTAGGGTCGTCGGCCCCCCTTTCCGCCCCTAAAAAGGGGGAAAGGAAGGAGCTCTCAGTCACCACTCCGGACGACGCCATGGGTAGCCACCCAATCGCAGACCTTCCGCCCCTGCTTGGGCAGTATGCTGCAGGCCAGAAGTCGCCCTTCCCGAATCGCATCCGGGGCTGGGCGTAAGGGGGGGGAATCACCCCAGGCCGCCCGCACGGAACGGGCACGATGCGGCGGGTCCACATACGGAGGGCCTGGCTCGCATCGGTCGGCCAGGTCGGGGAAAGTACAGAGCCCATGGACTCTCTATGCCCTGACCAGCTTCTTGATAGCAGATCAATTGCTTGATAGAAGACAAATAAAAATAAAAAAAAAACGGACAAACAGGACCGCAATTCCCCTGAAGGGAAGCCAGGTCAACTCCTTGCAAACTAGGCATTGAAACTGAAGAGCTATGCTATGAGGGGGCTTTATGTGGGAAGAGAGGACGGCCCCCATGGGAGGGGCCAGCTGTTTCTTTTCCCTGCCTAGTTAACTCCTAGTGAGACCAGCATAAAACCCACAAGTAATGGAGAAGCTGCGTCTGTCAGTGGTTCTTGAACTCACAGGAGATCGCGAGTCACCGGCGGACAGAGTGAGCCCGACCTGCGGCCCCACTCAGGGAGCGAGAGGCGGGCACAAGAGCATGGCGCTATCGCGCAGAACGCCATTTATAAACGGCAATCTGCGCCATCATGCCACAGTATATCGACATTACACATTCGGAAATTGGTTAAAGAGATATTTATTGAGTTTTAGAGACCAACTTGCATAAAAAAAAAAAAAAAAAAAAAAACCCCACACTGTTGCCCAGCTCAACACACACACACACACACACACACACACACACACACACACCTTGTGGTTATTAAACATATAACAAGGAGCTATACATGTAAACAGATTTGAGTCAAGTAACTAAGTTGAAATGAATAAGCTGGTTAGCAAAACCAAAAGAGGGATATAGCTAGCAGGTTGACACTGGGGTGAGAGTCAGAGGGCTAGCCATCCATTTGCTCCAATTTTTATTAAATGTTTTAGCCCTTTACCGTTGTATAAACTCACATTTGAGACTTGGAAGAGTGTCTAATTTGTTTCAGCCATAGGAGTCTTGTTGGGGACTGCAATCCCTTCCATGATAGCAATATGGACTTCTATGCACAAAAGGCAGTTCTTGGGATTCACAATATTTGGCAGACCTAGTGCAGAGGAAACAAAGGAACCTATATCCATCCAAAAATCCCAAACCCTGGGGCAGGTCCAAAAGCAGTGTATGAAGTCAGCAGCTTGGCCACATCCTCTGAAAAATTCTACAGAGGAAAGGGGGTGGGGGACAAGGGGACAACCCCATTTTGTACAACTTGGCAGGAGTAAAGTGGGAGTGATGATCTTAAAATCCTAAAGTTGGATAATGCGGTCCCGGGAGGATATAACTGAGGATTTATAAGCATCACTAAATTCAGACCAGTTGGCCTCTGAGAGGTATGTCCAGGGAGGACCACTTCGTCTGAGCAGCCTGGAATCTAGGGTTACAGTCTGTATTGAGGGCAGCATAATATGTGGAGATTTTCGTGGGATCTGGGTGTCTTAACACTTTCTCCAGTGAAGGCACTCTAATAGGGATGTCCAGAGAACCAAATTGCACATGGACAGCATGTCAGCGCCAATAATAAAACAGGTAGGTGCGTGGCAAGTCAAAGTCCGCACGCAGTTGGTGAAAGGACTTGAAACCCTGTGTGGCATTATAAGTGGCATAGATATTTAATCCCCTTAGAGTACCATCTCCATGGGTCAAGAAAGGAGTACAGTTCCTGCAAGTATGGGTTAAACCACAAGGAATTATTGGGGGGAGGTTGACCATGATTCTTTGGAGATTTTCATAACGACCAACTGAAATAAGAGGGAGGTACGCAACTAGGCGATCCGGGACACACCCCCAATACAGGCGGTCCCCTAGTTACAAACATCAAATTTACAAACGACTCCTACTTAAAAATGGCGGTAAACAGGAAGTGAGAGGAAAGCTACCCCTAGGAAGGGAAATTCACTCCTGTAAGAGTAATTCTGGGAAAAGATTTCTCCACTGATGCTTTATCACCTAGGTTTGCATCCATAACCCAAAATTTTCAAAATCCAAATCATTGGGACAAGAAGTGAGGTGAAATCTTTTGAACAGAAACAGATAGCAAAACAAACATTGCAGGGGTGTCACCCCTTCTCTATGCGATCCAAAAAGCTTAATCTTTTTTTTGGCTGAAGCTACACTTAAGTTGAATTTGTAAGTCAGAACAGGTACATTTTTTTTTTTTTTTTTTTTTTTTTTTTTTAAGAACAGACCTACAGACCCCATCATGTTTGTAACCTGGGGACCGCCTGTATATAACATTGTGGTTTCTAAGGAGGAGGTGATCGTCCCTTCTGTAGTGGTACAATCATTGGCCGCAAATTGAGTGTAGCCAATCATGGATATGGACCAGTTGGGATGCCAAGTAGTATAGATAAAAATTAGGAAACGCTAAACCCGCCAAGTGCCTCCTTAGGAGGGCTGTTCCATAGGAAAACCGAGCACATCGTATCAATATGATTAAAAATTGATTTGGGGGATTTTGCAGGGAGGAATTGGCCATAATGTATAGTAGCTTGGGTAAATAAAAATTGTTTTAAGGACATTGGCCCTTCCCATAAGGTCCAGGGGTAGGTCCATCCATTGTAAAGTCTGAGTTTGCAACTGGATTATTAACTGGGGGAACGAATTGTTGTGAATATAAGATAGAGGTAATTGAACTATAACTCCTAGGTATCTAAAGGAAGCAACAATTTGTAGTCTGGAGTCCGGGTGAAGCGTGAGTGGAAGAACAATCATGGGGATACTGTAAATTATAGAACAACCTGCGATAATTCATCCTAGTGGACAGACCGGGGATAAAGCCTCCTTGATCGCTCACCAATTTTGCAACCACAGTATTCAGACGGTTGGCCAAAATTTTAGCTAGGATCTTAAAATCCACATTAATGAGAGATATCGGGTGATGAGTCACACTTAAGAGGATCTTTAAAGGGTTTTAAACAGGATAATCAGAGCTTCTCGCATAGTTTGTGTGTGTGTGTGTGTGGGGGGGGGGGGGGATTGAGGGCCTTGTTATATGTATAAAGAAGGAATGGGCACAGTAAATGTCTAAACTGAGTGCACAATTCACCCGGGAAGCCATCCAGGCCTGGTGTCTTACGTGCTGGTAGTTGTGAAATGGCCAAGGCCATTTCTTCAATAGAAAGAGGTGCCTCTAGTTCCTCACAGGCGGCAACTGACAGACAGAGGGAAGAGATATTTGTGCTAGGTATTAATTTAGATGGGGTTCAGAGTAGTGTACTCTAGTAGCATAGAGTTTTGTAAAAGGATAGAAAAAAGGTCTCCACAATATCTTGAGGGACGTCCCAAATCTGAACCTGAAAAGTCAAGATTCGGGGAATAGATACAGGGGAATATTCAGGTCTAGTTAAATAAGCCAATAGGCGCCTGGCCTTATTGCCATGTTCAAATGTTTTTTGGGCAATATGTAGCAGTCATTTTTGCGTGAGGTCAAACAGAGCTCTCTCAGGTTTCAGACATGGGCACAAACGCTGTCAGCATGGCATTTTCTAGTTCCTCAGTACGCTGTTAGGCATTTTTACTCCATGCACCTGTAATTGACATAAAAGTGCCCCACAGCGTAGTCTTAAAAGCTTCCCATTTTGTTAATGGATCAACTGTGCCCAAATTCGTGTTCCAATAATGTACAATACCCTTAGCAGATTCCCCCTGTACCACCTTATCCTCCAGCCACTGAGGAGTTTAGGCGTCAAATTGCGGGACCTGAGCCCGGGAGGAGGTGGTCCACAGAAATTTACCTAGGAGGTGTATCTAAGACACTTTCGAAACAATAGGAAGTGTAACATCTGAGGCAAACGCCATGTCCATACGGGACAGTGTTGATGGAATTGAAATGGCAGGAGTACTGGCAGACATTCGGATGCTTCCACTGCCATCTCTCAGTGAGGCTGTATACCTGTACCCAATCAGTAAAGGAAGTGAAGTGAAGGATCTACCACCACCCCCCCAAGCGGTCCAAAGCCAGGTTCAAAACAGCATTGAAGTCTCCCACGTAAAGCAGGGGGCCTGCTAGGGCTTTACCAGTGTAAAGGTCACAGAAACCATTCGTAATGCGAGTATGATAAATCTTCCGCCCGGATCAGTCTTGACTTGCAAAGTCTCCGCTGGAAGGGACTTAGCTAATAGAATAGGGACCCCTCTAGAGTGTGTAGTATGGGTTGCATGAAACGAGTTAGCTAGCCATGGGCCTTGGACCCCTGAACGAAACTCAACCAAGGTTAGAAATGTCCCGTGGCCACACCACAAACTGGTATGGGGGGGGGGGGTTGTATTGAATCTGTAAGGTCTCTTGATAATGGAAGAATTGTTCTGGTTCAAGATGGGATTCAGCTGCAACAAGAAGGGCACAAAACAACAGTGGTCTATACCACACTCCTGGAAGTGGGCCGGTGAAAAGGACATAAAGGCAGGTCTGAGGCCTACATCCGAACACAACAGGATGTTTCCCCAACAGGGCATGGGAGAACAGCAACCCTCACAGAGCAAGCTAGTAACCAGGATAGGAAACAATGCACAGGAATAGCATTCTCCGAACGCAGATCGGGAAATCACAGGATCTGTAGTACAAGGTCAGAGATACACCAGGTATCGATAGCCAGGGTAAGTTGCGCCCGCATCTAGGTGCAGCTCCAAAGCAGACATTCAGCCAGGCAATAGCTTCTTTTGGGCTTGTATATAAGTGAACTTTACCATCATGGATGATATGTAACTTAGCAGGGAAGAGCATAGTGTATTGTAGGCCTTCGGTATGCAGGCGATCCTTCACAGCCACAAAGGAGGTGTGTTGGCCTTCAGCCGAGAAGTCCGGACAGATGTTATTGCCATTATATTTGAGTGACCCCTTTTCCCTGGGGACACGTAGAATGGCGACTGTCTTGGAAGTTAAGAATCAGTGCAATGAGGGAGCATGGAGGGGCCCCTGAGGGAAGAGGGTGCGGAGCTGTGCGGTGTGCCAGTTTGACAACAAAGGAGGATGAAGTTGCATCATTGCAAAAAACATTCCGTAGCCAGGAGTGGAGAAACAGTTCAGGGTAGAGGTTGTTCCTGTGTGAACGGTCCTCCAGGTCATCCAGTTTTGCTCGAGGGGCGCCACTTCATCCGTGGCAGTGCTCATCGTGGCAGATAAGGGGTGCACAGTATCTTTTAAGGAGCTGATGCGTTCCTCAGCTGCCTCAGTTCAATCACGCAGGTTCTGCACATCCTGCTTCATTAGGGAGAAATCAATGTGGAGAGTTTATATTTGGGCAGGGAGAGAGGCCTTGCAGTCCTGTATAGCAGACATATGAGCCAGTGTGAGTTCAGCCTGGGGAGGATCAGTGGCCTGTATTTTCCATGCAGGAAAGAGCTCTGAGGTGATAGAGAGTCTGCTTGGGTAGAGAAGACAGCAGGGGTCAACTCACTCACCCATGATGCAGAATCCTTTGCAGAAAAAGGTGAAGGGCTGCAGTGCATCTAAAGGCACGGCCGAGGCCTTGGCGCCATCTTGCTGCCAAAACCGATCAAGTTGCTCCACAGCGGATGCGGCCCGTATTTGACCATCATAGATTTCCAGGTAGGTGCCCATGGCTGTGGGCATGACACTGTGCCATTTGGCAGGAGAAAGGACACAGGATGGCTGCAGGATAAGGCGTTTAGAGCTGGAGCAGCGGGTCTATGCAGCCGCTCACGCCATCAAGCCATGCCTCCTACCCACAGTGATAATTCATATATAAACAATACAATCCAAATAAAGTCCTAAGCAAAAAAAAAAAATAAATAAATAAAATTTTAAAAATGAATATTCCAATGAAGAATCATCCACGTACAAAGAAAGGTGCTCTTGTGCAAAAGTAAGTCATACAAAATGCTTCTGTGTCACCACCATGCTCTTAGGCCCCTTTCATCATGAGGTGTTGGAAAAACACATGCAAATCAAGCATTCTTACCGCTTTCTCACACGTTTTTAAATCACTTTTGAAGCGCTAGCATTAACTGAATAGCACAACCACCTACATCACATTCTGGTTTATTTTCTGGTATTTTGACCTTTCCACAACATCTGGGCGTTTTGCTGGCCCTAGTAAAGCACTTTACATTCATTTCAATGTATATGGGCGTTTTTAATGCGCTATTTTTAGCACTCAGAATAAGCACAAAAAACATGCTTGCAGGACTTTTTTTTTTTTTTTAACGCGGCGCCAGCGCGACGCCCCAGTGTGAATAGGTACATTGGAATTAATGGGCAAGGTTTTGGAATCGCTATTTTTAACGCAAAAACACTAGGAAAGCACCTCAGTGTGAAAGGGGTCTTAGAGACAAATGGGCTGCTTACCAGGCAATAGATCCCACCAGGGGATCATAAGCGCATAAAGAAATTCCCAGCTGGGAAGCCACAGCTTGTTCCAGGACAGCCCCCCTATGCATCAGGATGGATCTTGACTCTCACAGTTACATGTATTAAAAGTAAGGAAGAGGACTCCTGGTGCTATACGGTTTAAATGAAGTGTTTAATAAAAAGTATTGCACGTACAGAAATGTCATGTACAACGATATTATGTAAGCACGGCTGCATTGAGTAGAAGTCAGTCTGAGTTGACGCCACACCGCTAGCTGCCCCCGACACATTTCCTCTTAGAAGGAAGCTTCCAATCCCAGAATCCCAGATGACGCCTCCTAAACAGAAACGCGTTGAACAGAGCCAGCGGTGTGACGTCAACAGGCACGGACAGACGTCAATGTGGCCATGCTTACATGATATGGCTTGCCTGTTCTGCATGACATTTCCGTAATTGCAATACTTATTAAACACTTGATTTAACCACTTCCCCAGGTAGATATCATGTGATGTCTTACCAAGATATCTGGATGATACCTGCAGCTACAGGCATCATCCAGATATTTTTTCAGCTGGCGATTCTCTACATTGAAAAAGCCATCATAGCAGCTGCTTAGCCACTTGATTGCCTTTACAGGAGGCGGGAGGGGACTACCTCTCCCTCCGATGCTTCTCCAGTCCCTCCACCGGAGAAAGCGGTTTACAATAGGAGATTGCCATGGACCAGATGGCCCCCAGCCATCTCTATGATCCTCGAAGGTGGAAAATGATGTTCCGGCTCTGGCAGATGTAAACACTTTTTGGCTGGAAAGCCGGGGATCGATTTTTTTTCTCTTTCATTTGAGGCTTTCCAGCATAGGAGGAGAGATGTGGGGACTACTAGACCCCAGATCTCCTCAGTAAAGAGGCCCTGTCATGCCCTATTCCTACTAAAGAAGCAAAGGCATATGTAGGTCGCACCCGCATAAGTAAAACCGCATTCAAAACACACGTGAGGTTTCGCTAATTTCCCAATTAGAGGGAGAGCAATATTTCTAGAGTTAGAACTCCTTTACACACACACACACACACACACACACACACACACACACACACACACACACACACACACACACACACACACACACACACACACACACACACACACACACACACACACACTCTTTGGGGGTTTTGGTTAATTTTCTAGCAAAAATAAGTTTACATGTAAGAGAAATGCCAGAATTGGCCTAGGTGGCAAGTGGTTAGACTGTA
Source organism: Glandirana rugosa (assembly GCA_018402905.1). Classification (NCBI taxonomy): domain Eukaryota; kingdom Metazoa; phylum Chordata; class Amphibia; order Anura; family Ranidae; genus Glandirana; species Glandirana rugosa. The sequence continues at coordinate 240,170 of BLSH010240696.1, forward strand.
TAGCACTATGAGTCCTTTACCTTTTAATACATTTGAGAGTAGAGAGCAGAGATCTATCCTGGAACAAACTGTGGCTTCCCAGCTGGGAATATCTATGCACTTATGATCCCCTCTATGGCATCCATTGGTCCGGTAAGCGGCCCATTTGTCTCCAAGAGCATGGTGGCGACACAGAAGCACTGTATGATTTTTGCACAAGAGCACCTTTCTTTGCATGTACATGAACCTCATTGGGATATTTATTTTTAATTTTTTTTTATATGAACTTTGGATCTTTTCTGCACTCAGGACTTTATTTGAATTGTATATATATGAAATATGAATTTTATTATACATCTCTGTAGGTTTCGCTTTGTACTTTAGAGAAAAAGCACATGAAAATATTGTGTATATTGTTTGCACTTTAATATTTGAGTTTCGCACATAATTTGCCCTTAAAACAGCAGTGGTAGATTTAAAGGTGGCATTAATGCCGCAGGTAATCATGCTCACATTGTGACTTGTATGCACATCAAGTTGTTTGAGACAGCACATCATTAACACTTTTACAAAACCCTTGCCTATACCCAGTGAACAGACTAGCCTCAGGTGATACACAGACAAAACAAATCCTCCTACATAAGTTGTACTTATTTACAGCCATTTGTCCTGTACACACCTATGTAAAATGCAGATAAAAAAAGGGATTTTATTAAAACTTACCGTAAAATCCTTTTCTCCGAGTTCACTGACAGACGCAGCTCTTCATGACTTTGTGGGGTTTTATGTTCGTCCTACTAGGAGTTAACTAGGCAGGGAAAATAATCAGCTGGCCCCTCCCTTGGGGGCCATCCTCTCTTCCTACATCAAACCCCCTCACAGAATAGCTCTTCAGTTCGTACACAAGCCGTACCAAAACAGAGCCCAGAGGGGTGGGTGCTGCGTCTGTCAGTGAACTCGGAGAAAAGGATTTTACGGTAAGTTTTAATAAAATCCCTTTTTCTCCTACGTTCACTGACAGACGCAGCTCTCCA
>BLSH010240696.1:245786-260430 GCA_018402905.1 Glandirana rugosa
ACAAGCAGGATGATCCTCAATTGATCCGTCCCTTTTCTTAGTCGACCGGGGAGGGGGATCTCGCCCCGGGCCACCCGCACGGAACGGGTAAGATGCGGCGGGTCCCTGTGTTGGGGCCGGCTTCGCATCATGTTGGCCAGGTCGGGGAAAGTACAGAGCACCGAACTCTCGATGCCCTGACCGGCTTCTTGATAGCAGATCATCTTGATTGCAGCAAAAAAAGAAAAGAAAAAAAAAAAGAAAAATGGTCACAATAGGACCGCAGTTCCCTATAGGGAAGCCAGGTCAACTCCTTGCGAACTAGGCATTGAAACTGAAGAGCTATTCTGTGAGGGGGTTTGATGTAGGAAGAGAGGACGGCCCCCAAGGGAGGGGCCAGCTGATTCTTTTCCCTGCCTAGTTAACTCCTAGTAGGACGAACATAAAACCCCAAAGTCATGAAGAGCTGCGTCTGTCAGTGAACGTAAGGAGAAATTATTTTTCTAACTCGCAAAGCAGGGGGTGGGGAGCTACATTTACACACTGTACAAGAGCTCTGAGAGCTGATTGGGAGGAAGGGGCACACCCCCTTCACACAGCTCACAACAGAACTGAGGCTGTCAACCACAGGCTGTGTGCTGGAGCTCCCTCCCCGGTCACCTTTTTAACTCTTGGTGTCAGGAAAAAAACTTGTCAGAAGTGACTCATGCAGACAGAGGAAGAGATAAGAGTATAGAGAAATGACACATATTGGTTTGGAGAGAGGCAAGTAAACACTTAATATGTGCTTTGTTAAGATTTCATGTCTGAAGTTTACCACCACTAATTTGAGGTTTATGTCAGCTTTGGTTCAATAATACCAATAGCACCAATACTGTAAAACACCTATAAACATAAAACATTATCTCTGTATAGAAGTGTTTTTGCTACATAGGGAAACAATACTTACAAGGGACTGATGTGTTGGTCAGGGCTTCCACCCAGCGATCCCTGTGCTTTCTACGCTGGTTTATATACTGCAAAATACTAATTGCCAGAATAATTAGGAAAAGAGGTCGCACCAACTGGGAATACATGTGTAAAAAGGCTTTACCCAAACCATACATATTAACATACAAAGCAAATATGCAGGTATTCTGGCTTCAAGTGCTGATATCCACCAGTTACAGGTGGCTTTTATTTAAAAAGCTAAAGCTGGCTATAGATGGATTGAATCTTGGCCAGTTTAGCAGGGACCAGCTGAGATTTGATCCATCTATGGGCAGGCTGGTTGTACCCAAAAATCAATTAATCAACTTGGGTTCAACCAGCCTGTTGTATTTTGTTACAGGTGATTACTGCAGGTAGCTATAGCACCTAGCAGTAGTCATTGTGTTATGCATGAAGGAAAGAAAATCACAATGTATGGGCTGATTTAGTCACCTGAATTATCAGTGAGCATTAGAATAGATGAAGGGAGTAGAAAGTAGGCAACAATTAAAAGGGGAGTTGTAATTTAAAACCACCACCTCAAGCCATTTCTCTACAGTAGCATACCTGTCTACAACCAGGTTGCCGTCATTAATCCTCAGTGCTGTCCACATGTCCCAGTATTCAGCCTCTGAGGGTTGTGTGTATGGACCAAATACCTCACCAATCCTAGATTAGAGCAAAATAAAGTTTTAACATAAACATAACCACATAAGATAGAGCATATTGCATGTCCTACAGTTTTATTATAGAATCACCAATTTTAGGTCCAAATTAGTCACTTGATTGGATAGCAAGAGCATATCTACTGAATGATGCATTCACATCTTGGAAAACCCCATTACTTAAAACTGAATAACCCCCATAAATATCTTAAATTTACACCTGCTCACCCTTTGCTGAAGAAAAGGAAGTTCATCAGTCTAGTAAGTATTGGCGAAAAAATACCACCATCTTTCAGCAGCTAGACAGAGGAAGTCAAAAACAGACTTCTGTTAATGGTATAAACTTACATTTACATAATGAAAAAAAAAAAAAAAAAAAAAAAAAAAAATGGAGAGAAATGAGGAAGCATTATCATCACTGATGCAAACAGCTCTGCCCGGATCATCCAGTTTTTTCATTTTGTATGGCAACCCAATGCACTATTACCAGTACAGTGTAGCACACCACACTGCAGCAAGAAGATATCAATATGCCATAGTTAAGCCATAGAAAAATTGGATTTTTGTACTTCTTGCCAAAGTCAAAAGTTTGGGAGGAGGGCCCACCCCCCCCCCCATAAAGAACATTTTGATTTTTACTCCAGTATACTTTATGAGTTTGGAAATTCTGGGAAAATACATAATGCTTTACAATTTAACTAAAATGTACTGGAGCCCCCCCAAAAGCACCTTGTCCCCATGTTGATGGGGGCAAAGGACTCTTCCCCACAACTCTGGCTGGTGGTTGTGGGGGGTCTGCTGGCAGGGGGGCCCCCAGATCCCAGCCCCCCCCATGTAAATGAGTATGGGGTACAGAGCCCCCCTCTCCCCAAAGCACCCCCCAGGTTCAGAGCATGTGAACTGGTATAGTTCAGGAGGAAGGGGGGGGGTGCTAGCTTGTCCCCTCTTTCTTGGTCTGTGGGGCTGTATGCTCGGATAAGGTTCTGGTATGAGTTTTTGGCATGGTTTTCCCTTTAAAATCCATACCGGGCCCTTCGGGGGGGGCACTGTCGGCGGTAAACCTGCTGACAGCTGATGAGTCATCTGTTGCTCATTAGTAACCCGCTATTGGGGGGACCCCCACGCTGTTTGACAAAATACTGCATGTGATACCGCCAGCAAAACCCTGGTGATCTAGATTGCATTTTTTTTTATTTTGTTCAGTTTGTTTATTGGACTTAAAGCAGAGCTCCACTCAAAAGTGGAACGTCCGCTGGTCGGATTCCCCCCCCCCCCCCCCCCTCAGGTGTCGCAATTGCCACCAGCAGCCGAGCTCCCTCCTCCACCGCCAATGGGAAAGTGCAGCGGCGGCTCGTACATGCGCAGTAGGGACCCGGCCGTGAAGCCGAACGGCTACAAGTCCGAGTTCCTAATGGCGGCGGCAGCACTCGAAATGCTGATCCGAAGATCAAGCAACTGTCCTCAAGTTAAAAGTCAGCAACTACTGTATGTTTAGCCACTGACTTAATTTTTCAAAGGAACGGCGGCACGCCTCTGCTTTAAGAGCTTACCGCATTTTTTTTTTTGCAATATTATCGCATGCAGTAAATACACCATTTGTATTTTTTAGGAATGGTACATTTTTCTACCGCAATCATTTATGCAAAAAAAGTCACATGACCATGTTATCGCATGTGATAAACGTTTGTGACTTTCCCCACAGTTCCAGGCAGTTTGTGTCAGATCCTTAAGAGGGAAAACTAGTCTGCCCCGGAACGGTTTATTTAATTTATTTTAGGTACTTATATAGCGCCATCAATTTACTCAGCGCTTTACATATACATTGTGCATTCACATCAGTCCCTGCCCTCAAGGAGCTTACAATCTAAGGTCTCTAACTCATATGCATACATACACATACTAGGTCCAATTTTCTTAGACAGGATCTAATTAACCTACCAGCATGTCTTTGGAGTGTGGGAGGAAACCTGAGTACCCAGAAGAAACCCACGCAGGCACAGGGAGAACATGCAAACTCCAGACAGGGAGTGTCGTGGTTAGTGGCACATGAAGAGGAGCAGCGATGGGAAGGTGCCATCTTAAGCTGAATGGCAGGAACAGGAGCGTGGAGTGTGACACTCCATTGAACACCACAGCAATTATTTCCACAGCATAACAATGGAGCCCAACAGTTTTAATAAATAAAGTAGCCCCCTGTGCTCGGCACAGGTGGTCTACTTACAGAATCAGTCTTCAGACACTGGGTCAGAGCAGAGGTTGTTGCAACGGCTCTGGACCTGGAAAGTGTTCTGGGGCCAACTAACCTGGGACATCAAGGTCAGGAAAATGCCACAATGCAGAGGCCTTTGCCCAAAATATCACATTATAAGCAGTTTCCATGATAGTCCAATCCAGCAGCATTTGGGTATGGGCTCCAAACACGATTGCTGAGATTATGCCAACCCAGTGTAAGACTACCTAAAGCAGCATGTAGACAAAGACTTGATTGAATAATAAAGTAAAGACATCCATTCTCAAAAGACACTAGCAAAAAAAAAAAAAAAAAGCTGAGGCATGCTGGAAGTCAGAGGGATTATACAAGGTTAGTCACTTTTATTGTCAGTATCCAAATTGTCTTTGAAGCCTGTGTCCCTTAATGAATGTGAAATAAATACAGTACTGGTAATTTATACCTTGGGGGGGGGGGGGGGGGGGCACTGACCTTTTGTATTAGTCTGGGGTGGTGAGTCTCTGGAAAAATTCCTGTAATTATAAAAGCAAATAAAGACAAAAAAAAACACTGGATTTTCCACCAAATAACTCCCTCAATATTCAAATTTATAAACAAGTGTCCATTACAACCAACTGGGTTGTCTGTAAAGTTATGATTGTGCTGGAGATGTTGCTGGTCAGTAATTGGTTTCTGCATTCAGCTCCCAGGACAGTCTCCCGCAGCCAACAGGGAGCACGTCCATGCAGGAGAGCTGAGCACAGAAGTGTCGAATTCCTTCTAGTCTTGCTTTTCTAATTTGATCTGAGCAAAAGAAATGACCTTGAGAAACCTGTAATGGATTTGGTTTTCTGCTGCAAGGATATTAAATAAAATTACCATCTGTTGACAGAGTCCTTTTAGTGTCTAACCACATAGAATGTTCTTCCATAGCGATCATTATATTATGCTGAACTAACTCGTCCTGCCATTATGGTAGTACCTTGTATATAAAAATGAAACCTTTTGAAAAATTGAAAGCAGTTTAAAAAATCTGGGACTAAAAACACTAAGATGTCTTAACCACGAGTTTTAGAAATGTCCTTAGCACAAAGAGATAGAGATTTTTATATATATATATATATATATACACACACACACACACACACACACACTTTATCATTCAAAGAGTTTTCTTTATTTTCACAACTATGAAAATTGTAGATTCATACTGAAGGCATCAAAACTATGAATTAACACACGTGGAATTATCTACATAACAAAAAGGGTGAAACAACTGAAAATATGTCATATTCTAGGTTCTTCAAAGTAGCCACCTTTTGCTTTGATTACTGCTTTGCACACTCTTGGCATTCTCTTGATGAGCTTCAAGAGGTAGTCACCTGAAATGGTCTTCCAACAGTCTTGAATGAGTTCCCAGAGATGCTTAGCACTTGTTGGCCCTTTTGCCTTCACTCTGCGGTCCAGCTCACCCCAAACACTCGATTGGGTTCAGGTCCGGTGACTGGAGGCCAGGTCATCTGGCGCAGCACCCTATCACTCTCCTTCTTGGTCAAATAGCCCTTACACAGCCTGGAGGTGTGTTTGGGGTCATTGTCCTGTTGAAAAATAAATGATGGTCCAACTTAACGCAAACCGGATGGAATAGCATGCCGCTGCAAGATGCTGTGGTAGCCATGCTGGTTCAGTATGCCTTCAATTTTGAATAAATCCAACATTTATAAAGGCAAGAAATCACACTTATTAAACCTGACAGGGCACACCTGTGAAGTGAAAACCATTTCAGGTGACTACCTCTTGAAGCTCATCAAGAGAATGCCAAGAGTGTGCAAAGCAGTAATCAAAGCAAAAGGTGGCTACTTTGAAAAACCTAGAATATGACATATTTTCAGTTGTTTCACACTTTGTGTAAATTTCTTTGAATGAGGTGGTGTGTCCGTATATGTATGTGTATGTATGTATATATATATATATATATATATATATATATATATATATATATATATATATATATATATATATATATATATATATTTTAAAAAAACACACCATTACCATTTTATTACCTATAATAATGTTCTAACAGTGTTCATTTTGTTGCAGTGTTAAACCATTTGAACCAATATAAAGCAAATATTTGCCATTTTTGATGGTAAAGTTTTATCATGCATTTTTTTTTTCGATCTGTATGATCTAGATGCAGGATATGCTTTCACTGAAAAATACAGTGAAACTATGGTAGTTGACTAGACAGAGCTAATACTTTGGAAAATCACTAGAAAAAGTATTTTCCAAAGCAGAGCTGCCTAAAACAGGGCCTGACAAATTCGCTTTGAATCTAGGTGCAAGCTAAAAAAGTTAGGAGCCAGGTTTTTTTAGCGTAGTGTGGAGTCGTCGGTACCCCCCCCCCCCCCTCCCGGGGTAAGGCAAGTAATTTGCGCCCACTAACCTCAGCTTACAGCAGAGCAGCCAGTCAACTCCAACATAACAGTTATGGTTTTAGGCTGGCCAGAAAGAGTGATACTAAAAATCCTGTTATAGGGGAGAACTCATTATGCCTAATGCATAGTGACTGCGGCATGTAAAACGCTCTCATCAGCTGCCTAATGGAGCCTAATGGAGTTTAAGGGTGGCAAAAACATGTCTCTACTGCACATCTAAATGAAGCCTAAAAAAGGTTAAAGTATTCCAGTGCTGTTGATCTTCTGCTGCTTCTTTGCAGCCACTTCCTGCCTACACGTGTGTCCCACACTGACTATTCATTGCTCTGGTGGGTTTCCAGTCACCATGAAATACTGGAGCCCAGCTGCACATAAAGAGTGGTAATTGTTGACAATACACAGGGCTTTATCAGAGGACATAGACTCTTCTGCATATCTAGCTGCCTCATCTCCCCTCCCCCACCTCACAGCACACAGAGCTGCACGATTTTGGCTAAATTGAGAATCACAATTTTGTTGCTTAGAAGATCACTATTCTCGCAATGTAACATTTTTTACATTATTAAAAAAAAAATATATATATATGGGCCAACTATTTTTTTTTTTGTAATTCATTAAAATGTATCTTTTTCAAAAAAGGGAAACGTCAAAAAGGGTCAAACCTGAACGAAAGCAGAAGCACCTTGTGGCCAAAGCATGCATCAGCAGAGGCCCAACAAAAATTGTTAGATATGCCTTCAAGGAGAGACATGGGGAAGGAGTATGTCACCCCCACAAAGGTGATGAAAAGATCCTCAGGGAAGCAAAAGGAGTTATGCTACATTTGGACAAAATATCCAGGAAGCTAAGAAAAAAAAAAAAAAAAAAAAACAAACACAAACCACACACACCACAACCACACTCTCAAAAGTAGGGGGGACCCAGGCAGCATTACAGCTGCTAGGGGTTACAAGAACAACAAGTCCATATTTTCATCAAGAAATCTTATACTGGGGGTGACGCCCAGAATTTGAAAGAAAGGACTCCCGTGCAAAAGTTCCTAATAATGTCCCAGAGGGATACAGAAGGTTCCAATAGGTGACAAGAAGGAGCAACTTTGCAACAGGGAAGCACAAACAGGAGGTGGATGAAATATGCATGTCAAGGAGGAGCACCAACCCAAATTGGAATGGGTTTCACTGGCGATTATTATTGAATTAGAGATGCTAGTAGATCTCTGGGTAAATTATGGAGAGCAGCTATACAATAGAGCATTCTGTAAGCGAGCCAGACAATTACAGAATCCAGTAAACGGCATTAAATATATCACTGTAAGCAACCTGATAGGTGTATATAAGTCCAGAGCGGAGTCTGAGGGTCATAAGCCAAGACGATAGGAGTGAAACATTGGGTCCAGATAATTTAGTTACCTCCCCACATGAGGAGTGTATGCGAGTGACCCCAAGTGGGAAAAATTCAGGCACTGGTTGTTTTGAAGCGTTTGCCAACATAATCCAGGAGGATTTCTCATAAAAGAGCAGGAGGGTGACAATGACAGCATGTTCTTGAACAGAGTCAGCCATAGACCAGACTAAAGTTGTGCTGAAAAACACCTAAATACGAATGGAATTTCAGCAAATTGGCACTTTGCTTTGCCTGATGGAGAGTATGGGGCCTTTTACCCCTAGACCCTTCTTACCATACCCATTATTGTGTTATACATTTTTGTTTATTATAAATACATCACACACGCAACCACCCCTGAGAAAGCGAGCCATATTTCTCAAAATGCGCATCATTGCACATTTGTACTATGATGTATTTTATTGGCATAGCAATTGTTATGCTATCCGTGTATGCAAGATCATTTTTCAATAAAATGTTCAAACTGTGCATACTCCTGTTACTTTGTTACTAGTGACAAATTGTGCTCACCTCATGTAAAGTCCCAGGGTGATTTTCTGTGCAACTGTTGGTCAAAAGTATAGAGGAAGGACAGCAAAGGGGGCTTTTGCGTACCTCTAAAAGACAAAAAAGGTTAAACCTTGACACCACTGTACCAAGCTAAAAGCTAAATGTCAGCAGACATCCTTAGCGCCTGCATTGGTGAAAGTGAATCTGTGGAAGGTTTCTGAACAGGTCCAGTGGAATTAGAGGGTTTGCCATGAATAGATGGACCAGCTAAATAGGTAAGGTACACGTGGACAAGTCTAGTCCCCCTCAATATATTCCTTAGGGGAACTTTAAGGGGGAATGCACAAAAAGCACCTTTGCCAAGCAGGGTCAATAGACAAGCTCTTAACCAAAAATTGTGGGCATATGCACAGAAAGTAAGGCAATTCTAGAGATTCAACAAATCAATCTCCATGGCGTCTACACAGACTAGTAGAGCTTATGGCAAAAGCTGTAATCTTGTAGAATGAATAGGACTGTCTATCAGGAGACAGTTCACTATTGGGTTTTTCAACCCAGTTTGTCATAATCTGGGCAAGTGCTATGGTGGCAATAGCCAGCTGCAAGGTAGGACCGGACAGGGAAAAAGATTACTTCAAAAGAGTTTTCAAACTCCCCATCAACTGAATCCTTAAAGAAGGGAAAGCCTCCAATAGAAACAGTAGATTGATAATTTAGTGCAAGTCCAGGAAAAGGTAATACTGAGGTCACACCGATCCGGATGCACCAATTCTAAAATTCTAGTAGAAAGCAGTGAAGAAGAAAAAAAAAAAAAAAAAAAAAAAAAAGGGGCGGCCTGTTGCCCAAGGGCAATAGAGGTCTCTCAGATTATAGGGTATGTCCAAAAGCTTTGCCAGTATCCAAACACAGCCTAGTAACAGCCTTTGACCCAGGGTCTATGCATATTCAGTCTGTCCTGTACTCAAGATCATAGATGTATAGTTTAGTACAAAAATAACTGGGTCCACAGGGGGAACAAGTCCATTTTTTTTTTTTGTGTAATTCTTCTGCCATGGAGTACACTCCGCAAAACTGCCAGGAGGGGTAAACCTCCGAAAAGGAAGGTCAATCATTATATAAATCCCAAATTGGCTTGATGAATAGGTAAAGGCTTGTTAGAGTTTGCTGTTTTGTGCCTATTTGGGTATGTGGAGGGCTGAGCATAGGTGTAACTAGTCAGAGATTAGTACAAACTGGGGTAAAATTTACTAAAACTGGTACACACAGAATCTAGAGCAGTTGTGCATTGTAACCAATCAGCTAGGTTTTAGGCTTCATGCACAGTGGACCCTCTCTGAGCGTCGGATTATGTGGCAGGAGACGCTGCTTAGAAAATGTGTTTTTTGAGCTTCTTTTTTTTTTTTTTGCTATTTTTAACTTCATTAGCTTCTATTGACTACAAAAAGTGATGGACGCCAATAAACGGCGATTTATCAGCATCCAACGTTTTTGTGGGCAGAAGTACGAATCCTGAACGCCAATTCAGGGCATTCAGATAACAGCCTATAAACGCCACTGTTAAACAATAAAACGTCCATGTCTGCATAGACACATAGGATAACAAAGGTGCGTTTAGGGGCTAATACCTTTTTTTATTTATTTTTTTAATGCGGTTTTTTTTTATTGTTTAAAAACATAAAATGTATGCAAACCAAATGCCAGAAGTACCATTTGGGAAGATCTGTTGCTCTGTCTTCTACTTTAAAAACCGCATTTGAACTGCACTGGTACACTGATCAGATATAACTGATCACCCACCTAATATTCAGTAGGTCCCCTTTGTGGTGCCAAAACAGTCCTGACCCATCAAGGCATGGGCACCAATAAGGTTTAGGTAGGTGGTATGTTTCAACTATCATCAACAAATGGCAGGACCCAAGGATTCCTAGCAGAGCATTGCACCAAGCATCACACTGCCTCTGCCAAATTGCCTTCTTCCCATAAAGCATTCTGGTGTCATCTCTTCTCTAGGTAAGCAATGTAGATGCACCCAGCCATCCACCTGGTTAATGATTCATCAGATTAGGACACCTTCCTTTGGTCCGTGGTACAGTTCTGATGCTCATCCATGCAACACATCAACTTTTAGCTCACTGGTGTAATTTCTGGAGCAGTTCCGGATCCAGAACTGGAGATTTAGGAGCTTTCTAGATCTAGAGCTGGGGGTTTGTTTAACCTTTACTGCAAACCTGTAACTGTAGCACAGCTGCTAAAACTACTTTGGAGCTTGTAATTTTGAAGTTCTGCAAATAGTCATTTTGTCAGTGTACAAAGTGTACATGGGTTAACTCTCACTAGAATTTTTTTTTTTTTTTTTTTTTTTTTAACTTAAGACAGGCAAGACACCTAGGTGAATACATCAAGTGTACCCTAAATTGGTTCAGTTGTTCAACACTGCCAGATACTGTACTGCTCATCATCCACCATCAACCAAAGTTATTCAGAATTTTTTAAGCATAGGTGCTGCATACTGGGTCCTATTACTTTTGAGTGGCAGTTTTAGATGGTATGGTATTCCTATTACATACATCCACTTACCTCCATTGGAAAGACAAAGGCTGCCAATGTTGATATGTCCTTTTTTTCTGTTATACCTACAAAGAAATAATGTATAGGTGTGACTAATAGATTTATACAGTATCTCACAAAAGTGAGTACACCCCTCACATTTTTGTAAATATTTTAATCTATCTTTTCATGTGACCATACTGTAGAAAAGTGTAATTTCTTCAGTGTTAAGTAGTGAGTGTACAGCTTGTATAACAGTGTAAATTTGCTGCCACCTCAAAATAACACACAGCCATTAATGTCTAAACCGCTGGCAACAAAAGTGAGTACACCTCTAAGTGAAAATGTCCAAACTAGTAGTATGGTTGAAAAACACCCTTGTCGCTGGAATAAAACCCTCTATACTATTTGGTTATAAATGGCTATTTACTCTCTCCTGGACACCATCCTAGTTTTTCACTTCAGCCTTTGGAATAGACTATAATCTTTCAATATGCTTGTAAAGATAAAAAAAAAAAAAAAAGGGGAAGAAGGACGACGACATAAACACCCTTGTTCTCCAAGTAGTAAAAACCAACGAGTAGTAGATAACTGTTGAATAAGAGAAAAGCAATTGGTCACTCTTAGGATTTGTACATAAGGGTGCTGGATGCATGAGAGACTCCAACACCAAATGTTATCTTAGGCACTGCTCTGGCTCATTCCAGAAACACTGTTGGAAACGGGGGACCTGCCTGAAGAGAAAATGTACTTATGACCTAGAGCACCAAATGTTGCACGCAACATTAAGTTAGAGTATTGTGAAAAATCAACCATCTTGAAGGAGAGCATTAAGTACCATGGGGTGGCTGTTCAGTGGGCATCAAACCTGCATAGCAAGGACCACGAATCAGCACCTATAGTAACAAACCTATAACTTTTACATATAAATTTCAAGAAGCAGCCTCTTAACAGTAACTGTACTGCCAGAGTGGGTGGATGTAGGAAAAGTGTCTGAGACACTGTAGCCAGTGTAATATTAGCGTAAGTAATAGAGGACATGGAACAATGCAAAGCATACTCAATATTTATATTTGTCTGTTCTTGTAGAGATTGCAGCACTCACCTATACAGTAGTTCTTGGGCTACAGTATCTCCATAATCGTGAGACAATAAGTTTATTTTTTGATCAATTAGGCCCAGGTGGCCGACAAGTGCTTCCACAATACTGGCCTGTTCAAAAATTGAATAACGGTGGAATCTCTGAAAAAATAAAGCGATCAATAAAAATGTATTTACTAAAAATATGCTGGAAAATATATTTTGAATATAATTGCTATACTCACTGGTTTGTCACTGAAACCAAATCCTATGAAATCCAGTGCAATTACTCTGTGAAACCTCTGAGTTAACCCTTCCCAGATCTGTAATGGAATAAGAAGCACAGATGGGCATAAACTAAACTGATACACTGCCTCCAATCTTCCTCCACAGTTCTGATTATGGACAATGACACTCCCAGATTCTATCTGATGCTTTATATCTAGTCACTCCAAAATGCCTATTAGAAAAAACAAACACACAAAGCCTCCTTGTCATTAACTCTACTACATGAGCAATTTCTCAATCATGCTACTCTGTGGCTGCAGTGTTTGCAGTTATTGTAGGTCAATGCTCCCCCATGTAGTAGGTTCTACCTCTATGTTCCTGCATTCAGTCTTGGGATAGTGATTAAGAATTAGCCCATGTAGCACAGCTGAAGAATGATCCTAGAGCACTGTGCTTTTTATACATGCCTTAGTAAAGAACCTTAGTTTTTCTTTATGGTTGATTGCAGAATTGGAGCAAAGCCCTGGCTATTCCTCTAAGGCTCCAGGTCAGATGTTTTAATTCTTTCCCACCTAGCTTTAAAAAAGGATAAGTTCACCTTTTGTAAATAAAATCCACATTTTTTGCAGGTTTTGTGCATTTAGCATTTTTTTTTCTATGGAGCCACACAATGGCAGGTGACGGCACACTCTCAGGACATCGGTCTGCTCATATCTCCGATACAGGCAGGCAGTTACATCAACTACGAGAGATATCACCAGCACCCTCGCAGTTCATTAAGAACCAAGAGTCAGCCGCAATGGCTGATGGTACTTATAGTCTAGCCATTCACAGGAACCTGAATGACACGGCCGTGTGGGCAGAGATTGTACAAGTAGATTGAAACGTGTGGCCACCTTTAAAGTGATGAGATTTTAAAAAAAAAAGTGTGTGTATGTGTGTGTGTGTGTGTATATATATATATATATATATATATATATATAAATAACATCACACACATACACACAGAGATTGAGGACAACACTACCTTGTACCAGTCATAGCTTGAGGTTGGAAATCCATGTAAGAGAATAACCACATCTGAGCTTCCCACTGCTCCCCATGATTCTGAAACAAACAATAGTTAAACAAAAGTTAAACGAAATCTATCAGAGAAATATGAAGTCTGTAACCACTGACCTGAAAACATTACCTGCATGGCAGTCACGTTGATTCAGTAGTTTGAGACTTAAGTATCAAAAGGCGCTGGATCAGCAAGGCAGCCAGGCAACTAACAGTCAGAAGTGGCAGTAATGACAGCATTTATACTTCCACCCCCGATGGTACATTTTCCTAAAACCTTTCCAGGGTGCCTATATATGCGTGGGATTCATAATTCTGTACAACACAAAATTACTCAACTCTTCCCCCAGAGTAATATCTCTGGTGGTGAACCATAAGTAGCGCTTTCAGGTGTCCGTTTATGAAGCAGTGGAAAAAATCCACTGCTTCGTTCCCCGGCATTCACAGAGGAGATCGTTCTCCTCTGGGTGCCAGTTTATGAAGCAGTGTAGATTGCTTCACCTCTAGCGAAGTGAAGTGATCTACAAAACGGTTCAAACAGCAGAGAACGCCCCCTGATACTGGAATCTCGTGAGACATTACAGCACCAGAAAATTCACAGAAACACTGAGATGTCAGTTTATTAAGCAGTGATAAATTATCACCGCTCAGTAACGGACATTCTCGGAGGAGCCCGCCCAAATAGGTAATAAAATTATAAGTCCCCCTACACTATATATGCATTTATAAGCACATACACACACATATATACACACCATATACATATATATAGGGCAGGGGGACATGGCTAATGTGTTGGGGGGTCTGAACGAGGCAGGAGGAAGTCTATAATCTTCCTCCTTCCCCGGGATTCTCTCTTCACTCCCCCCGGTTCACCACCAAACGGACACCTCAAATCTTTACAGCAAAACATCTAACACTCACATTTCCAAAAAAAAAAAAAAAAAAAGTGATTTTCAATTGTCCGACAGAAAGTGGGAAATGGTGGTATGTCAATCCACTGCTTACTGATGGGGTGCTCCCAACTCCAAGCCCCTCCCCATTAACGGTTCGAACAGTGTCAGCTGTGGTTATGGCTTGGTTTTCTGCAATATCATTTGAAGGGGCTACACGGTGGCAAAAAAGTTAATCTCTAAGAAGCAGTAGCATCAGGCTTGTTTGGCAGCACTATATAAAACCACTCATCAAGAAGAGAAATCCTGATATAAAAGGCCATCTGTGGTAGACAACAAGGATATATCCAAGCTATCTTATTTGAAAGTGGAAAATTGTAAGTGCTAACAGAATTTTCTTTGCCTTAATGAGTAAGAATAGGCTGAGTCGCAGGTAGACTACCATTTTCTGATGTTGCATATGGAAGATCTGTCAAACCCATATAGGTTTTTGCTCTTCCATAATGTGTACTTTCAAGCCATACAATTGGCGATTATCACAAATAAAGGAATTATAAAAGTCATCCTGTTTGTGACCAGCATTATCAGTTTCATCTAATCAAAACAGCTCTGCTGAAACTAATATATAAAATGTATGCATTTAACGGTGTATTTTTAAAGCGATTGTAAAAGGTAAAT
>BLSH010240696.1:287370-306248 GCA_018402905.1 Glandirana rugosa
TGAACACTACGGTCCCCCTCCTCTCGTAGCGACCTCGGGCCACACACACACACACACACACACATACATACACACATACATACACACATACATACACACATATACATATACATACATATACACACACATTTTTTTTTTATTTATTATGTTTGGGGGTTCTGAGTAATTTTCTAGCAAAAAAAAAAAAATATATGATTTTTACATGTAGGAGAGGAGTGCCAGAAATGGCCCGGATGGGAACTGGTTAAAGGGGAGTTTCACCCAGTTAAAAGTCAGCAGTTACAAAAAGTGCAGCTGCTGACTTAATCGGACACTCACCTGTCCCCGGGCTCCAGCGATGCTCTCCTCCCCCTGGCATCACAAGTGTGGGCGCCCGGCTTTGCCTTCAAAGCTGGGCATGAGCCGCACTGCGCCTTGTGAATGGTCGGCGTATCTTCTGGGACCTGTGACATTTCCCAGAAGATTGCCGAGAGGAGGGGGAGGAAGGTTAACTTCCTTTCGGCTCCGCAGCTCTAAGAGGAAGTGGACCTGGGACCATGTGAAAAGGAGGGGGGGGGTCGCCTTCCTTTAGGGCCAGTTCACACCATAGAAATGCAGTCCAGATGAGTTCCAGGTGCTTTTCTACATGACGCATTTTGATGCAGTCCAGTGCTTCCCCCCCCCCCTCTTTTTTCTTAACCTTAAAGCGGAGATCCACCCTAAAGTGGAACTTCCGCTGGTTGGATTCCTCCCCCCCTCAGGTGTCACATTTGGCACCTTTCGGGGGGGAGGGGGAAGAGGACACCTGTCTTTAGACAGGTGTCCTTTTCCACACTTCCGGGAGCTCTGGCCGGCGGACGCGGCCGCTGACGTCAGAAGCCCGGCTCCCTCCTCCCTGCTCGCTCTGCTACTGGCCGCCTGGCCAGTAGCAGAGCGCGGCAGAGCTCGCGCATGCGCAGTAAGGTGCCCGGCGTGAAGCTGTACTGCTTACACGTCCGGGTTCCCTTACTCGCGATGGAGGCGGCTGCACCCGTCCCCCGATCCGAAGATCGGCGGCGGGTGCCGACATCGCTGGACTCCAGGACAGGTAAGTGTCCTAATATTAAAAGTCAGCAGCTACTGTATGTGTAGCTGCTGACTTTTAATTTTTTTTTTAGCCCTCGGACCTCCTCTTTAAGGGCCAGTTCCGGTTTGGGAGTAGCATCCAGGAGGAGTTGACTGTGGGTCTGTGAACCCACATATGCTGTTACCCCACAGCACTAAGGTGAGAGGCCACCCTGCACATAGGTGTTTGCACTATGGAAGTAGTGACACCTTTGCCATTTTTATTTACACTGATTAGCATAAGGCGATTTTTTCCTTCTTCCATCACCCGTTTTGTCCATGCTGGGACTGCACCAGATTTTTCTAAATGGAGTTATATTTATTAAGCACGTTGTTTGATTATTTATGCATGCCCACTGGATGTGAGGCTCAGTTTTCACTAAAGTTTACAGGACTTTTCATATCAGCAACTCATCAGCAATTTGCTATTGTGTGTATGTGCACTTTATTACAATTTGTAATCATCTACCTGTTAAGCACACCTGTATATTATCCTACACCACAGCACAACACCATTACACTTTATACAAAAAAAGTCTAGTAGAGACATGTTTGACACCCACCAACAGCCACCCTTAAGCTCCATCAGGCAGCACGTAACTGCGGAATGCAAAAAACGCCCTTGATGCATTAGGCATAATAAGGAGTTTCCCCATATAACAGGTTTTTAGTGGCACTTCCTGGCCAGCCTATAACGCCAATGTAACAGTGTTACATTGGAGTTATTGACTGGCTGCTCTGCTGTGAGCAAGTTAGGGTTAGTGGGCGCAAATTACTTGCCTTACCCTGGGCACTGACAACCCACACTACGCTAGGAAAAACTAGCTCCTAGATTCAAAGCAAATTTGTCAAGCCCAGAGTGAGGATGCACATAACTAGATAAGATAGCCCCCCGTCAAGGTCATCATATCAAATGCTGTACACTGGGGATAATAATTTATTAATCACCCAGTTAGCCACTCATCCAACTGAGGGATGGGGTCCCTAGGGCAAAAATCCGATACAAAAAAGAACTTGTGTAATCACAAAAAAAGAGCCCGTGGGACTCTCAGGGCATTTAAAAATTGAATTTTATTCACAAAACAAAAAAAACACAACACCACACAAACACAAACACCACACCACACCACACACACTTACCATTGATGCACCATAAAAATGACAACGTTGTCAATAGTCAAAAGGGACATGGTCAGCCGGCTGCATACCACCATTCGCCACCACACACCATGCAATCACTATCTACAGATCAGTCGGGAATGGCAGTTTCTCAGGCAGTAACATCAAGAGCCACCAACGTTGATATAGCCCAAAAAGTCTGTAGTGGTGGTGCAGGGAAAAGTAAGCCCCACTGTGAAAGCTCCCAGTCTATGTTGACCACATAATGACCCACACTGCTGATTCTGGGAAGGACTGATAGTTAATCAGTAGTGGCAACCCCACTGGGATTGAAAGCAGTTATACCATATGCGGGATCACATATCCCTTATCCCCAGCATGCTGTCAGCTGGCAAGAACCGCAGGGTGAGAGCCAGTATGTAAAGGCAATCAAGCTCACCGATCTTCACCGACTACGTCGGCATTAGCCGTGATGAGGTGGTCTCTGCTTGCAAGGAGTCCGGACTGCGGTATGCAGTTGTCCTGGCTCCTGGCCGTGTCTCCGGACCCGAGCTGGGAAGCAGTGGGAGTGGTCATACACGTCACGTGAAAGAGTCTGGAGCCGATGTCACGAGGATTTTAAATAAACATTGGCATATTTTGACCAGAACTCCCCTTTTGAGTGAGATAGTGGGCCCTCGCCCCCTAATGGTAGCAAAAAGAGCCCAGAACTTGTCCGATTCCTTAGTACATTCAGAATATAAAAGAACGCCTACCCCTAATTGGTTAACAGAGCGTCCCATAAAACCGGGCATGTATCCCTGTGGTAGGTGTAATATATGCCAATTTGTACATAAAACTGATACATTTGCTAATGCTGATGGCTCTAGATCCTATAAAATCACAAAATTTATAAATTGCTCCACTACTAGAGTAATTTGTCATTTGACTTGTCCCTGTGGGAAGGCCTACGCGGGGAAGACGAAACGGTCCCTCAGTTAGGATCAGTGAACATGTGGCTAGTATCAGAGGGGAAAAAAAAAAAAATAATAATAAAAATGATGAGGACAAACCACTTGCGAATCATTTCAAGCAGTACCATGGAGGTAGACCTGAAGGGTTAAGGGTGAAGTGCATTTATGCCCTAGACCTTCCCCTTCGCAGGGGCGACAGATAGCGTCCTATTAAAAAAAAGGAGAAGATGTTCATCTTTCTCCTGGATTCGATGGTACCTAAAGGCTTAAACACAGAATGCAATTTTTCAGTGTTTTTGGAAACATAATTGCATTGCTCAAATTGCCTTGTGGGTTGATAAGTCCATCTAGGTAGTGCGGATCAGAGTTGACCTCTACCACTGATTGCCGAAGGGGGGAGCCACAATTATATGAAGTAGAGAGGTTTTTCCATTTTCTTCATGTCACTCCAGTAGACTGTATTTAATTATTTGATTTATTTAATTGTTTATGAAATTATAAATCTCTGCCATATCTAGGCCATCTTGGAGCTTAATCTTTCTCTCCTTATAGGCGCCCCCCTTCTCTCCTGTTGGTTTGCCTTTTCTCCTTTTAATATTTCCTTTCCAGGTTGTTTTTTCAAAATATCAATTTATTGTACCAATCTCGGGCATTCTTGATATTTTCTTTTGGGTAATCTTAACCAGATTTGTTTTTGGGTGATTGACTGGACTGCTACTGATCTGTTCGTCTATGTTGCCATCAATATTGCTGCATCAGTACATACTAATTGCTTTTGAATATGTCTGAATGACCTCTTTGGTGAATGACTGTTGGAGACATCTAGTGGCAGATACAGGCTATTACAGACCCAATTATTTTGATGTATAAATACCACCCCTCCTTCAGTCCCGCCTTCGCTTTGAGAAAGTCCGCAATTGGCGGACGAAACGCGTCAGAGTTTGCATCATTCCACTAGTCAGGGACGCTACAGCTGGCCACCCCCACCGCTCCCCATGTGACATCGGCTCCGGACAGCAATCCCTCGTTGGCACAGCAACGGCAGAACCAGGGCTAACACCATCGTGAAGACACATGGAGCGGAGGCTAGACGAAAAAGAGTAAAGCCCCGAATTGATAGTGCTCTCCCACAGCAAAGCTGATGTGCACCAATCGGGATGTGCAGGTAGGCATCTGATGTCAATGGCGGCAAGAAAATCCCTCTGATGCAGAGCCTTGAGGTCCAGAATCGGATGCACCGTACCCTCAGTCTTGGGGACCGTGAACAGGTTCGGATAGTACACTAGAAAAACATTCCTCGTCCGGAACAGGGATGATCACCCTTTGAAGCAATAAATCCCGTACCGCAGCCCAGAGGGCTAACAAGTGTTCCGGGGACAGATTCACATTGGACGGGAAAAAACGGTTTGGGTGGCCAAGACTGGAACTATCTTGTACCTGAACAGGATGACTTTGTGGACTCTGTCGGTAATGAATGAGGTCCACGGGCCCAGAAATCATCAAAGACATCCCCCCACCCCTTCATGCCAAATGGGTCTTGTCTGCGGAGGCAGAGAAACCCGTTCTTGGCTTACTAGGCCAGGATCACTTGGGCTTGAAAGGCTTTGAACCCATGTCAGTGAACCCTAAGGGACGGAAAAAAAAAAAAAAAAAAAAAAAACACCAACCCTATGAGCTGAGGTTCTTTTCCTTTTTTGCTTCAAGAGTATTTTATTGAGAAGCAGGTTACAGGTTAATACAACATGTGAAATACAGCACACTAGATCATGTGCCTTTTCCCTTTTGACTGCGGCAAGAAAGTACTCTTGCCCTGTGACACTAAGTTGTCCAGAGTGGCCCCAAACAGACAGACAATCACCTTCAAAGGCAAGTCAGTTTTTTTTTTTTTTTTAAAGTCACAAAATACGCCTAAGCACTACCGCCAAAACTGACAGCTTAGAGAGAAAGGGAGCTGCGTCTAACGATGCATCGCAGACAAACTGCAACCCCTGGACCAACTGGTCCGCCAATTCAGAGAAAACCGGGAGGGAACTACTCGCCCTCCAGATCGCAGCACAACAGTTTCGCCCACTCGGTTAAAGTCTGAGACACCAGAGCCACGGCCAGTACTGTAGGCTTAGGCAGCACCGAGCCCGCAATTGTAAACAGTGCAGCCCAGAGCCTCTTCCTTCCGGTCAGCTGTGTTTTTAAATGCAGGGGAGTCTTCCACGGGAATCACTCTCCTCAAAAAATAGCACAGAGTTTTGGGACTGCAGGGGTGCTTCGGACGTTCCCATTCTTTATAGACAAATTTGTCAAAATAGGCGGGGTATGCCGTGCGAGACTTGAGATTGTGAGTGCCAAATGGAACTGGTGCATCTGCATCCTCCATTTTAAAGGTTTCCCGCATAGATGTGATCAGTGCATCCACCAGCGCCTTTTCTTGTGCAGCTACAGGGGCAGAGGTATCAGCCTCACTGTCTGAAGCATCAGGGACCAAGGTCACAAGCCCCACTGGGTGGGCCCAGTCAGCGGCGGCCGAGCCAGATTCCAGATCCGACGAGGCAGATGGACGAAGCAGGGGATGGCGGGGGGCAGTTTTTTGCTAGCCTGCCACACGCAAGCCACCTTCACCCGGGGACACAAAAGACTCAAGGGCCACCATCAGCACGTCCAAGGATGGCTGAGACCCAGAAGGACCTGCAGTCTCAGAGGGGGTCAGGTGGGGAAATCTGCTCCTGAGACTCCATATAAAATTGGAAGGGGTACCCACTGCACCAAGTGCAACCACTGCTCTGGGACACCCCTGCACCAGTAAGGTCACCGGGCCACTAGGACACCCCACGACCTACAGCAGAGAGGAGGCGGCCCCACCAGACTCACCACCACACCGATATAGCGCTTGCTGCCTCAGGAGGTAGAGCTGCAACCACGCAGCGTTCAGGGAAGAAGAATCCACGTGTCAGCGCCGGGATACAGAGGAGGGACTGGTTTCTACCAAAAAAAAAAATGGCGCCTCAGGCTCCACAGTAATGGCTGTCGCTACTAAGCACCATAAGGTCCCATATCGTGGCCACCAGGCTACACAAACAGCCGCCAGCCATAGGAAATTGCAGGCATGCAGTTCCAGAGGCTCCGGCTATGACAAAATGGCCGCCGGCCGCAAAAAACACGGCTCCACAGGATCCAGGAGGGACCTTGACACCCGGCCAGCATGCCTTAGAGTAGGATGGGGGAGAGGGGAGCCTCACAAGCAGGTCCCTGGAGACCATCCACCCCAAGGAGAGGGGGTGCACAGGAAGGAGGTAAACCTGCAGGACCGACTGACACAGGGAGGGGCCCGTATCCACCTCAAATCCTAGGGGGGAAAGGGGGGGGGGCGGAGACATGTACTCACCATACCTGGACCATGCTGCTCCAGACAGGACCTCCTCATCACTGCAGTGGGGGCTGTCGGCCATGGGGGACGTGGGCCTAGACCCGGTTGTGTGCGATCTCACGAAGCATTTAACTCGCAGGGCCAGCCCCCGTCCAGTGGGGTTACGTCACAGCCGACCTAGCGCGTACGGTCTGCACACGCTTGTTGGTCAGACTGGGGAGACCACTGGAAACTAAAGCCCCGTACGCATGGGACGACGATCGTCGCAAATCGTATGTTGCATAATGTAACTTGCATACTGACTGCACTACACGATCATATAAGCACAGAAAGAACGTTCAGGTGCATGTAATTAGCATCCGGCCGTTTGACTTCGGAGCATGTGTGTTTTCACAATACAACTTGTTGTACCAACTGCTCTGTACACACGATACAACGGCCGTATGAGCGATTGTTGGTACGACCAAGTTTTCTAGTTTGCTCATACAACTCCCTTGTACGACCGTCGTATGTTCGGCTGTTCTAATCGCGCATACGAACGATATCGCGTACGACCTGTTGTATACGATCGTCGTCCCGTGTGTACGAGGCTTTAGTGACCAGCCCATCACGCAGCCCGGCAGTTGCTTGTAGATCCCACCGGGGAAAAAAAAAACACATTGCCAGAACTAGAGATCCCAGCAGGGAACTAGGTCCTTACTCCTGTCTAGGCAGGAAAAAAAAAAAAACTGAAGGCCTATAGCAGAGAGGGGGGTGTATATACCACCTAGCACCTAGGAATGTCCATGGGTGTAGCCAAGTCTTTTTTTGCCTAGTGTCCTACTCCTGTAGGGGGCGGCATAACCCAATGGTAATGTCTAAGGAAGCACTGTGTCAATGAAAGAGTGCATTTTTTCCCAAAAAAATTGTGTAAAAAAATAAAATAAAAAAAAATAAAAGTAGTGTCAGAAAAAGGCCTGGAGGTCAAGTGGTTAAAACCTTACACCAGATGGCAAAAGGCACTAACTAATGCATGTGAAATCTCACCAACTATAGGTTATTTCAACCTCAAGATGTGTAACTGGCCTACAATACACAGAAAGATAACTTTTTCATTTTTTCTACATATAACAATTGAACCATCTGATTTGACCAACTAAAATTTTCACGTACAGTCACATATTCTAGTGGTTTTCAACCACCATGCCATGTGCTGCTGTGACAGGTAGACTTTAGCTGTTGGAACAGATAAAAAAAGGACAAAACTTGGCAGGAGTGTTTAGTTTTGAATTCCCACCAGCTACTTGAGTGGCGATAGATATGTGGGAAGTCCTTCTGACCATCTCTGGCTACCTGACAGTCCCAGGACAGTGATGCACACCAGGTTCCAGCTTGCATACTAGCACTGGACAGCAGCCGGGCTGACTTGTAGCAGCCTTGCAGCTTTACTCTTTGGCCTAGGCTTCCCTGGCCCCGAGAACAACACATATTGTGGTCATGAAGGATCGCTACACATATGCTGCCAGTGCCGGTCTGTGCAAACCAGCACTTATGACACTACAGTGGAGCTCCATTTGCAGGCAGGATCAAGAGAGCCATGCTGAAAATGCACAGAAGCCTCCTGCAGCCAACAGGTTTGAACAAACCGCAGCACACATGCTAGGCTGTCAGGGATGCGTGCAATCTACTGCTGGGGTGTGTAGTTTTGGGTATGCTCTTTAGCATTCTCATCCTGGGATCATCTGCTGTCTGGCCAGTGATTACTCTTCTTTCATTGATACCCAGTTTAAAATTGCTTGCTGCTGTATGCATTGCTGTATAATAATGTCTGCTCCAGGGACTTACCATTACATTAAAGCCTCATGCACACTGGACTTTCCTGTACTGCTAACTTTTCTTACTGGCAGAAGAGTTTTGGCCAAAAAAAAAAAAAAAAAAAAACCCGATGCTTGTAAACCCGCGTTTAGACTGGTCAGGCACTTTGGCGTCAATTCATTTCACTGACCATTAAAATGAATTAACGCTCAAGCGCATTTAGGTGCATCAAGCGTTTTTTCTGCCATAAGCATGGACGCAAAAGCTAACACGCAGGGGCATTTAGCAGCAAGAAATAAAAATAAAGAGACAAAATAAACACACCATTCGCCCCAAGGAGCAGCAAAAAAAAAAAAAAAAAAATTTACCAGTTGCACTTACCGGAAACGGTGTTTCTAGGAATTATTCCAGGACGGCACACCTGAGAGATGACTGGTCTTACCTGTACAGGAAACAATCAACAAAGTTTAAAAGGCCCCACCCTCCCTCTGCCCCTCAGTTGAGACAAAGTATTAGCCCACACTGGTGCAAGAGCGTATCATCTGTGCATACAGAAAACACCAACACATAAAAAGGGTGGGAAGTAGGCCTGCCATCCTGGAAGAATTCCTAGAAATACCGTTACCGATAAGTGTAACTCGTAATTTTCTCTAGTCATCTTCCAGGAAGGCACAACTGAGAGGAGCTCAGGCCTACCTTTAGGGTGAGACCACTGCCTGCAGGACTTTTCTACTGAACGCCACGTCCTGAGTTGACAACTCCACCCTGTAATGCCTCATGAATGTGTTCTGGCTTGTCCACGTGGCCGCTTTACAAATTTCGTCAATCGAGGCGCCCGCCTTCTCTGCCCAGGAGGTCGCCAGAGACCTAGTGGAATGAGCTTTCAAGCTAGCAGGGGCTGGTTTACCCACCTGCTCATAAGCCACTAAAATTGCCTGCTTTATCCACCTTGCCACAGTAGATGTAGATGCCTGGAGACCTTTTTTCTGACCACAGAATTAATCAGCAAGTGGTTAGACCTTCTAAACCCTCTGACTTGGTCTAAGTAAACCAAAAGACAACATCTAAACATCCAAAGTTTGGAAAGCTTGTTTCCCTCTCATTCCAGGGGCTTGGGCAAAATGAGGGGAGAACAATCTCCTGGGCCCCATGGAACTGAGGCCATCTTTGGGGGGGGGGGCTGCCTAAGTATCACCCTGTCCTCTAAAAAATCAACAAAAGAGGCTCTTTAATTGTCAGAGCCTGTAAGTCACCTATCCTTCTGGCTGACGTAATCGCCAAAAAGGGAAGCCATCTTGATTGAGAGCGAGCAACTTAAATGCAGTCTGAACCACCGGCTCAAACGGTTCCCTAGTCAGGGCATCAGGTACCAATGATGAGTCCCACGGGGGGAAAATTTGATCTCACTGGGGTTACCCTCTCTCTGGCCAACAAAAATATTTATGAGCGGGTCCAGGGCCAGCCTCCTATCCAAAAAAAAAAACTGATAGAGTGAAGCTGAGCCCAAGGTACCACCAGGATACACAATGTCATGAGGCCCAGGACTCATTATGGCCCTCAGTGGCACCACCTTGGATTCGCACAGGGACGCCACTGAACCTTCTCTACTTTCTCTTGGGGAGAGAAATTCTTTGCGCCACCGAATCCACAGGTAGCCCAACACCACCTTCGCCTGTGATGGCTCTAGGGAAGACTTCTCCCGGCTGATCATCCACCCTAGAGACTTTCCAGGGTGGCCATTACTCTGTCCTGATCCGACAAGAGTTGATGCTGGGAGGAGTTGTAGATCAGCATATTATCCAAATAGGGAATCAGGGCAATTCCTTAGAGGTGGAGAAAAGGAGACAACTTTCGTAAAGATCCTTGGGCTGGAAGCCCAAAAAAGGGAAGTACCCTGAATTGCCAATGTTGGACAACCAGCTTTGCCTTGATAGCAAAGCGCAGAAGCCTCTGGTGCTCTGGGGCACTGGGGACATGGAGGTAGGCATCCTTCAGATCCAGCGTGATCATGAAGACCCCCTCTAAGAGGTGCCTCCTGACCGCGTAGATACTTTCCATCCAAAGCCTTTTGTATCTTTAGTGCTTGTGCAGTTTCCATAAGTTTATGATCAGTCGGTACTTTCCCAAGGGCTTTACCACCACAAAAAATGTGGGAGTAAAACCCCCATCCCAAATGCCCCGCTGGAACTGGGATGGTGACCTCCTGATCCACCAACTACCGGACACTCTAGAAGGCCATCTGCTTTCTGCAGATCTCGGAACAGGTGCATCAGGACAAAGTTTGGAGGGGGGGGGGTGGACAGAAACTCCAACCTGTACCAGATGGAGAATGTACGGGCTCTGGGTGATTTCCTTCCACCAGGGAACAAGCCACCTGAGCCTCCCACAAACCCTGGGGCGGGTGTCATTTAGATTCCTTAGCAGGGGGACCGGGAAAAAAAGGATTCCTTCCTTCCGTTTTCCCTTTGTGAACCCCCATCTTTTATCAGCCTCCCTCTTACCCTTGAACCTGTCCTTGGTAGGGGGGCTTCAAAAAAAAAAAAAAAAATTCTCTTTTCCTTGCCCCTTTTTGGGCTCAACAGGGAACTTCTTCCCTTTCTCCTGTGAACAGCACAGAACCTGCTCCAAGGCTGTCCTAAAGAGCAGGGAGGCCTCGAAAGGTATCCCACAGAGTCGGGATTTAGACGTGAAATCTCCACCCTACATCTTTGCCAAGTCAGCAGCCCTCCTAAATTCGGCCAGGAGGGCCCTTTTGGTAGCCATCCTTACCGTCTCTACTGCTGCGTCAGCCAGAAAAGCGACCAGTTACCTCCAAGGAGTCCAAATCCTCCTTGGTCTTGGTTCCCCTGGATAGATTGGTCTACCAGCCTGCCAACCTAGGCATCAAGCTTAAGTCAATGCTGGCCCCATGGCTGCTGCATTAGCCTCCCAGGCTCTACGCAGCAAGGTTTCTGACTTTCGATCCAGCTGATCGGGGATGTTGCCAGCATCCCCGAAGGAAAGATCCGAACGATTGGATACCTGGGCCAAGGAGGCATCAAGCCTGGGGACTTTGAGAAACTTTTCCTCATCATCCTCGCAAAAGGGCAGCTGTGTTTCCAGGTTTTCAACCTAAAAACCTTCCTCTCCGGTTCCGTCCATTCCCTCAGAATTATATCCCTGAGGGACTGGTGGACCGGGAGAGACTTTGCCTGTCATTTAGACAGCCCTTTGTACATTTTGTCCTGAGCTGAAACCTTCTGCGATGGCTGCTGGTTTCCATCAGAGGAAAAAAATTGCCTTCAGGAGGCCCTGCATATCCTCCACGGAAAAGGAGGTGTCTGCCAAGCCTAGACTCCTCACCATCCTGATCGAGATCCTCCCCCTCCTCTGGGGAGCTCAGTTCTGAAGGCTCGGCCTCTTCCTCGTCAGTAGTGCCCAGCTGGAATTCTGAAGGACCCCCCTGTACTACCCATGGAGGTCCCCTCCTAAGATGAGGACCCCTTGCTACTAGAGAGGGACTCTACCCGATGGCTGGTCCCTGTGGTAAACTTAAGGCCAAAATATGGGACCCCACTCGCCACCACCCTCAAAGATCTTCTTACCAAGAATCAGATTTCACAGTATTTTTCGGGAAAATAACAAGATTTTGATCGGTTATGGCTGCAATAGTGTGCCATTTTTCTTTTCTTCAGTTTTAATGGATCAGACCTATAGCTTCTTATGAGAATATGTTACGAATTTAATGTGCATCTATAGCCAAAACTTTTTTTTTTTTTTTTTTTTTTTTTTTTTTTTTTTTTGTTATGGACAGAGCAGGGAAGGTTTAGAATTTGAGTTGGCAAAAGATTGATTGCAATCTACCAGTCGATCACAGCCATGTTAGAGTGTAGAAGATTTTGTGAAAATTGACTGGGCCCTGGTCTCCCTAGAGTTAAAGTGGTTGTTAAGACACTTATATATAATTTTTTTTTTTTATACATACTGTACACACAAACACTGGCTTCCTAGGAACAGTTGTCATTTTTCTCTCTCTCCTCAACAAAGAATTCTTGAGGGTGGGGCCGATCACTGCTGCCCACATCAGCTGGAGAGGAGAGAAAACGAGCTGTGTGTAGGAAGCCGGTGTGTTATCTATACAGATAACAATATTTATGATATGACACAGGGGAACTTCTTGTTTTAATACAGAGGGGATGGGGGCTTTTAAAGTTAAATTATGAGAGCAGAGGAGAGACTACCTGCTGACAGGGAGAGGAGGGGCAGGCATAGGAGAATAGGAGAGCTGCTAGTGACAGACTGTGGGCTCTCATGATCAGCTACATAAGGGGAAAATTCACATTAACCGGTTCCTGACCACGTACTGTATATATACACCGCGGTAGTGTGGCGCTGTCTCACAAATCGCCATAAATAAGCGGCGATACGCGCAGTTAGCGGCGGTGCGCTCTCGTGCCCCAGGCACTCTGCAGGATTGTGCCTGCGGCTCGGATCCAATGTCCGCCAGCGAGCCGCGATCACCTGCCAGAGACAAAGAACAGGGAACCGCCAATGTAAACACGCCGGTTCCCCGCTCTGCTAGTGGGCATGTAAGAGATCAGTTAGATATCTTATGTCCATGATAGCCCAGCCCCCTCACAGTTAGCACACGCCTAGGGAACACAGTTAACCCCTAGATCTCCCCTGCAGGTTAACCCCTTCACTGCCAATGACATTTATACAGTAATCAGTGGATATTTACATTTCTGATCGCTGTATAATGTCATTGGTCCCAAAAAAAGTGTCAAAATTGTCTGACATGTCCGCCCCCAATATCAAAGTCCCGATAAAAATCGCAGGTCGCCACCATTACTAGTAAAAAAAAAAAAGCAAAGAAAAGAACGCCAGAAATGAATTCTCATGGTTTGTAAATGCGGCAACTTTTGCGCAAACCAATCAAACGCTGATTGCGATTTTTTTCCCCAAAAATATGACGAAGAATATAAAAAAAAAAGAAAAAAAAAAAAAAACGATGAATACATTTTTTTATATATTTTTTTTTTGGATTTGTATTTTAGCAAAAAGAAATGTTTTGTTTTTTTTGCAAAATTGTCACATTTTTTGTTTATAGAGGTGATCAGAAATGACACAGAGGTGATCAAATACCACCAAAAGAAAGCTCTATTTGTGGGAAAAAAAGGACGCACATTCCATTTGGGTACAACGTCGCAAGAGTGTGCAATTGTCAGTTAAAGATCCTTCCAGGGTTAAGTGGTTAAAGAGCCTGGAGCAGCATTTTTTTTTTTTTTTGTTGGGGGGGGGGGGGGGGGTTAACAAACGCTTTAACTATTGTTTGTTCAGAACAAGATTTAGTTGAACCACATTTTACAACTGATGCCAGATATATTCACCATAGAGAGGTTGTATAACTTATCAAGGAGATTTTTTTCCAGCTGCAATAAATAGGGGCAGAGTGCATATAATGTGCATAGTGCAACAGCTTCCCATATACATACCAGAGAACATTTGCATGTGAAAGGTAAAACTGTAGGTTTTATAAAGACATCTGACCAAGTTTGGTGATGAACAATGCCTTTTCCAACATGGAGCATCTTGCCATAAGGCAAAAGTGATAAGTGGATTGGGGAACAAGAAATTGGAAGTTTGGATCCATGGCCAGGAAACTCTCCAGACCTTAATCCCACTGAGAACTTGTAGTCAATCCTTAAGAGGCAGGTGAACAAAAAACAAAAAATCCTCAAATTCTGACCATCTCCAAGAATGTGCTGCCATCAGTCAGGATGTGGCCCAGAAGTTGATTGACAGCATGCCAGGATGAATTGCAGAGGTCTTGAAAAACAAGCGTCCACTCTGCAAATATTATCTCTGCATAAACTTAATGTAATTGTCAATAAAAGCCTTTGACACTTCTGAAATGCTTATAATTCTACTTCAGTATACCATAGTAACATCTGACAAAGATCTAAAAACACTGAAGCAGCAGACAAAGGTGAGTCATTCTCAAAACTTTTGACCAGGGCTGTACAGTGTGCTGCTTTTACTAACTGATCTCAGTTTCTCCCTTTGTACAGAGCTCTGTTATTTATCAACAAATGAGCTCTGGGCTCGATAAGCCGATTGTACACAGCAGAAGCTGGCCGGGGGGTCCGCATCCTAAACCCAGAAGTGGGCAGCCACGTATGGGTACGCCAGTGTGCCAACAGTGGCAGCTCCTCCGCAATACATTACGAGCGCTCACCAAGAGGTTGATACCTGGATCTAACTGGTAAGGACACCCATTGCTTTATACTGTATAAAAACAAGTAGATTTGCGTGAAACACATTAACCATTTGCTGGATTGGAAGGGCGCTACTCATAAGATCATGTTACGGAAGTGAGGTTCCGACCAGAAATACTGCGCATGCGCTATGCATTCCATGCCGTGCTATGCGTTCCACACACTTCTCCACTTCACTACCAACAGAGCCCATCAAATTGTTCAACAGCTGCAACGGACATCTTACAACATCCAGCTACGTCTTGAATTTCAGAGTAACTTTAGCAATAAAGTGAGAGTGTGTATATATGTATATTATATCTGTGATGCGGTTTGGAGGTTACATTTTTGAAAGCCTAAAGATTTAGCACTGAGCAGTGCAGGGTTACCAACATGGTGTCCTCCACCTTCCTACTGCTAGCATCCAGCTTGTTACAACATGTAACATCAAAACAGTATCACAGATGTCAATATACTATATGTATATACCCTCATTTTATTGCATAAATTACTCTGAAATTCAAGACGTAGCTGGATGTAGTAAGACGCTACCCGTCAGATCATGAAGTGTTTAGAACGCATTCACAGTAAGTATTTTTTCATTGGAAAGTCACTTCCGTAACAATCTGATGGGTAGCGGTAATCTGATAGCACATTACTATGTAAACAAGGGGGATCTCCGTTCTGACAGGGGACATCTCAAATATCTACTGTTGCCAGTGATCGGGAACAGCGATCTGTGTCATGTCCCTGGCAGTCCATCCCCCCCCTACAGTGGGAACACAGTTAACTCCTTGATCGCCCCCTAGTGTTAACCCTTTCCATGCCAGTGTCATTTATATATTGATCAGTGCTATAAAAATGCAGTGATCAATGTAATAATCTCCCTGGTCCCCAAAAAAGTGTCATCGAAAATCGCAGATTGCTGCCACTACAGTGAAGAAAAGAAAAAAAAAAAAACACACAAGAGTCCCTAAATCTATCCCATAGTTTGTAGACGTGATAACATTTGTGCAAACCAATCAATATACGCCTATTACGATTTTTTTTTTTTACCAAAAATATGAAGACTATATAAATCGGCCTAAACTGATGAATACATTTTTATTTTTTTATAGCACTAAAAATAAAAACCGCAGAGGTGATCAAACACCAAAGAAAGCTCTTTAAAAAAAAAAACATCAATTTTGTTTGGGTACAGCTTCGCACGACCACGCAATTAGTAATTAACCACTTGCTTACTGGGCACTTAAACCCCCCTCCTGCTCAAACTAATTTTAGGCTTTCAGCGCTGTCGCATTTTGAATGACAATTGCGCGGTCTTGGGACGTTGTACCCAAACAAAATTGTTATCATTTTTTCCCACAAATAGAGCTTTCTTTTGGTGGTATTTGATCACTTCTGCGTTTTTTCTTTTTTGCGCTATAAACAAAGAGTGACGATTCTGAAAAAAAGAATAAAGGGATTTTATTAAAACTTACCGTAAAATCCTTTTCTCCGAGTTCACTGACAGACGCAGCTTCTTCATGACTTTGTGGGGTTTTATGTTCGTCCTACCAGGAGTTAACTAGGCAGGGAAAAGAAATCAGCTGGCCCCTCCCCTGGGGGCCGTCCTCTTTTCCTAAATTAAAACCCCCCCTCACAGAGGAGCTCTCCAGTTTGTACACAAGCCGTACCAAAATAGAGCCCAGAGGGGTGGGTGCTGCGTCTGTCAGTGAACTCGGAGAAAAGGATTTCTCTAGTCGTCTGTCCAGGACAGCACTAGAGAGATAGAGCTCCTCCTCCGAAGGCAGGAAACACAAAGATTAAGTCTTTAAAAGGGCGCCTCCCCTTCCTCTCCTCAGTTTTTTGTGTTTCCTCCACGGAGGAGGAGGCGGGTGTGGGAGCTCTAGGACTGCTCACCTGTGAGTAGTGGATGATGGGTCCCCCGGTCAGGCACAGAGGGAAGCTGAGACCGGCGCTTCTCCCCCCAAGTAAGTCCAAGGGGACTGAACGCTCCCCGCACATGTCTGCGGCTCCTGGCTGCGGGGCTGGAGGAGATCCTGGGCAGACTGTGAGGGGGGGCGGGCGTTGGGCCTTGAGTTCCGGCCTGTGGAGCGCAGGGGGGAGGGCGGGGACTTCCGGGTCGTCACTTTCGGTTCCGGGTCCCGCGAGGAGCATGGACGCCGGAACCAGCCTGTTTGCTTTAAAACAGAGCCGGTCACAGTGCTGGAGTCCTGGATCCTTCTACAGCGCAACGGCGCAATGCAGCAGGAAGCGATGGACCCAGCAGAAGGTGGCAGTGACGCCGGCGCAGCCCAGGTAGGAGGCACAAGGGTGGCTGAGCCTACGGGGCTGTAGCAGGAAGGAGGGGGGCTGGAAGGCAAAGAGCTGGGAGGCCCCTCTCTGACTTCCTTTATTGGTGCCGGATCCGGGCTAAAGAGCCTTGCGAGTCCGGCTTTGCTGGTGGTGGGTGCACATAGGTGTCGGTGATGGCTTACTATGTGCATGGTGGTTGTTAACAACTGGCCCTTGTTTTTTCCCATCCCCCTTTTTTATCTCCCTTTCCTGCTCAGGGGCAGCTCAAGGAAGGAGAGAGGTCAGGGGGAAAGAAGAGGTGTCCATCCTGTGGATTTAAATTTAAAGAAGGATGGAACAAACCGCTCTGTAGACCTTGTATTGATAAACTGGTGTACAAGGAGTCTACGGGAGTTTGTAAAGAAATGATTGCAGGAGTCAAAAAAGAGATGAATGCAATTAAGGCCATGTTGTCGAACCTTGAGACCCCTAAAACACCAGCAGAAACCCCACCTGTTCCAACCCCAAGGGAGGGTAATGAAACAGAGGGAGAGGAGTCGGATTCCCTGGATGACCTCAGCGATGCAGCGTCATCTAGGGATGTACCGCTTCTAGAGAAAAAAATCACCCAGATACAAGGTCTCACTCGAGGAGGTGGATGCGCTGTTGGGGCTGATTTATGAGACGCTTGAGATCAAGGAGGAACAAGCCTCTCTGTCGCTGCACGATAGGATGTACCAAACCCTGAGAGAGGATCAGGGGCGGGTTTTTCCAGTGCATAGTTCTCTGGCGGACGCCATTAAAAAGGAATGGGCAGAGCCAGAGAAAAAATTATTTTTTCCCAAAAGCCTTAAAAGGAGATTTCCTTTTAGTGATGACGCAGAGTGCGTCGGGAACAAAGTTCCTAAAGTAGATGCGGCATTTTCTCAATGTGCCAAATCTACCGATCTCACTTTTGAGGACATGGGAGTCCTTAGAGATCCCATGGATAAAAGAATGGAGGTATTGCTGAAACGGTCATGGGAAACAGTAATGACCAGTTTGAAACCAGCAATGGCCACTACGGTGGTAGCCCGTAACCTGGAAGTTTGGTTGGACAAGTTGCGGGCTCACTTGGAAGGTGGGACTTCTAGGAAAGAAATCTTAGAATCCATACCAATGCTGTATAAAGCAGCAGGCTACATGGCTGATGCTTCCTCAGAATCAGTCAAGCTAGCAGCAAAAGCCGCAGCGTTGGTCAATTCATCCCGGAGAGCTCTGTGGCTGAAATCCTGGGCTGGTGACTCTGCTTCTAAAACCAGGCTTTGTGGAATTCCATTTGAGGGAGACCTGTTGTTTGGGCCAGAACTAGAGAAGGTTCTAGATAGGACGGCCGATAAGAAAAAGGCTTTCCCGGTTAAAAATAAAAAAACCGTTGGAAAACATTTTTTTCGTCCCCAAAGGCAAGAAGGTTCCCTGGGACAAGCTTCTAAGTCGGCGGCCAAAAAACAGTGGGGAGAAGGGAAACAGAAAAATATCCTGTTTTCCTCTCCTAAAAAATCCACCAAACCTCAATGACTCGGTTCCGGTGGGGGGCCGCTTGGGGCAGTTTCTCCCACAGTGGGAGGAAGCTACCCAGAATGCCTTTATTTTAAGGATTGTCAGGGAAGGTTACCAGATACAGTTCAGGAGTATTCCTCCTGTCAGGACGTTGGTAACCTCCCCTCCCAGAGACCCCGATTTGGCAGAAGCACTGTTGGACCAAAATCGGCAGCCTTATGGACCAGGAAGTGCTTGTTCCGGTACCTCGGGAAGAGATCAACCAGGGTTTCTACTCGCATGTGTTTGTAGTTCGGAAACCCTCGGGCAAGTTTCGGTTAATTCTGAACTTGAAATCTCTCAACAAAGAGGTGGTGTACAAAAAATTCCGTATGGAAACCATTTTTACAGTAAGAGCGTTACTGCCACCGGACTGCTTCATGGCCTCCCTAGACCTGAGGGACGCTTATTTGCACGTCCCTATCCACAGGAAGTCACAGAAGTTTCTGAGGGTGGCGATCTTATGGGGGAAGGAGGTGC
>BLSH010240696.1:329391-349876 GCA_018402905.1 Glandirana rugosa
TAGTCGGTACCCCTTTATAATGAGGTTCATTACGTTTGTTACTCCGTGATATGGAGGGTAACTGTTGTTACCCTGTGACCAGGAGGTTTACTGTGGACGTTACCTCGTGATCAGGAACTTGACTGTGTTTGTTACCTTTTGAAAAGAAAGGTGACTATTGCTACACCGTTTAAAGGAGTGTCACTGTGGTTACTATCCCGTGTTAAAAAGTGTGTAGTTGTACTTTTTGATAAATAGAGGGATTATACTTGTTGTTTCGTTATAAGGGAAGTGACTATAGTTGTTATCTCGTGTTAACAAGGGTGACTGTTGTTTTTAGTCCGTGAAGGAAAATAGTGCCTCATCATTGATGTTGGTGCAATAAATAGTGCCCTCTTGTTGTCAGTGGGAGGAACTCTGCCTCACTGTTCACATTAGTGGGAAGAGCGTCTCAATTTTGCTGTTGTCATTACAAGGAATATTGCCACATTGCTGGTATCAGTGGGAGGAATAGTGCCTGATTTTTGTTGTCAGTGGGAACAATTGTGCTCTATTGTTGATATCAGTGAAGGGAATATTGCTTTGTTGTTCATATTAGGGAGATAAATAGTTTTTCATGTTGATGTGTGAAAAATTGTGCCCTATCATTGGTGTCACTGTGAGGAAATTTGCCACATCGTTATCAGTGGAAAGAAAAGTTTTCCATTGTTTGTGTCAGTTCAAGGACTAGTGCTCCATTGCAGGTGTCATTTGGAGGACCAGTGTCCCATTGTTGTCAATGGGAGGTATAGTGCCTCATTGTTTGCATTACTTGGAGTAATATTTCCCCATGGCTGATGTCAGTGGGAGGAATAGTGCCTCATCCATGATGTCTGTTGTGGCATGGGGGTGCTTATCTCTCATAGTATATGCGTTTTAATGAGTTCACTCCAGCCAGGATCTCTGTTTGAGGGCATGAATGCCCATGTTTACTTAAAAGAAAGTTCAAGAAAAACAATAATCACAGGGGGTTCCACCATCACTGTACAAATGCAAACCTTCAGCCTCCTGGCTCATTAACGTTCAGTAGCTCTCCTGGCTATAATGATATCCTAGCTCTCCTGGCTTATAATCGATCAATAGCTCTCCTGGCTAAAGCAATATCCTAGCCCTCCTAGCTTGTAAGCGATCCACTGTGACTCACACCTGCCTCCTCGCAGATGTGGACGACCAGACTGCCTTCTGCAATCTTAGTTCCCTGGAGACTGCCTGTCTCCCCAGTGTGTGTGACCCCGAAGCCTGGTCCTGACTGCTTTTAACAGGCCCCCACCCATCTGGACAATCAGTGTTCTGGTAGGCCACAAAACCCGGACCCAGGACTGCGAATTTCATCCCACCCGGATCTCTACGAAATCCCTGGGCTCAAGATCCCGAAGTGGATTTTAAACAACACTGAGGAAACTGAAAAGCCAGTTTCCTCTTAAATGCGCAACACCTCTGGAGCCCCTCAACCTGCCAGGTTGAGAATCCTGCGTCATCCTCACTCACTAGACCCTGGCAGGGCAATGCTCTGCCATACTATATAAGGAGTAATGCCTCATCAATATCAGTAGGAGGAATAGTTCCCCATCTTTGGTTTCATTGGTAATAATTGTGTCCCATTGTTGGTATCAGTTGGAGGAATAATTCCCCATTGTGCTGTTAGTGGGAGAAATAGTGCTCCATCACTGGTGGTAGTGCAAGCAATGCTGCCGTATTGATTATATTTGTGGGAGGAATAGTGCCTCATCCTTAGTGTCTGTGAAAGGAGTAATGCCGCATCAAAGTCAGTAGAAGGAATAGTTCCCCATACTTGGTGTCATTGTGAAGAATTGGGCCCCATTGTTGGTGTCAGTAGGACAAGTGGTTCATTTTTGTAATCGGTTGGAGGAGTTGTGCTCAATCATTGCTGTCGGTTGGATGAATATTTCCATATTGGTGGTATCAGTTGGAGCAATATTTCCCAACTGCTTGTGTCCGTAGGAGGAATAGTGCTCTATCAATGGTGTCAGTACAATGAATGTTGCCACCTTGATTATATTAGTGGGAGGAATGGTGCCTCATCTTTGGTTTCTGTCAAAGGAGTAATGTCTCATCAATATCAGTTGGAGGAATAGTTCCCCATCCTTGGTGTCAGTGGGAAGGATTGTGCCTCATTGTTGGTGTCAGAGGGAGAAATAGTACCCCATCATTTATGTCAGCAGGAGGAATATTGCTACATTGTTGATATCAATTGTGCCATCAGTGGGAGAAATAGTGAACAATTGTAAGTGTCAGTTGGAAGATTTCTGATATATTGTTCCCATTTGAATGAATAGTATGCCTGTGTTGATGGAAATGGGGAGCATATTGCCTCATTGTTGGTATCAGTCTGTGCCCTGTTTGCAGCCGGCCGTGAAGGCTGCACTGAAAGAGGTGCAGCAGGTGAGCAGAGAGATGACATCATCTCTCTCTGCCTGCCTCGCATGACAGCTGTTCTGCCTTCTAACTGTCATAGGACAGCAGTATAGCTAGTGCATATGTGCCGGTTTTCCCGCTCTTGAATACGGGATGCTCCGGATGCCGTACCACTGGGGAGAGGCTGCGAGAGAATACATGTAAGTGTTTTCACTGCAGTCTGGTCTTAAAGTGACAAGCTGCATCTGGTGTTTGGGCTGGCAGGGTACAGTGGGAAGCTGCATCTAGTGGCAGGATAGTGATGGACGACTACGGTGGCAAGTAATACACTGCATCTGGTGGCAAGTAACAATCTGCATCTGGTAGCAAGCGAAAGTGGCAAGTGACACACTGCATCTGGTGGCAAGCGACCGTGGCAAGTGGCACGCTGCATCTGATGACAAGCAATGGTGGCAAATTACACTCTGCATCTCAGGGCAGGCGACGTGGCAAGCAATGGTGACAAGTGACACGCTGCATCAGAAGGCAGATGACAATGGCAAGTGAAACACTCAGGGCTCCCACTGACTCTTCATTATGGTTAGGGGAAACATTTCATTTTCTATTACATATAATGCGCTTCAATCATCCTGACACCATGTTAACCATGGGGTCGTGATGATTGAAGTGCTAACACCAGCCATTGCTCCGCCAAATCGCTCATGACATACCCCCCCCCCCCAGTCCGTGGCAAAATTTCCTTGCAATACACCGGTTCCTAGTGCCAAAAAGGTTTGGGGACGGCTAAATTGGAGGAATAGCGCCCCATCATTGGTAACAGTGGAAGGAATAGTGGCCCATCATTGGTGACAGTGAGAGGAACAGTGCACCATTGCTGTCAGTGGAAGGATTAATTTCCCATCATTTATACCAGTATTCAGTGCCCCATTCTTGGTATCGGTGGAAGGGATAGTGAAGAACTGTTGGTGTAATTTAGAAGAATGGTGCTATATTGTTCCCAGTTGGAGGAATAGTGTCCCAATGTTGATGTCAGTGGGAAGTATATTGCCTCATTGTTGTTGTCAGGGGGAGGAATAGTGTCCCATTATTGGTGTCAATGGAAGGAATAGTACCCCAACTTTGGTGATAGTGAGAGGGACAGTGCCTCTTAACTCTTAGTGGGGAGTATAATTTTTAATTGTTTATATCAGTGGGAGGAATAGTGCCCTATTGTTGGTATCAGTGGGAAAATGAATGCCCCACAATCCATGTCAGTGTGATAAATGGTGCCCCATTGTTGGTGTCTGTGGAACTAAAAGTGTTCCATCACCGGCATCAGCGCCAAAGAATATTGCCACACTGATTATACTAGTAGGAGGAATAGTGCTTCATCTTTGGTGTCAGTGGGAAGAATTGTTCCCCATTCTTGGTGTCAGTGGCAGTAATAGTGCCCAATTATTTATGTCAATAGAAGGAATATTGCCACATTGTTGGTATTAGTGGGTGCAATATTTATCTATCATTGGTGTCAGTTCGAAGACAAGTGCTCCCTTGTAAGAGTTATTTGAAGGAATAGTGTCAGTATAATATCTGTTGGAGGAATTTTCCTGCCATTGTCGATGTCAGTGGGAGGAAACATGCTCCATTACTGGTGTAAGTACAAAGAATGTTGCCACAATTATTATATTAGTGGGAGGAATAGTGCCTCATCCTTGGTGTCTGTGAAAGCAGTAGTTCGTCATCAATGTCAGTTGGAGGTATAGTTCCTTATCTTTGGTGTCAGTGGGAGGAATAGCTTCCTATTATTTATGTCAGTGGGAAGAATAGTGCTCCATCATTGGTGTCACTAAGAGGAATATTGCCACATTGTATCAGTGGAAGGAGTAGTGATCCATCGTCGGTGTCCGTTTGAGAACTAGTGCTCCAACTCAGGTGTCATTTGGAGGAATACTGTTCTAATGTTGCTATCAGTGAGGAGAATAGTGAAAATTTGTTAGTGTCAGTTGGATGAATGGGGCTATATTGTTGTTGCCAGTTGGAGGAATAGTGTCTTGGCATTGATGTCAGTGTGAAGTATATTGTCTCACTGATTGTATTAGGTGGAGGAATTGTGCCCCATCATTGGTGCCAATGGAAGGAAAAGTGCCCCATCACTGGTGACAGTGAGTGGAAAAGTGCCCCATTGCTATTAGTGGGAGAAATAATGTTTTGTTGTTTATATCAGTGGAAGAAATAATGCTCTAGTGTTGGTATCAGTGGGGAAAATAATGCCTTGTCCTTGATGTCAGTGTGATAAATAGTGCCCTCTTGTTTCAGTGAGAGGAATAATTCCTCATTGTTTATATCTGTGGGAGAAATATCTCATTATTGTTGGTATCCTTGGGAGGACTATTGCCACATTGCTGTTATCAGTGAGAGGACTAGTTCCCCATCATTGGTGTCACTGGGAGGAATAGTGCCTCTTTCTCAATGTCAGTGGGAGGACTAGTGCCCCATCATTGCTGTCAGTTGCAGGAAAAGTGCCCCATTGTTGGTGTCAGTTTGAGGAATAGTGACCCATCATTGTTGTCAGTTCGAGGACTAGTGCTCTATCACAGTTGCCATTTGGAGGAATAATGCCCCCATTGTTAGTGTCAGTCAGAGGAATAGTTCCCCATTGTTGATATCAGCGGGAAGAGTATTGTGGCTTTGCAGGTGTCAGTGGGAGGAGTAGTGAAACATTGTTAGTGTCAGTTAGAAGAATGGTGCTATATTGTTGTTCCCAGTTGGAGGAATAGGGGTTGATTTACTAAAGCTGGAGAGTGCAAAAACCGGTGCAGCTGTGCATGCTAGACAATCAGCTTCTAACCTCAGCTTGTTCAATCAAGCTTTGAAAATAAAACCTTGAAGCTGATTGGTTTCTGTGTGGAGCTGCACCAAATTTTGCACTTTCAATCTTTAGTAAATCAACCCCACAGTGTCTTGATATTGATGTCAGTGAGAGGTATATTGTCTCATTGTTGGTATCAGGTGGAGGAATAGTGCCCCATCATTGGTGTAAATGGTTGGAATAGTACCCTATCAATAGTCACAGTGAGGTGAACAGTGCCCCATTGCTGTCAGTGGGAGTATTAATTTGCCATCATTTACAGTCAGGTCCATAAATATTGGGACATCAACACAAATCTAATCTTTTTGGCTCTATACACCACCACAATAGATTTGAAATTAAACAAACAATATGCGCTTTAACTGCAGACTTTCAGCTTTAATTTGAGGGTATTTACATCCAAATCAGGTGAATGGTGTAGGAATTACAACAGTTTGTATATGTGCCTCCCACTTTTTAAAGGATCAAAAGTAATGGGACAGATTAACAATCATAAATCAAACTTTCACTTTTTAATACTTGGTTGCAAATCCTTTGTAGTCAATTACAGCCTGAAGTCTGGAACGCATAGACATCACCAGACACTGGGTTTCATCCCTGGTGATGCTCTGCCAGGCCTCTACTGCAACTGTCTCCTGTTCCTGCTTGTTCTTGGGGCATTTTCCCTTCAGTTTTGTCTTCGGCAAGTGAAATGCATGCTCAACCAGATTCAGGTCAGGTGATTGACTTGGCCATTGCATAACATTCCACTTCTTTCCCTTAAAAAACTCTTTCGTTGCTTTTGCAGTATGCTTCGGGTCATTGTCCATCTGCACTGTGAAGCGCCATCCAATGTGTTCTGAAGCATTTGGCTGAATATGAGCAGATAATATTGCCCAAAACACTTCAGAATTCATCCTGCTACTTTTGTCAGCAGTCACATCATCAATAAATACAAGAGAACCAGTTCCATTGGCAGCCATACATGCCCACGCCATGACACTACCACCACCATGCTTCACTGATGAGGTGGTATGCTTTTGATCATGAGCAGTTCCTTTCTTTCACCATACTCTTCTCTTCCCATCACTCTGGTACAAGTTGATCTTGGTCTCATCTGTCCATAGGATGTTGTTCCAGAACTGTGAAGGCTATTTTAGATGTTGTTTGGCAAACTCTAATCTGGCCTTCCTGTTTTTGAGGCTCACCAATGGTTTACATCTTGTGGTGAACCCTCTGTATTCACTCTGGTGAAGTCTTCTCTTGATTGTTGACTTTGACACACATACACCTACCTCCTGGAGAGTGTTCTTGATCTGGCCAACTGTTGTGAAGGGTGTTTTCTTCACCAGGGAAAGAATTCTTTGGTCATCCACCACAGTTGTTTTCTGTGGTCTAACGGGTCTTTTGGTGTTGCTGAGCTCACCAATGCATTCTTTCTCTTTAAGGATGTTCCAAACAGTTGATTTGGCCACACCTAATGTTTTTGCTATCTCTCGGATGGGTTTGTTTTGTTTTTTCAGCCTAATGATGGCTTGCTTCACTGATAGTGACAGCTCTTTGGATCTCATATTGAGAGTTGACAGTAACAGATTCCAAATGCAAATAGCACACTTGAAATGAACTCTGGACCTTTTATCTGCTCCTTGTAAATGGGATAATGAGGGAATAACACACACCTGGCCATGGAACAGCTGAGCAGCCAATTGTCCCATTACTTTTGGTCCTTTAAAAAGTGGGAGGCACATATACAAACTGTTGTAATTCCTACACCGTTCACCTGATTTGGATGTAAATACCCTCAAATTAAAGCTGAAAGTCTGCAGTTAAAGCACATCTTGTTCATTTCATTTCACATCCATTGTGGTGGTGTATAGAGCCAAAAAAGATTAGAATTGTGTTGATG
Organism: Glandirana rugosa; assembly: GCA_018402905.1. Classification (NCBI taxonomy): domain Eukaryota; kingdom Metazoa; phylum Chordata; class Amphibia; order Anura; family Ranidae; genus Glandirana; species Glandirana rugosa. The sequence goes on from BLSH010240696.1 coordinate 336,519, forward strand.
TCCCAATATTTATGGACCTGACTGTTTATCAGTGGGAGAAAGAGTGCCATATTTTTGGTATCTTTGGGAGGAATAATGACATATTGTTGGTATCAGTGGGAAAAATAATGCATCATCATTGATTTCAGTGCGATAACAGTGCCCTCCTGTTGTTGTCAGTGGGAGGAATTGTGCTTCATTGTTCATATCATTGGGAGAAATAGCTCGCTTATGTTGTTGTCATTGGGAGGAACATTGCCAGTTTGCTGGTATCGGTTGGAGAACTAGTGCCCCATCGTGAGTGTCATTTGGAGGTTTAGTACAATATCTTTGCAATCAGTCGATCCATCTTTGCTGTCAGTCGAATGTAATTGTGCCCCATTGTTGGTTTCAGTTGCAGGAATAGTGCTTCTTTGTTGATATTAGTGAGTGAAAAAGTTCTCCATTGTTGGTTTCGGTGGGAAGAATATTGTCTCATTGTGGATGTCAGTGGGATGAAAAGTGTCCCATTGTAGATAGTGAGAGGAATGGTGCCTCATCCTTGGTGTCTGTGAAAGGAGTAATGCTCCATCAATTTCAGTAGAAGGAATAGCTCCCCATCCTTGGTGCCGTTGGGAAGAATTTAGCCTCATGGTTAGTATCAGTGGGAGGAGTAGTGCCCCATCATGTACGTCAGTAGGAGAAATAGTGCCTCATTGTTAGTATCAGTGGGAAGAATAGTGCCCCATCATTGGTGTCACATGGAGGAATAATGATCAATCATTGTTGTCAGTTGGAGGACTAGTGCACTATCGCAGGTGTTATTTGGAGGAACAGTGCTCCATCATAGATATCATTGGAAGGTAGACTTCCTTGTGGATATTGGTGAGGCAAATAGTTCTCCATTGTTGGTTTCAGTGGGGAGAATATTATCACATTGTTATTTTCTAGACTTGTGCATGGCTAAAAAATTAGTTTTTTTCGGAAATTCAAAAAATTCGGAATTCGGAAAGTCGGAAATTAAAAAATTTCGGAATTCGGAAATTAAAAAATGCTGAAATCCAAAATTCGGAAATTCACGGTAATTCGGCAATTGCGGTAATTCGGAAATTCGCGGTAATTCGGCAATTGCGGTAATTCGGAAATTCGGCAATCGGAGCAGACGAAAATCCGAAATTCGGAAATTCAGGAATTCGGAAATTTGAAAATAACTAAGAACATTTGAAATAATAACTAACTAATAACTATTAAATTATAGGTATTGGAATTTCCTTGAAAGTTTGGCTGTTAGTTTACTTAAATATGAAATTTATCACTAATAGCCATATTTTCAAGAAAATTCCAATACCTGTAATTTAATAGTTATTTATTATTATTTCAAATGCTTTTCTTATTTCCGAATTTCGGAAATAAAGAATATCATTTGAAATAATAAGTTATTAATGTATTATTTTAACTTATTATAAATAATAATAAGCTATTATTATTTGAAATGTTCTTTCTTATTTCTAGAATTTCGGAAATAAGGAAGAACATTTGAAATAATAAGATATTAATTTATTATTTTAACTTATTATAAATTATAATAAGCTATTATTATTTCAAATGTTCTTCCTTATTTCCAACTTTTGCAGTGTGTGACTGTACATATGCATACTGTATGTTTGTATGTATGTGTGTGTTTATACTGGGTGTGTATATACTGTGTGTATATTGGATATATATTGTATGTATACACACAGTATACATACAATATACATCCAATATACACACAGTATATACACACCCAGTATACACACACGCATACATACAGTATGCATATATAGAGTCACACACTGCAAAAGTTGGAAATAAGGAAGAACATTTGAAATAATATTAGCTTATTATAATTTATAATTTAAAATAATAAATCAATAACTTATTATTTCAAATGTTCTTCCTTATTTCCCAAATTCAAAAATAAGAAAGAACATTTGAAATAATAATAGCTTATTATAATTTATAATAAGTTAAAACAATAAATTAATAACTTATTATTTCAAATGTTCTTCCTTATTTCCCAAATTCAAAAATAAGAAAGAACATTTGAAATAATAATAGCTTATTATAATTTATAATAAGTTAAAACAATAAATTAATAACTTATTATTTCAAATGTTCTTCCTTATTTCCGAAATTCGGAAATAAGAAAGAACGTTTGAAATAATAGTAAATAACTATTAAATTATAGGTATTGAAATTTCCTTGAAAGCTTGGCTGTTAGTGAACTGAAATATGAAATTTATCACTAGCCATATTTTCAAGAAAATTCCAATACCTATAATTTAATAGGTATTTATTATTATTTCAAATGTTTTTCTTATTTCCGAATTTCCGAAATAAGGAAGATCATTTCAAATAATAAGTTATTAATTTATTATTTTAACATATTATAAATTATAATAATCTATTATTATTTCAAACGTTCTTCCTTATTTCCGACTTTTGCAGTGTGTGACTGTACATATACATACATAAATACATACATACATACAGTATGCATATGTACAGTCACACACTGCAAAAGTCGGAAATAAGGAAAAACATTTGAAATAATAATAGCTTATTATAATTTATAATAAGTTAAAATAATAAATGAATAACTTATTATTTCAAATGTTCTTCCTTATTTCCGAATTTCCGAAATTCTGGAAAAAAGAAAGAACATTTGAAATAATAATAATAGCTTATTATTATTTATAATAGGTTAAAATAATACATTAACCACTTCAGCCCCGGAAGGATTTGCCCCCTTCCTGACCAGAGCCCTTTTTGCGATTCAGCACTGCGTCGCTTTAACTGACAATTGCGCGGTCGTGCAACGTTGTACCCAAACAAAATTTGCGTCCTTTTTTTCCCACAAATAGAGCTTTCTTTTGGTGGTATTTGATCCCCTCTGCGTCATTTCTGATCGCCGCTATAAACAAAAGAAGAGCGACAATTTTGCAAAAAAACCCAAATTTCTTACTTTTTGCTAAAATACAAATCCAAAAAAAATCTATAAAAAAACATTTTTTTCTATCAGTTTTGTTCAATTTATATTTTTCCTCATATTTTTGGTAAAAAAAATCACAATCGGCGTTTATTGATTGGTTTGCGCAAAAGTTGCCGCGTTTACGGATGATGAGAATTAATTTCTGGGGTTTTTATTTTTTTTTTATTTTTTACTAGTAATGGCGGCGATCTGCGATTTTTAGCGGTACTGCGATATTGGGGCGCACATGTCGGACCATTTTGACACTTTTTTGGGACCATTGGCATTTATACAGCGATCAGTGCTATAAAAATGCACTGATTACTGTGTAAATGCCATTGGCAGTGAAGGGGTTAACCTGCAGGGGGCGCTCTAAGGGTTAACTGTGTTCCCTGGGCGTGTTCTAACTGTGGGGGGACTGCCCTGGCTGGGGAAAGGGGATGATCACAGCTTTCACTTACAGGAAGGCTGTGATCATCGCCCTTCCCCCTTCAACAGAACGGAGGTCCGTGTTTACATACACGGACCTCCGTTCTTTCCGTGCGGGGGAGCCATCGCGGGTAGCGGGTGGTGATCGAGTCCGCCCTACCCGCTCCCTGGCCCCCCCCGAACACAGTGAGCGCGCAAGCGCGCCTCCGGCGGCGCACACTCACAATGATAGTTATCGCGGCCACCGTCCTGTGACGGCAGTTCGCGATAACGAACCACCTTGTCGCCGTCACGCTGCGGCGGGCATTCGGCAAGTGGTTAATAACTTATTATTTCAAATAATCTTCCCTATTTCCGAAATTCGGAAATTCGGAAATAAGAAAAACATTTGAAATAATAATAAATACCTATTAAATTATAGGTATTGGAATTTTCTTGAAAATATGGCTATTAGTGATAAATTTCATATTTCAGTTCACTAACAGCCAAACTTTCAAGGAAATTTCAGTACCTATATTTAAATGGTTATTTATGGACCGGATACAGCCCGAGCCGGAAGCACAGTGAGAGACGGCGGTGCCGTTTTTAAACTTTGTATATGCGTGTCATTTTTTTTAATCAATGTAAGCAGCCAATTTTATATTTAAATAAATGGTTTGGCATTACTGTATCACACTATGGGAGCCTGTCTTCTTTATCCCTGAGGGGGAGTTCCGCCAGTAGTTACCACACTAGAGAAACTGAGAGGAACCTGTGAGGAACCTGAGAGGAAAGAATTGAGGGAAGAACGCCCCCTAGGTGGGAGGATTATGCAGCACAGCTAGTGGATATCTAGCTAAAGGTGCAAATACTGTGCCCTGGAGGTGAGAGTTCTGTGAGCACATATAGGAGAGCACCGTCACAAGAGTCCCCCTGGTGGTGTTTGAAGATCTCTACCAGATCGACTCTTATGGACATTTGCACAGCCTCAAGCACTTTATTTAATTATTTCTGAGCACTTGTTCCAACACGGAAACATCTTTCGATATCACATGTGGTTTTGATTCACTTGTAGAATAGTTTCAGCTATTCATGGACTTTTTATTCGAATTATTACACTAAGTCACTTTATTTATGGTATTGTTTTATTCTGATGTGCATTTATATATTTTCACAATTTATTGCACAATCCATAGGCACTCAGTCACGTTTTATATATGCACTTTATATATAAATTGCATCACAGTTCTTATGAATATTTTGTGCAATAGAGGCGTTTCCTCCACATACAAACTGCGCAGTGCCCCATTATATTATTATAGTTATTTATTATTATTTCAAATGTTCTTTCTTATTTCCAAATTTCGGAAATAAGGAAGAACATTTGAAATAATAAGTTATTAATTTATTATTTTAACTTATTATAGATTATAATAAGCTATTATTATTTCAAATGTTCTTTCTTATTTCCGAATTTCGGAAATAAGGAAGAACATTTGAAATAATAAGTTATTGATTTATTATTTTAAATGATAAATTATAAGAAGCTATTATTATTTCAAATTTTCTTCCTTATATCTGACTTTTGCAGTGTGTGACTGTATATATGCATACTGTATGTATGTGTGTGTGCATACTGGGTGTGTATATACTGTGTGTATATTGTATGTATACACACAGTATACATACAATATACAGTAAAAACAATACAACGTTTGAAATAATAATAGATTATTATAATTTATAATATGTTAAAATAATAAATGAATAACTTATTATTTTAAATGATCTTTCTTATCTCCAAAATTCGGAAATAAGAAAAACATTTGAAATAATAATAAATAACTATTAAATTATAGGTATTGGAATTTTCTTGAAACTATGGCTATTAGTGATAAATTTCATATTTAAGTACACTAACAGCCAAACTTTCAAGGAAATTCCAATACCTATAATTTAATAGTTATTAGTTATTATTTCAAATTTTCTTAGTTATTTTCGAATTTTTGGTTTTCCGAATTTTGGATTTTCGTCTGCTCCGATTTCCGAATTTCCGAATTACCGCAATTGCTGAATTACCGCGAATTTCCGAATTACTGCAATTGCTGAATTACCGCGAATTTCAGCAAATTTCCGAATTACCGCGATTTGGAAAAACGAAGATTCAGAAAAATTCGGAAATTGAAAATTCGGAATTCGTCCGAATTGCCGAATTTTGCAGAATTCGGTAAAATCGAAATTCGGAACGAAACAAATTGCACAAGCCTATTATTTTCAGTAGGAGGAATAGTGCCCCATTGTTGATATTATTTGTAAGAATGCTTCCCAGTTGCTCATGAAGGAATAGTGCTTCATCACTGGTGTCAGTACAAAGAATGTTGCCACATTGATTATATTAGTGGGAGGAATAGTGCTTCATCTTTGGTTTCTGTGAAAGGAGTAATGCCTCATCACTATCAGTGAGAGGAATAGTTCCTCATCCTTGGTGTCAAGAATTATGCCTCATTGGTGGTATCAGTGGGAAGAATAGTGAAAAATTGTTGGTGTCAGTTGGAACAACGGTGCTATACTGTTGCTAGTTGGAGGAATAGTGTCCCGATGTTAATGTCAGTGGAACATTTATTGCCTCATTTTTGGTATTAGGGGGAGGAATAGTGGCCCATCATTCTTGTCAGTGGAAGGAATAGTACAGTACTCCCCCCACTGGTGGTAGTGAAATGAACGAGTACCACTTTGCTGTCATTGAGAGATTTAATTTCTCATTGTTTATATCAGTGGGGAAAGTAGTGCCTCATCATTGATGTTTTTGCGATAATAATGCCCTCTTGTTGCCAGTGAGAGGAATTCTGCATTACTGTTCATATCAGAAGAGGAGCATCTCAGTTTTGCTGGTATCATTACAAGGAATATTGTCACATTGCTGGTATCAGTGGGAGGATTAGTGCCTCATTTCTGTGTGTCATTTGGAGGAATAGTGCTCTGTTGCTGACATCAGTGAAAGAAATATGGCCTTGTTGTTCATATTAGGGAGAGAAATAGTTCTCCGTGTTGGTTCCGGTGTGAAGAATTGTGCCCATTGCACAATGATTAATATTTCCCCATTGCTGGTGTCAGTTGGAGGAATAGTGTAGAATCATTGAGATCAGTGGAAGGAATAGTGCCTTGTTGTTATTATTGAGAGAAATAGGTCTCCTTTGTTGTTTTAAATGGGAAAAATTTTGTCACATTGTTGGTGTTGGTGGGAAAAACAGTGCCCTCTTGTTGGAGTCAGTGGGAGGAATAATGGCTCATTGTTCATATCAGTAGGAGAAGTATCTCACTATTGTTGGGAAGAATGTTGCCATATTGTTGAGATCAGTTGGAGGACTAGTTCCCCATTTTTGGCTTAAGTGGGAGGTCTGGTGCCACATTTCTGGAACCAGTTGGGGGAATAGTGCTCTATCATTGCTCTCAGTTGGAGGAATAGTGCTCTATCATTGCTTTCAATTGGGGGAATAGTGCTCTATCATTGCTCTCAGTTGGGGGAGTAGTGCTCTATCATTGCTCTCAGTTGGAGGAATAGTGCTCAATCATTGCTCTCAGTTGGAGGAATAGTGCTCTATCATTGCTCTCAGTTGGAGGAATAGTGCTCTATCATTGCTCTCAGTTGGGGGAATAGTGCTCTATCATTGCTCTCAGTTGGGGGAATAGTGCTCTATCATTGCTCTCAGTTGGAGGAATAGTGCTCTATCATTGCTCTCAGTTGGGGGAATAGTGCTCTATCATTGCTCTCAGTTGGGGGAATAGTGCCCTGCTGTCAGTATCAGTCAGAGAAATATCAATCCATCCTTGATATCAGTGGAAGCAAAAATGCCTTGTTGTTGTTTGTGAGAGAAATAGCTTTCCATTGTTAGTTTTGGTGGGAAGAATATTGTAACATTGTTGGTATCAGTTGGAGGAATATTTCCCATTGCTTGTTTCTGTAGGAGTAATAGTGCTCAGTCACTGGTGTCAGTACAGAGAATGTTGCCACCTTGGTTATATTCGTGGGAGGGATAGATCCTCATCCTTGTTTTGTGTCAAAGGAGTAATGTCTCATCAATATCAGTGGGAGGAATAGTTCCCCATCCATGGTGTCCGTGCCACATTGTTGGTGTCAGTGGGAAGAATTGTGCCCCATTGTTGGTGTCAGTAGGGGGAATAGCGTCTAATCAATTTATGTTAGTAAGTGGAATATTGCCATATTGTTTATCTCAGTGGGAGGAATGGTGAGCCATCCTTGGTGTCATTGTGAGGACTATCGTTCTAACGCAGATGTTATTAGAGGAATAGTGTGCTCATTGTTGATGCCAATGGGAGGAATAGTGTCTTGTTCTTGATGTCAATGGGAGGACTAGTGCCCTATCATTGCTGTCAGCTGCCGGAAAAGTTCCCCATTGTTGGTGCCAGTTGGAGGAATAGTTCTCTATTGTTGATATCAGTGGGAAGAGTATTGTGACATTGGTATTGTCAGTAGGAGGAATAGTTCTCCATTTTTCATATTGTTTGGAGGAATACTTCCCAGTTGCTCTTGAAGGAATAGTGCTTCATCACTGGTGTCAGTACAAAGAATGTTGCCACATTGATTATATTAGTGGGAGGAATAGTGCCTCATCCTTGATTTCTGTGAAAGGAAGAATAGTTCCCCATCCTTGGTGTCACTGGGAGGAATAGTGCCCCATTGTTGATGTTAGTAGGAAGAATTATGCCTCATTGGTGGTATCAGTGGGAGAAATAGTGAATCATTGTTGTTGTCATTTGGAAGAATGGTGCTATATCGTTGCCAGTTGGAGGAATAATGTCGTGATGTTGATGTCAGTGGAAAGTATATTGCCTCATTTTTGGCATAAGGGGCGGAATAGTGTCCCATTATTGGTGTCAAATAAGGAATAGTAAAGCACTCCCTCACTGTTGGTAGTTAAATGAACAGTGCCCATTTGCTGTCATTGAGAGATTTAATTTCTCATTGTTGGTATCAGTGGGGAAAATAATGCCTCATCATTGATGTCGGTGTGATAAATAATGCCCTCTTGTTGTTGTCAGTAGAAGGAATTCTGCCTCACTGTTAATATCAGTGGGAGGAGAATCTCAGTTTTGCTGGTGTCATTACAAGGAATATTGCCACATTGCTGGTATCAGTGGGAGGACTAGTTCCTTATTATTGGTGTCATTTCGAGGAGTAGTGCTCTATTGTTGACGTCAGTGATAGGAATAATTCCTTATTGCTCACATTAGCGAGAGAAATAGTTCTCGATGTTGGCTACAGTATGAAGAATTATTCCCCATCATTGGTGTCACTGGGAGGAAACTTTTCTCAGTGGAAAGAAAAGTTTTCCATTGTTTGTGTCAGTTCAAGGATTAGTGCTTCATCACAGGTGTCATTTGGAGGAACAGTGGCCCATTGTTGTCAGTGGGAGGTATAGTGCCTCATTGTTTGCAGTTGGAGGAATATTTCCCCATGGCTGATGTCCGTGGGAGGAATAGTGCCTCAACCTTGATGTCTATATAATGAGTAATGCCCCATCAATGTCAGTAGGAGGAATAGTTCCCTATCCTTGGTTTCATTAGTAGGAATTGTGTCCCATTGTTGGTGTCATTTGGAGGAATATTTCCCAATTGCGCTGTCAGTGGGAGGAATAGGGCTCTATCAGTGGTGTTAGGGCAAGCAATGCGTCCACATTGACTATATTAGTGAGAGGAATAGTGCCTCATCCTTGATGATTATTTCCTCATTGTTGGTATCAGTTGGAGGAATTTTTCCACATTGCTGGTGTCTGTGGGAAGAATAGTGCTACATCACTGGTGTCAGTACAAAGAATGGTGCCACCTTGATTATATTAGTGGAAGGAATAGTGCCTCGTCTTTGGTTTTTGTCAAAGGAGTAATGTCTCATTAATATCAGTGGGAGGAATAGTTCCCCATCCTTGTTGTCAGTGGAAAGGATTGTGCCCCATTGTTAGTGTTAGAGGGAGAAATAGTGCCCCATCATGTGTCAGTAGGAATATTGCCACATTGTTGATATCAATGGCAGCAATAGTGATCCAACATTTATGTAATTTCGAGGACTAATGCTCCATCACAGGTGTCATTTGGAGTAATTGTGTCCTATTGTTGCTATCAGTGGGAGGAATAGTAAAAAATTGTCAGTGTCATTTGGAAGAGTGGTGCTATATTGTTGTTCCCAGTTAGAGGAATAGTGTCCCTATGTTTATGTCAGTGGGAAGGATATTGCCTCATTGTTGGTATCAGTTAGAGGAATAGTGCCCCATCATTGGGGTCAGTGGAAAGAATAGCACCCCATCATTAGTGACAGTGAGAGGAACAGTGCCCCATAGTAGTCAGTGGAGGATTAAGTTCCCATCATTTATATCAGTGGAGAAATGGTGCCCTATTATTGGCGTCAGTGGAAAATAATTAGTACCCCATCATCAACATCAGTGTGCTAAATAGTGTTCCCTTGTTAGTGTCAGTGGGAGGAATAGTGCCCAATTCTTTATGTCAATGGGAGGAATAGTGCCTCATTGTTCATATCTGAGAGAGTACTAGCTCATTATTGTTGGTATCAATGGGAGGAATATTGCCACTTTTGTGGAATCGGTTGGAGGAATATTAGTCCCTCATTGATATCAGTAGAAGGAACAGTGCCTCATTGTTATTAGTGAGTGAAATGGTTCTCCATTGTTGGTTTCATCTGGAAGAGTATTGCCACATGGCTGGTCTCAGTGGGAGCAATAGTGCCCCATTCTTGGTGTCAGTGGAAGGAATAGTGCTCCATTGTAGATATCACTGGGAGGAATATTACTACATTGTTGGTATTAGTGAGAGGAATAGGAATAGTGATCCATTGCTTGTGTCAGCTTGAGAAATAGGGTAGGGGGGGGGGGGAGGGGTAGTCAGTGAGAGGTACAGTGACCCATTACTCTTAGTGGGAAGATTCATTTCTCATTGTTTATATCAGTGGGAGGAATGGTGCCATATTATTGGTATCTGTGGGAAAATTAATGCCTCACCATCCACGTCAGTGTGATAAATGATGCCCCATTGTTGGTGTCTATGGAAGGAATAGTATTCCATCACTGGTATCAGTGCAAAGAATATTGCCACACTGATTATACCAGTGGAAAGGAATACTGCCTCATCTTTGGTGTCATTGGGAGGAATTGTGCCCCATTGTTGGTGTCAGTGGCAGTAATTGTGCTCCATCATTTATGTCAGTAGAAGGAATATTGCCACATGGCCAGGTTGGCATTAGTGAGTGCAATATTGATCCATCATTGGTGTCAGTTGGAAGACTAGTGCTCCCTTGTAAGTGTTACTTGAAGGAATAGCTTCCCGTTGTTGATACCAGTGAGAGGACAACTGCCTCATTGTTGATATCAGTTGGAGGAATTTTTCCCCATTGTTGATGTCAGTGGGAGGAAAAGTGCTCCATTACTGGTGTAATTACAAAGAATGTTGCCACATTGATTATATTAGTGGGAGAAATAGTGCCTCATCCTTGGTGTCTGTGAATGGATTAATGCCTCATTAAATGTTGGTGAAAGGAATAATTCCCATCCTTTATGTCAGTAGAAGGAATTGTGCCTTGTTGATATTAGTGAGAGAAAGAATTCCCCATTGTTGGTTTCAGTGGTAAGAATACCATCACAGCGGAAGGAATATTGGCTCATTGTTATCAGTTGAAGGAATGCTGCTCCCTCACTGGTGTCAGAGCATGGAATGTTGCCACATTGATATATTAGTGGGAGGAATAGTGCCTCATCCTTGGTGTCACTGAAAGCAGTAATTCCTCATCAATATCAATGGGAGAAATAGTTCCTCATCTTTGGTGTCGGTAGGAGGAATAGTTTCACATTATTTACGTCAGTGGGAGGAATAATGCCCCATCATTGGTGTCACTGGGAGGAATATTGCCACATTGTATTGGTGGGAGGAATAGTGCTCCATCTCAGGTGTCATTTGGTTGAATAGTGCCCTATTGTTGCTATCAGTGGGAGGAAGAGTGAAAAATTGTTAGTGTCAGTTGGATGAATGGTGCTATATTGTTGTTGCCAGTTGGAGGAATTGTGTCCTGATACTGATATCAGTGGGAAGTATATTGCCTCATTGTTGGTATCAGGTGAAGAATTAGCACCCCATCATTGGTGATAGTGAGAGGAACAGTGCCTCATTACTCTTAGTGGGAAGAATCATGTTTCATAGTTTATATCAGTGGGAGAAATAGTGCTCTAGTGTTGGTATCAGTTGGAGCAATATTGTCAGTGGGGGAAATAATGCTTCATAATTGCTGTCAGTGCGATAAATTGTGCCCTCTTGTTGGATTCAGTCAGATGAATAAATCCTCATCGCCCATATTTGCAGGAGCAGTAGCTCACTTTTGTTGGTATCATTGGGAGGAATATTGCCACATTGGTGTTATCAGTGAAAGGACTAATTCCCCATAATTGGTGCTACTGGGAAGCAAATTGCCACATTGTTTATCAGTTGGAGCATACTAGTGATCCACCGTTGGTGTCAGTTTAAGGACTAGTGCTCTATCCATTTGCCATCCATGGCAGTTGCCATTTGGAAGAATAGTGCCTCATTGTTGGTGTCAGTGGGAGGACTAGTGCCCAATCATTGATGTCAATTGCAGGAAAAGTGCCCCATTGTTGGTGTCAGTTGGAAGAATAGTTCCTCATTGTTGATATCAGTTGAAGAAAGTGCCTCATATTTAGTGGGAGAAATAGTTCTCCATTGTTTATCAGTGGGAAGTATTGTGACATTGCGGGTGTCAGTGGGAGGAATAGTGCTCCATTGTTATAATTTTCAGGAATATTTCTCCATAGTTGGTGTCACTGGGGGGAATAGTGTCTTATCATTTATGACAGAAGGAAGAATACTGCCTCATTGTTAATATCAGTGAGACAAATAGTGCTCCACTCTGTCCACAGACACACACTCTGTGCACGCACACACGGTGCACAGACATTATGATCTCACATACGGCACTGGTAAACCACCGCCAACAGTTTTATTCTCCGGTTCCCTGGTCACATGGGAGAGACCGGAGAAGCACCGGAAGGTTGGCGGAATTCATGCAAATTGCAGTAGGTGTCAATTAAAAGCTAACGACGCCTCAAAATCAGGTCACAGAACACACTGTGTTTTCTAGAATCACATCGCATGAATATGAATACCCATGTAATCCAATTCCAGTGCAGCAAAAAAAAGGCGTCTGCACAGAAGCACATGTGAAGAACGCGGTGCAAACCTATGTGAATCACATGCAATGTGATGCATCACATCAGTGTGAACCCAACCTTAATGACGTTTGTCTTTTTTCCCCTGACACTAGATGCCCATCTATGTTAACCAATCAGCTTCTAACTTCAGCTTGTTCAATTAAGCTTGGACAATAAAACCTGGAAGCCGATTGGTTACTATGCACAGCTGCACCAGATTCTATGTGTACCAGTGTTAGTAAATCCCCCCATGTGTCCTTGCACTCATAGGAGTGTACAGGTGTTTAGAAGCCAAAAAAAAGAAAAAATCCCCAGTGTCAGCACATTCAGGAGAGGAGTGTTTTGGCCCAAATAAAACCCCCCAAAAAACCCCCCAAATGCATGTAAACGTATCTAAACACACTAGGTGCATTTAGCGCTTGAACATTCACTCATTTCAATAGCCAGAATAAATTAATATTCTGTCGAGACGATTGAAGCTCCTAAACATGCTTGCAAAATGTGGCTTTAGACATGTTTTTAATGCTGCTTTTTCCTACCCTGGACAGAAAACGGTTAAACTCCTACCCTACATGCATATGATCAAGGACCAGGGGAGGGCTGGGCTAGGGGGCAATAGCCCCCCCAGCTTACATTCAAAATGGCTGGCGGCCATTGCCCGCTGACAATATTTTCTTTTTATGGAGGGAGTAGGGTCCAGGGGCGCGGCCGCCAACTAACTGCAAGGGGGGGGGGGG
>BLSH010240727.1:16745-32355 GCA_018402905.1 Glandirana rugosa
TGTAAGAACGGAGGTCCGTGTAAGTAAACACGGACCTCCGTTCTGTGAGGGGGGAAGGGCTGTGATCACTTCCCTTCCCCTGCTAGGGCAGCCCCCATACAGTTAGAAGACGCCCAGGGAACACAGTTAACCCTTAGAGCGCCCCCTGCAGGTTAACCCCTTCACTGCCAATGGCATTTACACAGCAATCAGTGCATTTTTATAGCACTGATCGCTGTATAAATGCCAATGGTCCCAAAAAAGTGTCAAAATGGTCCGACATGTCCGCTGCAATATTGCAGTACCGCTAAAAATCGCAGATCGCCGCCATTACTAGGAAAATATAAAAAAAAAATAAAAACCCCAAAAATAAATTCTCATCATCCGTAAATGCAACCACTTTTGCACAAACCAATCAATAAACGCCGATTGCGATTTTTTTTATCGCAAATATGAGGAAGAATATAAATCGGCCAAAAACGGTGAAAAAAAATGTTTTTTTATATTTTTTTTTTGGATTTGTATTTTAGCAAAAAGTAAGAAATTTGGGTTTTTTTGCAAAATTGTCGCTCTTCTTTTGTTTATAGCGGCGATCAGAAATGACGCAGCAGTGATCAAATACCCCCAAAAGAAAGCTCTATTTGTGGGGAAAAAGGGACGCAAATTTAGTTTGGGTACAACGCCGCACGACCGCGCAATTGTCAGTTAAAGCGACGCAGCGCCGAATCGCAAAAAGGGCTCTGGTCCTAAAGCTGGAAATCCTTCCGGGGCTGAAGGGGTTAATGGCTGTGTGTTGAGTTATTTTGAGGGGGCAGTAAAATTACACTGTTATACAAGCTGTACACTCACTACTTTACATTGTAGCAAAGTGTCAGCTCTTCAGTCTTGTCACATGATGGGAGGGGTGTACTTACTTTTGTCAGACACTGTATGTGGCCTATTACTGATTGGGGGTAACCTCTCTACCTGGCATTCCATTTCCACGATTCAGCTCAGGTCAGGTCACAGGTTGATGATGGCAATAGGTGGTTTATTGGGAAATTGTGATTTCAGCATCGGTTCTACAAAACATCGGCCTCTCCAGGTCACCACCAATCACCACTTTCCTGCCTCTTTATCTTCCAGTATTCTGGACATTTTCCCCACCATAGTGAATCTTGCAAATGGCACTCTGCCAGGCAATCGTCAGTTTGACGGTATGGACATCTCTGCCATCCTCCGTGGAGGGGCACACAAAGGACACCAGGTAGGTGCTGGCAGTAAGTGAGTGGAAGATTCTGTTGGGTCTCTGAAAGTCGGAGAACATGGGTTGCTGGGCGGCAGAATGCGTCCCACCCCTCCAGCTGTTATAGAAAGAGGAGAGGAACCCAAAGCCAATGAGCTCAGCTTTGTTTGAAGAGATGGCGCGTGGGGTTCAGTCTGTATTTCTTGGACACCTCCGCTGGCACCTGCAGATGAAGCCACAGGGCTTTGCCCTGAGCTCAGACCCCTAAGCCATACGCTTGTCCCCTTCACCCTGCAATCCCCATCATGGGTCAGGGATTGTTTACAACCAATCAGAGGCTTTGTGTGGATCTCTAGCAGCAGCTGCACTCTATGGGGGGCACATAGTTCTTGGCTGGGGTCTCGTTGATCTTCCCAATGGGCAGGTAGAGGATTTCAGCTGCCAGGAGAACTTTCTGTGTCATACAAATGAGGCCTTTGATCTTCTTCCTTAGATCCTTTACCATCCCAACAGCGGGGCCGGCGGGCAGTTTGGGGACATAGAAGCAATGCGGCTGGGTCCATACAAGGCTTTTTATACCACAGGTAAGGTTTAAAGTGGTCCTAGAGGTAAACCTTTTGTTCCCATTTTGGATAGAGTAAAGCCTCGTACCCACGGGGCGACGATCGTATACAACAGGTCGTACTAACGACCATTGTATGCAAAATCGATCGCTTGTATGTGCGATTAGAACAGCCGACATACGACGGTCGTACAAGGGGAGTTGTATGAGCAGACTAGAAAACTTGGTCGTACCAACAAGCGCTCATACGACCGTTGTATCGTTGTGTACAGAGAAGTTGGTACAACAAGTTGTATTGTGCAAAACACGCATGCTCTGAAGTCAGGAACGCCCGGATGCTAATGACATGCACCTGAACGTTCCTTCTGTGGTCGTACGACCGTGTAGTGCAGTCAGTATGCAAGTTACATTATCCAACATACGATTTGAGGCAATCGTAGGTACGATCGTCGTCCCGTGTGTACGAGGCTTTAGTGTTCAAACCCCCAACTACAACAAGACGTGAGGGACAATCCTCCAATGGCAGGGAATGCCTGGTTGTCATCGGGGTCTCCATGTGAAGAGCTCCCCTCTATTACTCTTCTGGGGACAAAA
Organism: Glandirana rugosa; assembly: GCA_018402905.1. Taxonomy (NCBI): domain Eukaryota; kingdom Metazoa; phylum Chordata; class Amphibia; order Anura; family Ranidae; genus Glandirana; species Glandirana rugosa. The sequence continues at coordinate 19,106 of BLSH010240727.1, forward strand.
CTGGGGATTTTCAAATAATAACCCTAAACATGACCAGAAGAGAAGCAAGGGGGTTCTAACACCTCTCTACTCTATAGAAAAAAATGGATTTTATTATAACTGACCGTGAAATCCTTTTCTCTGAGTTCACTGACAGACGCAGATCTTCATAACACGTGGGTTTTATGTCGTCCTATCAGGAGTGACGAGGCAAAACAGAAATAAAAGCAACAGGGATAGGCTAGCCCCTCCCAGGGGGCCGTCCTCACCTGAGCATAAAACCCCCTGCTGGCCAATGGCATTCAGTTCGTAACAAGCAGTACAAACCTAATCAGAGGGGTGGGTGCTGCGTCTGTCAGTGAACTCAGAGAAAAGGATTTTACGGTCAGTTATAATAAAATCCATTTTTCTCTGAGTTCACTGACAGACGCAGCTCTTCATGACACGTGGGTTTTATGTCGTCCTATCAGGAGTGACGAGGCAAAGCAGAAGTCCCTCAAAGTGGACACCGTGATTCTCACGTCCTCCTCCAGGGACACAGCTGACTCCGCTCTCAAGAGCAGGTCGTTGCAGTACGTCACCACCGCGATACCTCGCTGTCTCAGCAGCGCCAGGACCGGAGCCAACACCTTGGTGAACACCCTGGGAGCAGAGGCCAGCCTGAAAGGAAGGGCCACAAACTGGTAGTGCAGGTCCCCCACTGCGAAACGCAGCAAGCGCTGATGGCTGAGACAGATGGGAACGTGCAGGTAGGCGTCCTTGGTATCCAAGGACGCCATGAACTCTCCCTGGCGCAAGGCGGCCACGCCCGATCGAATGGACTCCATCTTGAACTTTTTTGCCTGCACAAAACAGTTCAGAGCCTTTAGGTCCAGCACCGACCTGACACCACCCTTTTTGGGCACCACAAAGAGGTTTGAGTAAAAACTGCAGAACCTCTCCTCCAGAGGAACCGGCGCGATCACCCCCTGATCCGCAAGGGACTGGATCGCTGGATCCGCAAGGGACTGGATCGCTGGATCCGCAAGGGACTGGATCGCTGGATCCGCAAGGGACTGGATCACTGGATCCGCAAGGGACTGGATCACTGGATCCGCAAGGGACTGGATCGCTGGATCCGCAAGGGACTGGATCGCTGGATCCGCAAGGGACTGGATCGCTGGATCCGCAAGGGATTGGATCGCGCCCAAAAGCTCCTCCCGATGCCTCTGAGGGAGTCTCAAGTTTGAGGGAAAAAACCTGTCTGGGGGTAGAGAGCTGAACTCTATCCGGTACCCGGTGGACACCACTTCCTGCACCCACCGATCAGAGACACGAGCGGACCAACTGACCGCAAACTCCGGCGGGCGGGGGCAACCTGTCATGCGGTGGAGGACTTATCCTCTGCATTGCCGGGCTTACGCTACAAAGTCCTTTTACCGGATCCAGCCGAGGTCTTACCAGGCTTGGAGCCCGTCCCTGCCGTGCCGGGGGCACGAAAAAACTTCTTCTGCCCAGAAGAAACAGGGCCCTGTCGGTGGTGAACATCCCGCCGCTTGGGCTCCGGGAGAAAAGGACTCCTCCCCCCTGTGAAACTCTTAATGATTTCATCCAGCTGCGGTCCAAACAAACGACCCCCCTGAAAGGGGAGATCTGTGAGTCCCTTTTTAGATGCCTGGTCGCCCGACCAGGAACGCAGCCACAACACCCGCCTGATGACCACCGCAAAGGCGGAAATTTTGGATAGCATGGGCATGATATCCAACAGGGAATCACACAAGTAGTGTAGCCCCTCCACCAGGTGTTGAACCTTTTGCAATTCACCCTGCGCACAACTGCAACGCAGATTGGCGCGCACAGAGATGGCGCACTCAAAAAGAGATTGAGCTGCCATAGCAGACGCCAGAGTTGGCCGCATGGCAGAACTTGCCACCAGAAAAATTGCTTTTGATACCGACTCCATACGGCGGTCAGCCGCGTCCTTAAAGGAAGGCGAGCCCTCCAACGGAAGGGTCGTAGCCTTGTTCAGGCGGGCCACCGGCGGGTCCACCGAAGGGGAAGCCCAGCGCTTAGTGAAAACCTCCTCAAAGGGATAGCGCACCGCAAAGCGTTTTGGCAGGGTGAAGGAATTTTTTGGAGATAACCATTCCTTAAAAACTGCCCGCTCAAAAAAACTGATCATACGGAAAAGCCTTAGGAGACCTAGGAGGCTTCATAGACCCACACACATAAGTGGATGTCTGCGACTCCCCTGCCTGATCAAGTCGCAGGGCCTGGCGAATGTTCGCGATCAGCGCCGCCACAATCGCCTTGTCGCGCGCCACTCAGGCCCCCTGATCCTCCTCAGTATCTGAGAGAAGCAACTCGCCCTCCGACAACTCCACAGGGGTCCCTGTGACCACTGAGGCCACCTCATGATCCGAATCCTCCCCCGAAGATATGCAGGGGGAGTGGGTGCTTCTTGGGGGGCTCTGGAGCCGGAGCCGTGCCCACCCGGGGAAAGAATTCTGCAAAAACCGCCTGTAATTGGTCCAAGGAGACCATGGGTTCCGGTGCCGAATGCTGCTCCACTGGCACCTCCACGGAGGGCCCTGCAGGGACTATAGCCGCAGCATCGCCTCCCTAAGCCATCATGCTGTTTGGGAAGCCCCCCCCCTGCGATACCACCACCTCCACCCGCAATCAGCCAGTAAAGACCGGGAGGATTACGCCCACCACCACCAGCACCCCAGGAAAGGCCACCTATACTTGCTGCTTCTTCCGTAATGCCTGCCCAGCCAGGACCTGTACCCCATGTGTGTCAGCCACGCTGTTCCAGAAGAAAGAGGAAGTAAAAACGCTTGCAGCACGTTTTTACAGAGGCCGCAGTACCACAAATGACCACCGGGGGCTGCCCAAAAGCAGTAAAAACCGCATGAGCTACAAGAAAATGGCCGCTGCTCCTGTAAAAAAGTTCCCATCCACCATAAAATGGTGGTGGAACGGCTGTGTGTAATCTAGCATTCGCCACCCAGCGGCGAAAAACGATCGGTACAGTCTGCGTACTCCCCGGTCGCTGCAAGGCCCGGCGCCGCACAACGCGGAGGGGGGCGGGGCAGCGCAACATCGCCCGGCGTACTCCTACTCAGGAAGGCTACCCACCAAATGCCCGGATCACCGCGCCACTGGGGCGGGGGAGGGGTCCACTCACCACTCCGACGGGCGATGCGGGTAGCCACCCGTAGCAGACTTTTCCCCCCACATGGAGAAGAATTGCTGCTGGCCAGGCCACTGGAGAGGCATGCGCCAAACCCTGGGCACAAGTGGAGTTAACCACTGGCCACCCGCACGGAACGGGCCCTGCGCGGCATGACCCTTAGGCCAGGGTAGTTCGCCAGGTGGTGGCCGGGCTGGGGAAAGTTTTGGATTCGTGATATCCACTCTATGCCACCAGCCTAGCAGTCAACCTAGCAGTCTTCATAGGGAAAACTTCAGCACAAAAACGCAGGTCCCAGAGGGAACCCAGTCCACTCCTTTGCACTAGGCAAACAAAACTGAATGCCATTGGCCAGCAGGGGGTTTTATGCTCAGATGAGGACGGCCCCCTGGGAGGGGCTAGCCTATCCCTGTTTTACCTAGTCACTCCTGATAGGACGACATAAAACCCATCGTGTTATGAAGAGCTGCGTCTGTCAGAAATAAAGATTTACCTTTATATCATTTTATTATTCCAATATCTTATGTTATCTATTATATCGTTATACTTTAATGAAATGTTACTCCTCACCATGAAACTATCTTGTTGTTGCCCATTGAGGGACACCGGATTCATTGATTAATGGGATTTACTGCCGCCTGCAGAAGTATTGCCAGCCCTATGATCCTTCCCACAATGCACATGGCTCAGTCTGTAGCATGCAGTGCCAGGAGCAATGGACATAAACATGGGGGGGTCCTTAATGGGCCCTAAGAAAGGGATTTTAAAGCGGGGTACAAAACTCCCATTTTCTCCATCATCCATTGGAGGGGCACAGGATTCTTAGACAATGGGGAGCGCAAAGGCAGTCTAACAGAAAGGCAGGTAGAGCACAGCCTAAAAAAGGCCTAACAAGGCAAAGGAATGGTGGCCAACACCCTAAGCCAGCATTGGCAGAGGCTAGGAAATGTATCTGATAGAACAAATGCAATGTGTGAAGAGAGGGCAAGATGCCAGCCTCAGAAACCAAGGGAACGCTCCAAGCTTTGAGGAAAGGGGAGAACCCAATCCTTGTGGCCATGGGCTTGAATGATGGTCTGGTAAATCCACCAGTGGATCATTTACTGGATTCCAGGACCAACAAGCACAGATCTGAGACTGGAGCATTGGTTTTTCTGCAGGGATAAACAGCTGGGTCAGAGAGGTATCCAAGACCTTCTCCAGTTGATGGGTTGGAGGTTCAAGGTGCTTCCACAGTCTTGCAGAGCTTTTATAGTAACTGACACATTGTTCTCTATGGCCCTCCAGTTGTTCAGGAACTACAATTCCCATCATGCCTAGTCATGTCTGTGAATGTCAGAGTTTTACAATGACTCATGGGACATGTAGTTTCACAACAGCCGGAGGGCCGTAGTTTGGAGACCCCTGGTCTAGGGCAATGGTAATACAATCAATGCCTAAAGCATAGCAGAGTCAGAGGGTGCAAATATAGACTATGACCAACCCCCAGAACATTTGTCCATGGAATCCTTGAATAAAAGAGCATTCCCCACCACAAGGTTGGTTTTCTTGATGGCGTGGAAGACTGGGTGGTCTAACACTGAAGGTGTAGATCAGTGTTTCTCAATTCCAGTCCTCAAGGTGCACCAACAGGTCATGTTTTCAGGCTTATTATTTTGCACAGGTGATTTGATCAGTTTCACGGCCTTAGTAATTACCACAGCCGTTTCATCTGAGGGAAATCCTGAAAACATGACTTGTTGGTGTGCATTGAGGACTGGAGTTGAGAAATACTGGTGTAGACAACATCCTCTACCAATGAGGTCCTTATACTGTAGATAACAATCAAATAAGCAGTCATGAAGAACATATAAGAAGACAGCTGTGGCTTGTAGAAGCCAAGGCTGACCACTAAGCGAGTAACAAGCTAATTCTCCAACCTCAGTATCATGCCCACGGCACCAATTAGAGAGAAAACAAATTCCTTCTACTTAGGAGTTATTCTCCATGGTTAGAAATGAGGTAGTGGAGATGCCTCCCTGAGGGGTGCAGGAAAGGGCAAATAAACAAGGAGGATAACAAGGCTATACATTACAACAGGAGATAAAAAGGACATACAGATGTGAGATGATCCCCTATAGCTTCAAAATGGGCACTGGATGCAGAGCAGGAGCCAAAAGAAGACGCTGAGGTTGCCCATGGCTGCTGAGTGATATCCCCTGGGCTTACAGTAGGCCATGTTTTGGATGTAATAGTAGAAGAGCAAGAACAGGCACAGGGTAGGATAGTAGACCCCAGAGGGGTACCCGCATAATCTGGCCAGCTGAAACCGTGCTCAAGACCCGCAAGGCGTTAGACCGAGCGACCAACAGGTAGTAAATGGGTAGTGGACACAAGCCTCTGTTCCAAGCGGCTCTTAGGTGTGCAACTGGAGAGAGATGTGTCCACTTACCTTCCTGATGAAAAGAGGGCAGGGAGTCTGCATTATTTTGCCAGGCACCCCCAAATCTTGCGGCTAATGGTGGGAAACCAAGATTTGAATGTTCATGAACATAAATACTGCCTGAAAAGTTAGCACACAATTCACCCTATATCCTAAAAAAATGAAGGGAACTCCCAACATGATGCTTGGCCTGCACTGCCCACTAACAAAGCAAGGCAAGGTCACAGCACCAGACCCAGACAGTACCCAGCAGTGACACCACCTAGAAGTGCTAGGCTCCATGAAGCAGAACCCAGAATGGGCTTCCAGGCTGACGCTGCAGAGACATTGCTGGGCTGTCGTAGTGCAATCCACAAGAACAATGACTAGGAAACAACTGCACTTAAAAAAGGAGACCCCCAGACTAGTTGGACCTAATCCAGAACACCCCAGAAATCAATGAAGAAAAGGGACTTGAGAGAAGTAGAACTGAGAGACAGTCATTCTTTAAAAACCATGCTGGTCATGGGAGGGCCTACATTTTTCTGCCTTGTAGTGTTGAACCCTCCAGCAGGCAGCAGTATAACCCACCTCTCTAAGAATCCTGTGTCCCTCAAAGGGGGTTGGAGACCTAAACATAGGAAAATAAATCACAGAACACTGGCACTGCAGAACTGCCATTATAGTGCTTTGGCCAGACTGGATGATGCAGAAGTGGTAATTTCCTGCAGGACACCTTTTACAGACTGTTGCAAACCCACAGCCTTTCACCTCCCCTCTTCACTGAGAAAGACCAGCAACAACATATATTATCAGGCTAATGGCGGGTCCTTAGAAAGGTCTAGGATAACACTGCATCAATGGCGGGTCCTTAGAAGGGTCTAGGATAACACTGCATCAATGGCGGGTCCTTAGAAGGGTCTAGGATAACACTGCATCAATGGCGGGTACTTAGAAGGGTCTAGGATAACACTGCATCAATGGCTGGTCCTTAGAAGGGTCTAGAATAACACTGCATCAATGGCGGGTCCTTAGAAGGGTCTAGGAGAACACTGCATCAATGGCTGGTCCTTAGAAAGGTCTAGGATAACACTGCATCAATGGCGGGTCCTCAGAAAGGTCTAGGATAACACTGCATCAATGGCGGGTCCTTAGAAGGGTCTAGGATAACACTGCATCAATGGCGGGTCCTTAGAAGGGTCTAGGATAACACTGCATCAATGGCGGGTCCTTAGAAGGGTCTAGGATAACACTGCATCAATGGCTGGTCCTTAGAAGGGTCTAGGATAACACTGCATCAATGGCTGGTCCTCAGAAAGGTCTAGGATAACACTGCATCAATGGCTGGTCCTTAGAAAGGTCTAGGATAACACTGCATCAATGGCGGGTCCTCAGAAAGGTCTAGGATAACACTGCATCAATGGCGGGTCCTTAGAAGGGTCTAGGATAACACTGCATCAATGGCGGGTCCTTAGAAGGGTCTAGGATAACACTGCATCAATGGCTGGTCCTTATAAGGGTCTAGGATAACACTGCATCAATGGCTGGTCCTTAGAAGGGTCTAGGAGAACACTGCATCAATGGCTGGTCCTTATAAGGGTCTAGGATAACACTGCATCAATGGCTGGTCCTTATAAGGGTCTAGGATAACTGCATCAATGGCTGGTCCTCAGAAAGGTCTAGGATAACACTGCATCAATGGCGGATCCTTAGAAGGGTCTAGGATAACACTGCATCAATGGCTGGTCCTTAGAAAGGTCTAGGATAACACTGCATCAATGGCGGATCCTTAGAAAGGTCTAGGATAACACTGCATCAATGGCGGGTCCTTAGAAGGGTCTAGGATAACACTGCATCAATGGCTGGTCCTTAGAAAGGTCTAGGATAACACTGCATCAATGGCGGGTCCTCAGAAAGGTCTAAAGCAGGGATATGCAATTAGCGGACCTCCAGCTGTTGCAAAACTACAAGTGCCATCATGCTTCTGCCTCTGGGTGTCATGCTTGTGGCTGTCAGAGTCTTGCTATGCCTCATGGGATTTGTAGTTCTGCAACATCTGGAGGTCCGCTAATTGCATATCCCCGGTCTAAAGCCTCGTACACACGGGACGACGATCGTCTCAAATCGTATGTTGGCTGTTGTATGTAGCATACTGACTGCACTACACGATCGTACGACCAAAGAAAGAACGTTCAGGTGCATGTCATTAGCATCCGGCCTCAGAAGGGTCCAGGATTACACTGGACCAATGGCCGGTCCTCAGAAAGGTCTAGGATTACACTGGACCAATGACTGGTCCTCAGAAGGGTCTAGGATTACACTGGACCAATGGCCGGTCCTCAGAAGGGTCTAGGATTACACTGGACAAATGGCTGGTCCTTAGAAGGGTTTAGGATTACACTGGACCAATGACTGGTCCTCAAAAGGGTCTAGGATTACACAGGACTGATGGCTGGTCCTCAGAAGGGTCTAGGATTACAGAGGACTGATGGCTGGTCCTCAGAAGGGTCTAGGATTACACTGGACCAATGACTGGTCCTTAGAAGGGTCTAGGATTACACTGGACCAATGACTGGTCCTTAGAAGGATCTAGGATTACACTGGACCAATGACTGGTCCTCAGAAGGGTCTAGGATTACACAGCACTGATGGCTGGTCCTCAGAAGGGTCTAGGATTACACTGGACCAATGGCCGGTCCTCAGAAGGGTCTAGGATTACACTGGACCAATGGCCGGTCCTTAGAAGGGTCTAGGATAACACTGCATCAATGGCTGGTCCTCAGAAAGGTCTAGGATAACACTGCATCAATGGCTGGTCCTCAGAAAGGTCTAGGATAACACTGCATCAATGGCTGGTCCTTAGAAGGGTCTAGGATAACACTGCATCAATGGCTGGTCCTTAGAAAGGTCTAGGATAACACTGCATCAATGGCTGGTCCTTAGAAGGGTCTAGGATAACACTGCATCAATGGCTGGTCCTTAGAAGGGTCTAGGATAACACTGCATCAATGGCGGGTCCTCAGAAAGGTCTAGGATAACACTGCATCAATGGCGGGTCCTCAGAAAGGTCTAAAGCAGGGATATGCAATTAGCGGACCTCCAGCTGTTGCAAAACTACAAGTGCCATCATGCTTCTGCCTCTGGGTGTCATGCTTGTGGCTGTCAGAGTCTTGCTATGCCTCATGGGATTTGTAGTTCTGCAACATCTGGAGGTCCGCTAATTGCATATCCCCGGTCTAAAGCCTCGTACACACGGGACGACGATCGTCTCAAATCGTATGTTGGCTGTTGTATGTAGCATACTGGCTGCACTACACAATCGTACGACCAAAGAAAGAACGTTCAGGTGCATGTCATTAGCATCCGTCCTCAGAAGGGTCTAGGATTACACTGGACCAATGACTGGTCCTCAGAAGGGTCTAGGATTACACTGGACCAATGACTGGTCCTCAGAAGGGTCTAGGATTACACTGGACCTATGGCCGGTCCTCAGAAGGGTCTAGGATTACACTGGACCAACGGCCGGTCCTCAGAAGGGTCTAGGATTACACTGGACCAATGACTGGTCCTTAGAAGGGTTTAGGATTACACTGGACCAATGACTGCTCCTCAAAAGGGTCTAGGGTTACACTGGACCAATGACTGGTCCTTAGAAGGGTCTAGGATTACACTGGACCAATGACTGGTCCTCAGAAGGGTCTAGGATTACACAGGACTGATGGCCGGTCCTCAGAAGGGTCTAGGATTACACTGGACCAATGGCCGGTCCTCAGAAGGGTCTAGGATTACACTGGACCAATGGCCGGTCCTTAGAAGGGTCTAGGATAACACTGCATCAATGGCTGGTCCTCAGAAAGGTCTAGGATAACACTGCATCAATGACTGGTCCTTAGAAGGGTCTAGGATTACACTGGACCAATGACTGGTCCTTAGAAGGGTCTAGGATTACACAGGACTGATGGCTGGTCCTCAGAAGGGTCTAGGATTACACAGGACTGATGGCTGGTCCTCAGAAGGGTCTAGGATTACAGAGGACTGATGGCTGGTCCTCAGAAGGGTCTAGGATTACACTGGACCAATGACTGGTCCTTAGAAGGGTCTAGGATTACACTGGACCAATGACTGGTCCTTAGAAGGGTTTAGGATTACACTGGACCAATGACTGCTCCTCAAAAGGGTCTAGGGTTACACTGGACCAATGACTGGTCCTTAGAAGGGTCTAGGATTACACTGGACCAATGACTGGTCCTTAGAAGGGTCTAGGATTACACTGGACCAATGACTGGTCCTTAGAAGTGTCTAGGATTACACTGGGCCAATGACTGGTCCTCAGAAGGGTCTAGGATTACACTGGACCAATGGCCGGTCCTCAGAAGGGTCTAGGATTACACTGGACCAATGGCCGGTCCTTAGAAGGGTCTAGGATAACACTGCATCAATGGCTGGTCCTCAGAAAGATCTAGGATAACACTGCATCAATGACTGGTCCTCAGAAGGGTCTAGGATTACACTGGACCAATGGCCGGTCCTCAGAAGGGTCTAGGATTACACTGGACCAATGACTGGTCCTCAGAAGGGTCTAGGATTACACTGGACCAATGGCCGGTCCTCAGAAGGGTCTAGGATTACACTGGACCAATGACTGGTCCTCAGAAGGGTCTAGGATTACACAGGACTGATGGCTGGTCCTCAGAAGGGTCTAGGATTACACTGGACCAATGACTGGTCCTCAGAAGGGTCTAGGATTACACAGGACTGATGGCTGGTCCTCAGAAGGGTCTAGGATTACACTGGACCAATGACTGGTCCTCAGAAGGGTCTAGGATTACACAGGACTGATGGCTGGTCCTCAGAAGGGTCTAGGATTACACTGGACCAATGACGGGTCCTTAGAAGGGTCTAGGATTACACTGGACCAATGACTGGTCCTTAGAAGGGTTTAGGATTACACTGGACCAATGACTGCTCCTCAAAAGGGTCTAGGGTTACACTGGACCAATGACTGGTCCTTAGAAGGGTCTAGGATTACACTGGACCAATGACTGGTCCTTAGAAGTGTCTAGGATTACACTGGACCAATGACTGGTCCTCAGAAGGGTCTAGGATTACACAGGACTGATGGCTGGTCCTCATAAGGGTCTAGGATTACACTGGACCAATGGCCGGTCCTCAGAAGGGTCTAGGATTACACTGGACCAATGACTGGTCCTCAGAAGGGTCTAGTATTACACTGGACCAATGGCCAGTCCTCAGAAGGGTCTAGGATTACACTGGACCAATGGCCGGTCCTCAGAAGGGTCTAGTATTACACTGGACCAATGGCCGGTCCTCAGAAGGGTCTAGTATTACACTGGACCGAAGACTGGTCCTCAGAAGGGTCTAGGATTACACTGGACCAATGACTGGTCCTCAGAAGGGTCTAGGATTACACTGGACCAATGACTGGTCCTCAGAAGGGTCTAGGATTACACTGGACCAATGACTGGTCCTTAGAAGGGTTTAGGATTACACTGGACCAATGACTGGTCCTTAGAAGGATTTAGGACTACACTGGACCAATGACTGGTCCTTAGAAGGGTTTAGGATTACACTGGACCAATGACTGGTCCTTAGAAGGATTTAGGACTACACTGGACCAATGACTGGTCCTCAGAAGGGTCTAGGATTACACTGGACCAATGGCCGGTCCTCAGAAGGGTCTAGGATTACACTGGACCAATGACTGGTCCTCAGAAGGGTCTAGGACTACACTGGACCAAATGACTGGTTCTCGGAAGGGTCTAGGACTACACTGGACCAATGGCGGGTCCTCAGAAGGGTCTAGGATTACACTGGACCGATGGCCGGTCCTCAGAAGGGTCTAGGATTACACAGGACTGATGGCCGGTCCTCAGAAGGGTCTAGGATTACACTGGACCAATGACTGGTCCTTAGAAGGGTTTAGGATTACACTGGACCAATGACTGGTCCTCAGAAGGGTCTAGGACAACACTGGACCAATGACTGGTCCTCAGAAGGGTTTAGGACTACACTGGACCAATGACTGGTCCTCAGAAGGGTCTAGGATTACACTGGACCAATGACTGGTCCTCAGAAGGGTCTAGGACAACACTGGACCAATGACTGGTCCTCAGAAGGGTTTAGGACTACACTGGACCAATGGCGGGTCCTCAGAATGGTCTATGATTTCAGAGGACCAAAGGCTGGCCCACAGGGACTTTGTTTGTTCTTTGGTATTTTAATAATTGTATCAGCTCCATGCCCAGCCCTCAGCCATACTGCTTGTGATTGTGAGACATGGAATTCATTCTAGGTGGAGCACTGAGCTGTGATGGGAAGACCGGACCCGAGCGACATCACAACCCTCCGTTAGTCTTTAACATTGAGCGTGACCCACGGGAAGAGACGCCCTTGGAGACCAGCAGTGTAGAGTTCCAGCAAGTCTTGCCGCTGATTGAGGACGCCATCTCTGCCATTCATGAAAATGTCCGCAAAGACAATGTGTCCACAGCAGACTATGCCCAGGACTGGTCGGCCATCATCTGCTGTAACCCCCGGCACGTTGTGTGCCGCTGTACGGAGGAATGACCCCTCTCCACCTCATTGTGCTGCCTGCTAGGTCAATAAACAGACAAATCAGAGATCTTCTCTATTCTTTCCCCTGCCTGGAGGAGGATTGACCTCTGAAGCTCCAGGGAATCCCAGTCTTCTCTGGAAGGGGCCTTCATCATCCTAATGCTGGGACAAGGTTTGCACCTCACTAGACATCTGCGGGTTCAGGACCAGGTAGGTAGAGTGGGGAAAATATCCAATCCCCTGCAGATGGTGGGAGGTTCCCTCACTTACATAGAAATGGGGGGTCTATAATTCTTATCATCGGGGGATTTTATATGATGGACAGAAGATCAACCAAACATCCAGAGAAGTCACATGACACAAATGTTATAAATGGGGTTCAGGGAGTAAAATAAGTATTTGGTCCCCTTAGTAGTTGGTGGGGGTTTCCTTGTTGGCAGCACAGAGGTCAGACGTTTCTTGTAGTTGGTGGCCCCCAGGTTTGCAGACCTCTCAGGAGGGATTTTGCTCCCCTCTTCTTTACAGATCTTCTCTAAATCCTGAAAGTTTCTTGGCTGTCGCTTGGCAACTCGAAGTTTCCGCTCCTCCATAAATGTTCTATAGGATTAAGGTCTGGGGACCGGCTAGGCCACTCCATGGCCTTAATGTGCTTCTTCAGCCACTACTTTGTTGGGTTGGTGGGATGTGTTGGGTCATCGTCATGCTGGAAGACCCATCCATGAGCCATCTTCAGTGTTCTGGCTGGGTTCTCCAAGATTTTACAATACATGGCCCCCGTCCATTGGCCCCTGAATGTGGTAAAGTCGGCCTGGACCTTTATCAGAGAAACCCCCAAAGCATCACCACCTCCGTGTGTGACTGTAGGGGTCTCCCCCTCCGCGTGTGACTATAGGGGGTCTCCCCCTCCGTGTGTGACTGTAGGGGTCTCCCCCTCCGCGTGTGACTGTAGGGGTTTCCCCCTCCGTGTGTGACTGTAGGGATTTCCATCTTTGCCTGTGACTGTAGGGGTCTCCCCCTCCGTGTGTGACTGTAGGGGTCTCCCCCTCCGCGTGTGACTGTAGGGGTCTCCCCCTCCGTGGGGATGTCAGTGTGCGCCTCCCCCTCTGGGGATGTCAGTGT
>BLSH010240766.1:13141-23162 GCA_018402905.1 Glandirana rugosa
CTTGGGGAGTATTACCCGTGTCGCCCACATGTCTGGGTCCTTGAGTCGTGTCCCTACCACCTCCCTGTGCTGAGGTCCTGGGTCTGTACACCCGCTGTGCCCATTATGAGGGGTTCCCACCATCCCTGTGCTGAGGTCCTGGGTCTGTACACCCGCTGTGCCCATTATGAGGGGATCCACCATTCCCTGTGCTGAGTTTCCAGGTTTGTACACCTGCTGTGCCCATTATGAGGGGTTCCCACCATTCCTGCGCTAAGTTCCTTGGTTTGTACACCCGCTGTGCCCATTATGAGGGGTCCCTACCAGGGGCGTTGCTAGGGGGTGACTATTGGGACTATAGCCCGAATTCTGGGGCCCATAGCCCCGAGTCTCTTACCAGGTGGGTGCAGTTCTGCAATTTGCAGGTATGTCCCGGTCCGGAATGCAGAAGGCAGGGGCACACTGAGCCATGGTAGCGCTGGCTCTGGTTACGCCCTCGCCTCCACCTGGCTCTACTCTGGTCACTGGTTGCTAGAGCTGCCTAGTGTCTAGCAACCAGCAACATCACGGCCACGACTCCCTCCCTGCCCAGCATTCAAAGCGGAGGAGGGTTCCACTTCCTTCTCCTCCGTGCTTGTGGGGCCTAAAGAGTTGAGCCCAGCCTCCCTGTCATGGTCCTGGAGTGGAGCGGATGCCACTGGTCTGCTGGCAGTGGGGTTCAGGGCAGTGGCATCTTCAAATAGGGAGGGAGAGGCCTGGGCAGCCAGGAAGAGCCCAGGAGGGAGTGAGAGAGAGAAGACGAGGCCTCCCCACCACCCTGAGCAGCATCCCTGGTGCCTTCCAGAGCCTGCAGCTCGCTGTGACTGTCATGGAACAGGAAGAAAAAAGGCTGACCGAGGATGTGCGGGAGGGAGGGAGGTGGATCACACGCACATCTACCCACACAGGACAGTGGGGACTGCAGGCAGGGCTAGGGGGCCTCTCTTTCACCCTCTCTCATCCACCCCCTCTTTCTCTGCTGTATGGGGAGGCTCTCTGGGGACCCTGATGTAAGGGGAGGCTCTCTGGGGACCCTGATGTAAGGAAGGGGCTCTCTAGGGACCCTGATGTAAGGAAGGGGCTCTCAGGGGACCCTGATGTAAGGAAGGGGTTCTCTGGGGACCCTGATGTAAGGAAGGGGTTCTCTGGGGATCCTGATGTAAGGTGGGCTCTCTGGGGATGCTGATGTAAGGGGGATCTGCATTCAGAAATGTAATGCTATATATATATATATACACACACACACGCACACACGTATATCATATACACGCGTATGCCCGCTCAAGCGTATGACTTCGCTGCTATGGGCTCTAGCCCCAGATCTTTTGTAGACCTAGCAATGCCCCTGGTTCCCACCATCCCCGTGCTGAGTTCCTGGGTCTGTACACCCGCTGTGCCCATTATGAGGGGTTCCCACCATCCATGTGCTGAGTTCCTGGGTCTGTACACCCGCTGTGCCCATTATGAGGAGTTCCCACCATCCCTGTGCTGAGTTCCTGGGTCTGTACACCCGCTGTGCCCATTATGAGGAGTTCCCACCATCCCTGTGCTGAGTTCCTGGGTCTGTACACCCCTTGTTTCCATTATGGGGGTTCCCACCATCACTGCTTTTTACCTTTGTATTATGTAGAATGTAATATGAGGGTTTGGAAATGCAAAGGTAGGTTGGTCACCCATAACTCCACCCATCCTATGAGGATCGTATCACTTCGGAGGGCCAATCACATTGACATTTATTGTATAAACAAAGCTTTGGGGTTTGTTTACATTCTTCATTCATTAACCCTTTCATTGTTGGCTTTCTTCCAGTGCTCCAGTGCAGCTGCCATTGCCATTGTCACAGCGCTCAGTCTGATGACGATTTTCGGAAGATTACAGAACGCAGCGAGACGCCTGCAGCTGTCTGTATGATGGAGGTCACCATCTTTTCTCTGGTGGTCATTCTGGTACATTATTGGCGGCAGGAGCCTTGTTACTCAATGGTCTCCGGTGGTAGAAAGTGACATGATTCCTCCTGGGTATAAGCTCCGGATCTTTATAATACTACGCCCATTACCCTAATACAGGAAGCCACGCCCACCACCGGACCAACCCACAGCGCAGCCACCAGCAGCAACTCATTTCCCGATCTTCTTGAACATATTTATTGTTCTTCCTGTGACATTAAATTCTGTTATCAAAATGTGTTGTGATGTTAATTTTACATGGTGAAGGTTGGAGGGTTTCCACCACTCCGGGGGAGAGAGAATAAGAAGATCTATTAAAGTAATGAATTCCAATCACACAATGTAAAGTATAAACCCCATCCACACTTCAGGATTCCACAACTCGAACCCTATGGGGCCTTAGAAGAATCATGGAGTGACTAGAGATTAACCCGGCATTAGATGATGGAGCTTCACCTATATCACCGGTAGATGAAGAGAACCTGTCCTGTGTTCTATTAATCCCACCAATCTCATTGAGGGGTTCCCACCATTTTGGGTCTCTACATCTGATGTGCCCATTATGAGGGGTCCCACCATCCCTGTGCTGGGTTCCTCAGTCTGTACACCCGCTGTGCCCATTATGAGGGGTTCCCACCATCCCTGTGCTGAGTTCCTGGATCTGTACACCCACTGTGCCCATTATGAGGGGTTCCCACCATCCCTGTGCTGAGTTCCCGGGTCTGTACACCTGCTGTGCCCATTATGAGAGGTTCCTACCATCCCTGTGCGGAGTTCCTGGGTCTGTACACCTGCTTTGCCCATTATGAGGGGTTCCCACCATCCCTGTGCTGAGTTCCTGGGTCTGTACACCCGCTGTGCCCATTATGAGGGGTTCCCACCATCCCTGTGCTGAGTTCCTGGGTCTGTACACCCGCTGTGCCCATTATGAAGGGCTCCCACCATCCATGTGCTGAAACCTATAAGGCACATGGGGGACACCTATAGGACACATAGGGGATAACACAATACTGTGCAAAAGTTTTAAGCAGGTGTGAAGTAATGCTGTAAAATAAGAATGCTTTCAAAAATTTTGTTTATTCTTATCAATTTACAAAATGCAAAGCGAGTGAACAGAAGAAAAATCCAAACCCAATCAATATTTGGTGTGATTTCCACTTGGCTTCAAACCGGCAGGAATTCTTGCACTCACACACTTTGTACACTCACACAAAGTCAGGGACTGTGTAGGATGTAAGTCAGGTGTTTGATTAACCAATTATACCAAGCAGGTGCTAATGATCATCAATTTCATATGTAGGTGTAAACACAGCCATTAAACAGAAACAGAACAAGCTGTGTAGGGGGCTTAAAACTGGGTGAGGAACAGCCAAACTCTACTACTAAGATATGGTTGTGGAGAATAGGTTCATGTCACGGGTCATACACTATGGCAAGAGCATAGCAACAAGATACAAGGTAGTTATACTGCATCAGCCAGGTCCCTCCCAGGCAATTAAGATTGCATAGCAGACTGGGGGTTCAAGATGTGCTGTTCAAGCTCTTTTAAAGACCCTAAGGGCAACGTTGAGGAGTATAGATGCAGTGGTTGGGCAATGTGGAGGAACATAGACGCAGTGATTGGGTAAAGTTAAGGAGTGTAGATGTCATGGTTGGGTTACATTAAGGTGCATAGACGCAGTGGTCGGGTAGCGTTGAAAAGCATAGACGCAATGGTTGGGTAATGTTGAGGAACGTAGATGCAGTGGTCAGCCAAGGAAACTGAATGCTTCTTTCCCTTCCACATCAGAAGATCTCCAGCAGTGCCATCAGCATAGAACCGTTGAAAACCAGTGGGACCCAGGTACCACCATCTACTGTCCACAGAAGTCTGGAAGAAACCAGTGGGACCCAGGTACCCTCATCTACTGTCCAGAAAAGTCTGGTGGAAACCATTCACCAAAAAAACTGGTGCGCAGCATTCATTCATTTGATGATCTACTTCACTTTGAACTGTCTTGCCAGGAGGAATTTTTGACACCAGGGTGGTAGAATGGGCAAGAATGCATGAGTTCAGAATGATTGTCTCAGGTTCAGAGGTGGGCTCCTCATCCAGAGTGTCAAAAGACTTAGAGAGTGCACCAGCCTGACTGTTGCAGGAACCAGGTTTGTACGGAATCGTGAAATTAAAATGGGAAAAGAAAAGACTCACCTGGCCTGTCGGGGATTCAGTCGTTTGGCACTCTAAGTACTGCAGATTTTTGTGATCAGTGAAGATTGTTATGGAATGAGGGGAGCCCTCCAAGAGATGACGTCACTCCTCTAACACCAATTTAATTGCAAGAAGCTCCCGATCACCAGTAGCGTAATTTTCCTCTGCCTGAGAAATTTTATTTAGAGAAAAACGCACATGGTTGACGTTTTTTCTCAAAGGATTGAAGAAGCACAGCTCCCACCCCGGTCAAAGCAGCGTCCACTTCAATGCAAAATTAATTCCCAGGATTAGGTCTCCTCAAGAGAGGTCCAGAAACAAAGGCTTGTTTCAAATCATGAAATGCAGAGACAGCTTCAGGAAGGCCACTCCTTGGCATTTGCACCCTTCTTGGTCAAGGCAATAATAGGCAGAGCAATAGAAGAGTAATTCTTAATGAATTGCCTATAATAATTTGTGAAACCAAGAAAGCGCTGCGTGGCCTTGAGGCTGGCAGGAAGAGGTCAGTTGGTAATGGCTGAGACCTTTTTGGGATCCATACGAAGACCCAAACTGGAGACAAAGCATCCCAGAAAATTCAAAAGACATGGTTTCTGTGGAAGAGCAGATTTTCCGAAAAGATGGGAATGTCACCCAGATAGATGACAACAAATTGATAAAGCAGATCTCTGAAGATTTAGTTGACAAAGTTTTGGAACACAGCTGGGGCGTTACACAGCCCAAAGGGCATAACCAAATATTCATAATGCCCAACTCTAGTGTGAAACGTGTTTTCCATTCGTCACCTTTCCCTATCCGGATCAGATTGTATGCACCCCTGAGATCCAACTTGGTAAAAATGGAGGCACCTTTCAACCAGTTGAATAGCTCAGATATTAGAGGTAAGGGGTATCAGTTCTTGATTGTCACGATAATCAATACAGGGTCTTAAAGTGCCATCCTTTTTTGCAACAAAAAAGAATCCTGCTCCCGCAGGCGACCAGGACTTCCAGGTGAACCCTTTGTCTAGGTTTTCAGCGACATACTCTGACATGGCCTGGGTCTCTGGGATGGACAGGGGGTAGGTACGGGCCCTGGGCTGAGTCGCTCCGGGAACAAGGTCAATGGCACAGTCAAAGGACCTGTGAGGAGGAAGCACTTCAGCTGATTTCTTGCAGAAGACATCCTGGAAATCGCAGGAAGGGCAGAAGAAACTGAAGTGGTGGCAACAGGAAGTCTCTCTTTTGGGGCAACCTTAAGTAGGCAGGACGAGAAACAGGAGGAACCCCAAGCCAGTATCTGCCCAGAAGTTCAGTCAACGTGTGGAGAATGGAGCTGTAACCAGGGAAGGCCCAATACGATGGGGGTTAAGACCTAATGTAGGATAAGAAAGGGTATCTCTCCCTTGGAGTATTCCTATCGACAGCTTAACAGGAAGGGTCTGGAAGCGGATAGGGCCCCGTGGAAGAACAGTAGCGGAATCCAGATTTGCCAAGACCGAATAAGAAGAAGCGCCGACATGAAGGAACACCGAAAGAAGGAGACGTGAAGGTGATGCTTCTGGGTCCAATACTCCACCTTCCAGATGTAGTAGACCCGAGCGTTTCACGGACGGAGCGAGCAAGTGTCACGAAAATGACCTTTGCCCCCACAGTAGATACACAAGCCCAGAGTTCTGCGCCGAGCACGTTCCTCTGGAGATAGCCTGGTCCGGCCCAGCTGCATAGGTTCCTCAGTTGGCAGGGGAAGCTCCATGGGTCACAAAGAGTGGAGCTCAGGCTGACTATGGACCAAGGGGTGCTGGTGTCTTTTTCCTAAGGTCCTCTCCTGAAAGCAAATATCGATCTGGTTACACAGGGAGATCACATCGTCCAGATCAGCGGGATGGTTCTTTCCGCTAATTCGTCCTTCACTCTGTCAGAGTGGCCCTGTAAAAAGGTTGCAACTAAGGCCTCATTGTTCCAATTCAGCTCAGCAGTTAGGATCTAAAAATGAAGAGCATACTGTCCCACAGAAACAGACTCTTGGCGGAGGCGTAAAAGGGCGCTGGCTGCTGAAGAGAGATGACCTTTTCCTCAAAGATGTTCCGAAAGAGTTTCAAGAGACTGGACAGACTAGAAATCACTGGGTCACCCTTCTCCCACAGAGGGGCAGCCCTGGCTATAGCCTCACCGGACAGGAGAGAAATAATATAGGCTACCTTCGCCCGATCAGACAGAAAGTTTTGAGGCTGGAGCTCAAAATGAATGGTACACTGGCTCCCAGAGCCCCCAGAGTAATGGGACAGAGCTGGTAACTGCAAAGGGTTTGTGGCTGCGAGTGTGACTGGAATTGATACGGCAGCAGGATGCAGTTGAGGTTGGGACTGGGGGTCCTAAGGAGGCCTGAAGCTGCTCAAAGTGGGAAGCCAAATCCTGGAGAAATCACATCACCTGGGTCTGATTAGACTCCTGGGTCTCAAGTCTGCGTACTATGCCCTGCAGCGGATCATCTGTGGGT
Source organism: Glandirana rugosa (assembly GCA_018402905.1). Taxonomy (NCBI): domain Eukaryota; kingdom Metazoa; phylum Chordata; class Amphibia; order Anura; family Ranidae; genus Glandirana; species Glandirana rugosa. The sequence goes on from BLSH010240766.1 coordinate 19,775, forward strand.
AGCGGCACATCAGCCAGGTCCATGGCCAATCAAACTGTCAGGTCACCTAACGGCAGGTGACAGATGCACACCGATGGGGATAGGGGCGAACTGCTAAGGTTGTGGTCCCTTAACTGACTGCTGCGAATGGAGCTCTGGATGGTGCCGGAAAGCAGGTCCACTGGAGCACAGACACAGATACACAGGGAGCTAGAGCATAAGTTTCCCCAGGGCACAGAGTCTAAGAGCCAGCAGGTTTTCACCAGAGCCTCTGATGGTGAGGATGGACTTGACTGCTACTGACTCCAGGTCGCAGCCCCCAGGGTCTCCCAGCTCACACTCGCAGCTGGCTACTGGTGGATAAAGAAGAAGCAGCAGCAGTGCAGGACAACAAGGGCTAGTCAGTAGGATAGCCCAGGGTTAGGGCAAGCAGCAGACAAGGACAGACAGGAGAGTATGCCAAGGTCAGGGTAACAAGCATACAGGAATAGTCAAGAACAAGCCAAGGTTGGTAAATGGAATCAGATGAAGAGCACACGGCAGGAACCACACACACACAAGAAGCCTTACACACAATATTGATCGGCAGCACCGGTTTGCACTGCAAGGTGTTAAATAATGTTCCTAATTAGGGGCTGGGGTGGAGCCCTGCTGGGGGAAGGTTACTTAAGCACACAGGTGAGAGGTACACGGTCTCTAAGCTGAACACAAGCAGAGAGTTAAGCAGACAGACAAGACATGAATGTTACTGCAGATTCATGACAATATCAGATGTTGGGATGTATGTCAGGATCTATAACAGATGTTGGGATGTATGTCAGATGTCAGGAGGTACAGTATCTCACAAAAGTGAGTATACCCCTCACATTTTTGTAAATAAACACTGAAGAAATGATACTTTCCTACAATGTAAAGTAGTGAGTGTACAGCTTGTATAACAGTGTAAATTTGCTGTCCCCTCAAAATAACTCAACGCACAGCCATTAATGTCTAAATCGCTGGCAACAAAAGTGAGTACACCCCTAAGTGAAAATGTCCAAATTGGGCCCAATTAGCCATTTTCCCTCCCCCGTGTCATGTGACTCGTTAGTGTTGCAAGGTCTCAGGTGTGAATGGGGACCAGGTGTGTTAGATTCGGTGTTATCACTCTCACTCTCTCATACTGGTCACTGGAAGTTCAACATGGCACTTCATGGCAAAGAACTCTCTGAGGATCTGAAAAAAGAATTGTTGCTCTACATAAAGATGGCCTAGGCTATAAGAAGATTGCCAAGACCCTGAAACTGAGCTGCAGCACAGTGGCCAAGACCATACAGCGGTGTAACAGGAGAGGTTCCACTCAGAACAGCGCCTCGCCATGGTCAACTATGTGCTCAGCGTCATATCCAGAGGTGGTCTTTGGCAAATAGACGTATGAGTGCTGCCAGCATTGCTGCAGAGGTTGAAGGGATGGGGGGTCAGCCTGTCAGTACTCAGACCATACGCCGCACACTGCATCAAATTGGTCTGCATGGCTGTCATCCCAAAAGGAAGCCTCTTCTAAAGATGATGCACAAGAAAGCCCGCAAACAGTTTGCTGAAGACAAGCAGACTAAGGACATGGATTACTGGAACCATGTCCTGTGGTCTGCTGAGACCAAGATAAACTTATTTGGTTCAGATGGTGCCAAGCTTGTGTGGTGGCAACCAGGTGAGGAGGACAAAGACAAGTGTGTCTTGCCTACAGCCAATCATGGTGGTGGGGGTGTCATGGTCTGGGGCTGCATGAGTGCTGCCAGCACTGGAGAGCTACAGTTCATTGAGGGAACCATGAATGCCAACATGTCCTGTGACCTACTGAAGCAGAGCTTCCCCTCCCTTCAGAGACTGGGCCACAGGGCAGTATTCCAACATAACGACCCCAAACACACCTCCAAGACGACCACTGCCTTGCTAAAGAAGCTGAGGGTAAAGGTGATGGACTGGCCAAGCATGTCTCCAGACCTAAACCCTATTAAGCATCTGTGGGGCTCCTCAAACGGAAGGTGGAGGAGTGCAATGTCTCTAACATCCACCAGCTCTGTGATGTCGTCATGGAGGAGGGGAAGAGGACTTCAGTGTCAACCTGTGAAGCTCTGGTGACCTCCATGCCCAAGAGGGTTAAGGCAGTGCTGGAAAATAATGGTGGCCACACAAAATATTGACACTTTGGGCCCAATTTGGACATTTTCACTTAGGGGTGTACTCACTTTTGTTTCCAGCGGTTTAGACATTAATGGCTGTGTGTTGAGTTATTTTGAGGGGGCAGCAAATTTACACTGTTATACAAGCTGTACACTCACTACTTTACATTGTAGCAAAGTGTCAGCTCTTCAGTGTTGTCACATGAAAAGATAGAATAACAGATTTACACAAATCTGAGGGGTGTACTTATTTTTGTCAGATACTGTATGTGAGTTGTCACGATGTATGCCAGGTGTCAGGATGCTCATTAGATGTCAGGATGTATGAAAGGTGTCAGGATGTATGTCAGTTGTCAGGATGTATGTCAGTTGTCAGGATGTATATCAGTTGTCAGGATGTATGTCAGTTGTCAGGATGTATGTCAGTTGTCAGGATGTATGTCAGTTGTCAGGATGTATATCAGTTGTCAGGATGTATGTCAGTTGTCAGGATGTATGTCAGTTGTCAGGATGTATGTCAGTTGTCAGGATGTATGTCAGTTGTCAGGATGCTCGTCAGTTGTCAGGATGCTCGTCAGTTGTCAGGATGTATGAAAGGTGTCCACACATCTGATACATTTGTGCACCAAAACTGGTCAGCACTTACTACTCCAATATTTATTTCCTGGCAGATTTTTTTCATGTTAGTCATGAAATAAACAACTTTAATGTATTGTGTTCTGACAGACGAATATATCACACTGGGGATAACCAAACCATGAATGCCAAATGATTGGATAACCGGGGAGATGTTACTGCAATGACTCTTCTAAAGGACAAGGCTACTTCTCCATGAACCTTGTAGAGCCATCGTATTATAGCAGTCCCGGGATGTGTGACAGTACAGCAAGCCCACTCATCAGAAGAATATGGCGGGTGTTCTTCATCCTGAGATCTGTGGCTGGTGGAATAAAACAGAAGTAAATCAGTTTGAATGCCGGACACCTCTGAGAAGACAAAGGGCAGGAGCAGAAATGTTCAGAATGATCTAAAGCTAGCAGTTGGGGACTGGTGTATCTGGATAAAGGAAGGTCTGTAGATGTGGTGTATCTGGATAAAGGAAGGCCTGTAGATGTGATGTATCTGGATGAAGGAATGTCTGTAGATGTGGTGTATCTGGATAAAGGAAGGTCTGTAGATGTGGTGTATCTAGATAAAGGAAGGTCTGTAGATGTGGTGTATCTGGATAAAGGAAGGTCTGTAGATGT
>BLSH010240776.1:13926-30199 GCA_018402905.1 Glandirana rugosa
CCCCCCCCCCCCCCCCCCCCGGGGACTCATTAATATCAGGTTATTTTTTGTCTATCTGCTCTGAATCCCATCCTAATATCTATAATTTCATGAAAAAGTGATTGAACAATCTCTGTGAATGCTCTTTTAGATTTATTCAAAACTTTGTAAGGCAAAGCCCTTAAAAACTATTTTCAATGTGTATTTGTTAGTTTTATCACCTATTTTCTATTCTCTTGCGAACTGAAGCTTGAATTTGAAAGTTCAATTTACAAAAGCATAATACATTTAGTGCTTACATTATGATGAATTGTTTGATGTTTTAAAGCTGGACTCCAGAAATTTGACAAAATCTACCTCTGCAGTCCCCTCTTACCATACACTGCAAGAATTAAATGCCCGTTTAGCCTAGGGAGGTAGAACTAAGATGTAATATTGTATTATTGTCTACGGGAGGCTCCCTTCATGATGCACTTCCACCTATATAAGGCACTCTCAGCCATGGACACATACTTGCCTACCCCATGTAATAGCCCTAAACTGTAGCTGATGGTGCTGATGGATGGCTCACAGTTTGGAGCTTCAGGTAGAAGAGAAACCCGCTGGAGAAATGAATAGACTATAGCCCCATACACACTAATAGATTTTCTGTAGACTTTTGTCTTCAGATTTACCAAAACCATATAATATGAGGTCAAACCTTAAGAGTTTCAATTAGCATGCAGGCAAGCCCTTGCACTACATGGTTTTGGTAAATCTGAAGACAAAAGTCTACAGAAAATGTAATAGTGTGTATGGGGTCTAAGTCAGTGGACTCCAAACTGCAGCCCGAGAGCTGGATGTGGCCCTTTCCTTGCTTGTGTCTGGCCCTTGAGGCACTATTCCTCCTATTGACACCAATGATGAGGCACTATTGCTTTTACTGACACCAACAGTGGGGTACTATTTCTCTCACTGATACCATTGATGGGGCACAATTCCTGCCACTAATACCAATGATGGGGCACTATTCCTCCCACTGATACCAATGACGGGGCACTATTCCTCCCACTGATACCAATGATTGAGCACTATTCCTCCCACTGATACCAATGATGGGGTACTATTCCTCCCACTGATACCAATATTGGGGTACTATTCCTCCCACTGATACCAATATTGGGATACTATTCCTCCCACTGATACCAATGATGGGGTACTATTCCTCCTACTGATACCAATATTTTGGGAACTATTCCTCCCACTGATACCAATGATGGAGCACTATTCCTCCCACTGATACCAATATTGGGGTACTATTCCTCCCATTGATACCAATATTGGGGTACTATTTCTCCCACTGATACCAATGATGGGGCACTATTCCTCCCACTGATACCAATATTGGGGTACTATTCCTCCCATTGATACCAATATTGGGGTACTATTTCTCCCACTGATACCAATGATGGGGCACTATTCCTCCCACTGATACCAATGATGGGGCACTATTCCTCCCACTGATACCAATGATTGAGCACTATTCCTCCCACTGATACCAATGATGGGGTACTATTCCTCCCACTGATACCAATATTGGGGTACTATTCCTCCCACTGATACCAATATTGGGGTACTATTTCTCCCACTGATACCAATGCTTGGGTACTATTCCTCCTACTGATACCAATGATGGCTGGTGGGGTGGGGTTTTTTGAGGGGGCGGCAAGCAACCATGTGCTTCAAAAAAAAAAAAAGACACCCACCCCGCATTGGAATCCATGTGTCTGGCACCCTGCTTGTATATTATGGGGCCGGACGCAGTAGCACTGGCTCCGGATTCACCCCAGCCTTCACCTGACTCTATTCCTGGTCACTGGTTGCTAGAGCCACCTAGGGTCTAGCAACCAGTGATGTCACGGCCGTGACTCCCTCAGTGCCCAGCATTCAATGCAGAGGAGGATTCCACTTCCTCCTCCTCTGCGCTAGTGCTCGTTGGACCTAAAGAGTTGAGCCCAGCCCCCTTGTCATAGTCCTGGACTGGAGTGGATGCCACTGGTCCGGGGGCGGTATTTTGCAGGGCAGCGGCATCCAGGGCCGATCCTGGGTGGTTGCGCGGGGTGCACCGAACCCAGGCGCCGCACAGGAGGGGAGCTGAAGTGCCAGAGTGCTTCTCTCCCTCAGGGCTGGCCCTAACAACAGGAAAGGTAGGTTCCGGTGTTTTATAATCAGAGTGCACTGGTGCCTGTGCAAGGACAGCCTGAGAAGATAAGGGGACTTCCTGTGATTCTGCACAGTACAGGCTGAAGTGGCTGGATGGAGGATTTTGCGGGACTGGAACTACCAGCCAGGCGCTTGTTGTGTGGAGGATATGGGAATGCGACCCGCTTTGGAGATCTCGCCCACCCACATAGCTGAGCAGGAGCTGGGTGTGTGCTGAGGTAAGCTCAGCTGATGTTACTGAATTGCCAGAGCACTGGGTGAATGGGGACTGCATGAAGCTGGAAGTGAGGAAGGGGTTAACATTGCTGTGTGCACTGATGCAGGTGGGGGATGGGGGGGGGCAGTGAAAGTTACCCCCTCCCCATCCCCCAACTTGCATTGTCCTCATGGCAGTGATATTTTAACCCATCTCCCCCCTTTTGCATTTGTGGTAATGTCAGTATTATTAACCCCCTCCCCCCACATTGGTAATCATGGAAGGGGTTACATTTCAATGCCACTGACCATCAATGTGGGGGGAGGGGGTTAATAATACTGACACCTGTGCTGGGGGTCATTAATGCGTCCTCTGACACCTGTGCTGGGGGTCTTTAACCACTTCAGCCCCGGAAGGATTTCACACTTTAGGACCAGAGCACTTTTTGCGATTCGGCACTGCGTCGCTTTAACTGACAATTGCGCGGTCATGCGACGTTGTACCCAAACAAATATTGCGTCCTTTTTTTCCCACAAATAGAGCTTTCTTTTGGGGGTATTTGATCACTTCTGCGTCATTTCTGATCACCGCTATAAACAAAAGAAGAGGGATAATTTTGCAAAAAAAAACAAATTTCTTACTTTTTGCTAAAATATAAATCCAAAAAAAAAAAAATATAAAAAAACATTTTTTCCAACGGTTTTATATTCTTCCTCATATTTTTGATAAAAAAAATCGCAATCGGTGTTTATTGATTGGTTTGCACAAAAGTTGCCGCGTTTACGGATGGTGAGAATTAATTTTTGGGGTTTTTATTTTTTATTTTATTTTTACAAGTAATGGCGGCGATCTGCGATTTTTAGCAGTACTGCGATATTGGGGCGGACATGTCGGACCATTTTGACACTTTTTTGGGACCATTGGCATTTATACAGCGATCAGTGCTATAAAAATGCACTGATTACTGTGTAAATGCCATTGGCAGTGAAGGGGTTAACCTGAAGGGGGCGCTCTAAGGGTTAACTGTGTTCCCTGGGCGTGTTCTAACTGTACGGGGGCTGCCCTAGCAGGGGAAGGATAGTGATCACAGCCCTTCCCCCCTCACAGAACGGAGATCCGTGTTTACATACACGGACCTCCGTTCTTTCACTCCGGGGGGCATCGCTGGTAGCCGGCGGAAATCGAGTCTGCCGCACCCGCTCCCTGGCCCCCCCGGACACAGTGAGCGCGCGAGCGTGCCTCCGGCGGCACGCGCTCACAGTGCAAGATCTTGCAGCTGCCGTCGTATGACGGCGGTTTGCGATATCGAACCACCTTGTCGCCGTCAACCTGCGGTTGGCGTTTGGCAAGTGGTTAATGCGTCCTCTGACACCTGTGCTGGGGGTCTTTAATGCGTCCTATGTGACCTGTGCTGGGGGTCTTTAATGCGTCCTCTGACACCTGTGCTGGGGGTCTTTAATGCGTCCTCTGTGACCTGTGCTGGGGGTCTTTAATGTGTCCTCTGTGACCTGTGCTGGGGGTCTTTAATGCGTCTTCTGACATCAATGCTGGGGGTCATTAATGCGTCCTCTGACACCTGTGCTGGGGGTCTTTAATGCGTCCTCTGACATCAATGCTGGGGGTCTTTAATGCGTCCTCTGACACCTGTGCTAGGGGTCTTTAATGCATCCTCTGACACCTGTGCTGGGGGTCTTTAATGCGTCCTCTGACACCTGTGCTGGGGGTCTTTAATGCATCCTCTGACACCTGTGCTGGGGGGTCTTTAATGCATCCTCTGATACCTGTGCTGGGGGTCTTTAATACATTCTCTGACATCAATGCTGGGGGTCTTTAATGCATCCTCTGACACCTGTGCTTGGGGTCTTTAATGCGTCCTCTGACACCTGTACTGGGGGTCATCAATGCATCCTCTGACACCTGTGCTGGGGGTCTTTAATGCGTCCTCTGACACCTGGGCTAGGGGTCTTTAATGCGTCCTCTGACACCTGTGCTAGGGGTCTTTAATGCGTCCTCTGACATCAATGCTGGGGGTCTTCAATGCGTCCTCTGACACCTGTGCTTGGGGTCTTTAATGCGTCCTCTGAGATCTGTGCTGGGGGTCTTTAATGCGTCCTCTGACACCTGTGCTGGGGGTCTTTAATGCGTCCTCTGACACCTGTGCTTGGGGTCTTTAATGCGTCCTCTGAGACCTGTGCTGGGGGTCTTTAATGCGTCCTCTAACACCTGTGCTTGGGGTCTTTAATGCGTCCTCTGAGACCTGTGCTGGGGGTCTTTAATGCGTCCTCTGACACCTGTGCTAGGGATCTTTAACGTGTCCTCTGACATCAATGCTGGGGGTCTTTAATGCATCCTCTGACACCTGTGCTGGGGGTCATTAATGCGTCCTCTGACACCTGTGCTGGGGGTCATTAATGCGTCCTCTGACACCTGTGCTAGGGGCCTTTAATGCGTCCTCTGACATCAGTGCTGGGGGTCTTTAATGCGTCCTCTAACACCTGTGCTTGGGGTCTTTAATGCGTCCTCTGAGACCTGTGCTGGTGGTCTTTAATGCGTCCTCTGACACCTGTGCTGGGGGTCTTTAATGCGTCCTCTGACACCTGTGCTTGGGGTCTTTAATGCGTCCTCTGAGACCTGTGCTGGGGGTCTTTAATGCGTCCTCTAACACCTGTGCTAGGGGTCTTTAACGCGTCCTCTGACATCAATGCTGGGGGTCTTTAATGCATCCTCTGACACCTGTGCTGGGGGTCATTAATGCGTCCTCTGACATCAATGCTGGGGGTATTTAATGCGTCCTCTGACACCTGTGTTAGGGGTCTTAAATGCGTCCTCTGAGACCTGTGCTAGGGGTCTTTAATGCGTTCCCTGAGACCGGTGCTAGGGGTCTTTAATGCGTCCTCTGACATCAATGCTGGGGGTCTTTAATGCATCCTCTGACACCTGTGCTGGGGGTCATTAATGCGTCCTCTGACACCTGTCCTGGGGGTCTTTAATGCGTCCTTTGACAACTGTGCTGGGGGTCTTTAATGCATCCTCTGACATCAATGCTGAGGGTCTTTAATGCATCCTCTGACATCAATACTAGGGGTCTTTAATGGTTCCACTGACATCAATGCTGGAGGTCTTTAATGCGTCTTCTGACACCTGTGCTGAGGGTCTTTAATGTGTCCTCTGACATCAATGCTGGGGGCTGCCAGTTAATTTGCAATTGGTGGGCACTGATAGGCTGCATTTGGTGGGCACTGATAAGGCTGCAATTGGTAGGCACTGGTAGGCTGCATTTGATGGGCACTGGTAGACTGGAATTGGTAGGCACTGGTAGGCTGCATTTGATGGGCACTGGTAGGCTGCAATTGGTGGGCACTGATGGGGCTGCATTTGATGGGCACTGATGAGGCTGCATTTGGTGGGTACTGGTAGGGTGCAATTGATGGGCACTGGTAGGCTTCAATTGGTGGGCACTGGTAGGCTGCATTTGATGGGCATTGGCGAGGCTGCATTGAACCCTTGTATCATTTCCACAGTCTCTGACCATCTCCTGTACTATGTCTGCAGTCTCTGACCATCTCCTGTACTGTGTCTGCAGTCTCTGACCATCTCCTGTACTGTGTCTGCAGTCTCTGACCATCTCCTGTACTGTGTCTGCAGTCTCTGACCATCTCCTGTACTATGTCTGCAGTGTGTCTGCTGCCTCTTTGTAACAGACTAACATCAGCCCTCCCTGTGCACCATTAGAGAGACCCTTCCTCCAGGTCTCATTAGAGTACTCTGATTTTCCTGTATTTTGTTTATTGTTAAGAGATCGTGGGAGGATCCCAGGGTAACATCTGTGTTTGAGTCATTACCATAGAAAAATGTGTAAAGGGGAGGGGTTAGTAAAATGACCACGCCCCTGTGGGGGCGCCAGAAATATTTCTGCACCCAGGCACCTGTGACCCTAGGATCGGCCCTGACGGCATCTTCAAATAGGGAGGGGAAGGCCTGGGCAGCCGGGAAGAGCCCAGGTGGGAGTGAGAGAGAGAAGACGAGACCACCCTGAGCAGCATCCCCGGCGCCTCCCTAAGCCTGCTCTTCTTCTCCAAGCTCCTCTCCTAGCTCACTGTGACTGTCATGAAACAGGCTGACTGATGATGGGTGGGAGGTAGGTGGATCTCACACACACACCTACCCACACAGACAGGGGCTAGGGCAGTAGGGACTGCAGGCAGGGCTAGGCGGTCTCTCTTTCTCACCCCCTCTCTCTCTTTCACCCACTCTCATCTACCCCTCTATTTCTCGGATATATGGGGAGGCTCTCTGTGGACCCTGATATAAGGAAGGGGCTCTCTGGGGACCCTGATGCAAAGAAGGGGTTCTCTGGGGACCCTGATGTAAGGAAGGGGCTCTCTGGGGGCCCTGATGCAAGTGGGGGGATCTCTGGGGACCTTGATGTAAGGGGGGATCTGCACTCAGATATGTAACGATATATATATATATATATATATACACACACACACATACAGTATCTCACAAAAGTGAGTATACCCCTCACATTTTTGTAAATAATTTATTTTATCTTTTCATGTGACAACACTGAAGAAATTACACTTTGCTATAATGTAAAGTAGTGAGTGTACAGCTTGTATAACAGTGTAAATTTGCTGTCCCCTCAAAATAACTCAACAAACATCCATTAATGTCTAAACCGGTGGCAACAAAAGTGAGTACACCCCTAGGTGTAAATGTCCAGATTGGGCCCAATTAGCAATTTTCCCTCTCAGGTGTCATCTGACTCGTTAGTGTTACAAGGTCTCCAGTGTAAATTGGGGGCAGGGGTGTTAAATGTGGTATTATCACTCTCATACTGGTCACTGGAAGTACAAAATGGAACCTTGTGGCAAAGAACCCTCTGAGGACCTGAAAAAAAAAAATTGTTGCTCTACATAAAGATGGCCTAGGCTATAAGAAGATTACCAAGACCCTGAAACTGAGCTCCAGCTTGGTGGCCAAGACCATAAAGCGGTTTAACAGGACAGGTTCCACTCAGAACAGGCCTTGCCAGGGCTGGACTGGGACAAAAATTTGGCCCTGGAATTCATCCAGACCGGCCCAGGGCACATCAGGGTACAGTGCACATCAGGGCACAGGACACATCAGGGCACAGGGCACTTAGGGCACATCAGGACATATCAGGGCACATTAGGGCACATCAGGCACATTAGGGCACATCACGCACATTAGGGCACATCACGCACATTAGGGCACATAAGGGCACAGCGGGCACATTAGAGCATATCAGGGCACAATAGGGCACATCAGCCACATTAGGGCACATCAAGGCACAGCGGGAACATCAGGCACATTAGGACACAGCGGGCACATTAGGGTACATCAGGCACCATCAGGACACAGCTGACACATCAGGCACATTAGACACATAAGGGCACATTAGCACACATCAGGGCACAGCGGGAACATCAGGCACAGCGGGCACATCAGGGCAACTTAGGGCACATTAGAGCAAGCAGGCACATTAGGGCACATCAGGCACATTAGGGCACATCAGGTACATTAGGGCACACCAGGCACCATCAGGGCACAGCGGGCACATCAGACACATAAGGGCACATTAGGGCACATTGTTTACCAGTGTATTTCTTGCAGAGTAGCGCGGAAAGTGGCTATGTATTAAGTTCTCTGTCAGTTATGTCATGCTGCTCCCTGGCGGACCCGCCCCCTCCTCTCTCCTCGTCCATTCCAATTCGCTTGTGACATCACCTGGGATGGACAAGGAGAGAGGAGGGGGCGAGGAGCAGCGTGACATGACTGACAGAGAACTTAATACACAGCTGCTCCCTGCGCTTCTCTGCAGCTGAATCCCGATCTACCCGCCAGGCGTCAGCTGACTGGCGGTGATTGACGGTTAGATCGCTGTGAGGACGAGGCCGGCCCACTGAGCCATCGGCCCTCTGGGAAACCCTCGGTAGTCCCGATGGCCAGTACAGGCCTGGGCCTTGCCATGGTCGACCAAAGAAGTTGAGTGCATGTGCTCAGTGTCATATCCAGAGGTTGTCTTTGGGAAATAGACGTATGAGTGCTGCCAGCATTGGTGCAGAGGTTGAAGGGGTGGGGGGGTCAGCCTGTCAGTGCTCAGACCATACGCCGAACACTGCATCAAATTGGTCTGCATGGCTGTCATCCCCTAAGGAAGCCTCTTCTAAAGATGATGCTCAACAAAGCCCACAAACCATTTGCTGAAGACAAGCAGACTAAGGACATGGGTTACTGGAACCATGTCCTGTGGTCTGATAAGACCAATGTAAACTTAATTATTTCAGATGGTGTCAAGCATGTGTCGCGAGCCAGGTAAGGAGTACAAAGACAAGTGTGTCTTGCCTACAGTCAAGCATGGTGGTGGGACACGGTGGTGACATGGTCTGGGGCTGCATGAGTTCTGCCGGCCCCAGAGCTACAGTTCATGGAGGGAACCATGAATGCCAACATACTGAAGCAGAGCATGATCCCCTCCCTTCAGAGACTGGGCCGCAGGGCAAAATTCCAACATGATAACGACCCCAAACACACCTTCAAGATGACCACTGCCTTGTTAAAGAAGCTCAGGGTAAAGATGATGGACTGGCCAAGCATGTCTCCAGACCTAAACTCTATTGAGCATCTGTGGGGCATCCTCAAATGGAAGGTGGATGAGCGCAATTTCTCTAACATCCACCAGCTCCGTCACATCATCATGGAACAGTGGAAGAGGACTCCAGGGGCAACCTGTGAAGCTCTGGTGAACTTCATGCCCAAAAGGGTTAAGGCAGTGCTGGAAAATAATGGTGGCCACACAAAATATTGACACTTTGGGCCTAATTTGGACATTTTTACTTAGGGGTGTACTCACTTTTGTTGCCAGCGGTTTAGACATTAATGGCTGTGAGTTATTTTGAAGGGACAGCAAATTTACACTGTTATACAATCTGTACACTCACTACTTTACATTGTAGCAAAGTGTCATTTCTTCAGTATTATCACATGAAAAGATAGAATAAAATATTTACAAAAATGTGAGGGGTGTACTCACTTTTGTGAGATACTGTATATGATATACATGTGTATGCCCGCCCAAGCGTATGACTTTCTTTACTTCACTGCTATGGGCTCTAGCCCCGGATCTTTTGTAGACCTAGCAATGTGTGACATATCAGTTAAATATTGGCTCAGAGGCTAAACATGCAAACTAATGACCCTGGAGACCTGATCTATATGACATCCCGGTTGGCTGCAGTCGGAAAGTGCTACTCAGGTTGGGCAAACATTGATGGGTTGGCTTGTAACAAAGTGTACGGTAAATCAAGGCATGATATAAAATTCATCTAGGTACCGTGTTGCATGACGGAATAATTGTCAAACTATCACAGCACTGAAAAACAAAAAATGGCCTGATAATGAAGAAGGTGAAACATGCTGGTACTGAGTTGGCAAATTTTTATCTGTTTCCCAATGTGAAGATTTTCCTTCACTTTCAGTCCTGGAGACAAAACAGAATTATCTTCAAAGGGAGAATTTCCCTCTTAGGACTCGTTTAGATTAGCAGTTGTGGGGAAGGGGAGGCTGAAAAAATGAGGTTGAGTCACGTTTTTAACAACCCCAATTGCCCCATCTTAATCTATAAGGGGAGCGGATAGGGGTTTTCACATGCTGTGATTGCAACCTTTTTTTTGCATCTGTGGCAAAAATTGATCCCCTTTTGCGTTCAATGGGCATTCAAAGTTTACATGAGTTTCAATGGCACCTATTGCACTTTTTTGTTTATTTACGTTCACATATATTTGGTTCACATCTTTTATACAAATATATTATAAAGTGATTTATATTCATTGGAGTAATGAGGGTTAAATTAAGAATGATCTATTAGTTTGTTTAAGAGCTTTGATTGCACAGGGTTTCTCTTTTATATATTGATACATTCAGTGTTGTATACTATCCTATTAACATACAAGGGTGGTTTTACTATAGGCAAATAGACTATGCACTTTGCAAATGTAGTTGCTCCAGAGCTTAGTAAATGAGACAATGCTTCACTTGGCAAAGAATACCCAATCAGATGCGGGGAAAAAAACGAAAGAAAAGAAAAAAAACAGCATTTTTGCTTGCACGCGATTGGATGCTGGAAGTCAGCAGAGCTTTACCACATTTACTAAGCTCTGGAACAAATGCACTTGTAAAGTGCACAGTCTATTTTCCTTTAGTAAATCCACCCCACTCTCATACTTTGACTTATCATCAGTAGCTAAGATGAAAATTGCATAAATCAGTAGAGATGCATATACTATAGTATTGCATTGTGTGACGGCATGGACAGACGCTACCTGTTTCCTCATATGCGGTCCGGTCATTTGAAGTAGATTAAATGGAGTCCGGTCTGGATTTTACCCGCCACCGTGGCAGGTCTGGTTCCGGTCCGGAGTTTGTAGTCCCCTGGAGTCCACGAGCAGGTGGCTTAAATAAGCAGGAAGACATCTCGCTAGAGCTTTGACCTGGATGTCAGAGGGAAATCTGAGGGAGCTCTGTGTCTGTTTGGACTTTAAAACTGAAAGGTTTGCATTTTTGCTTATATTTTGTAGGTGTTGGGGGGCCAGCCCGACACCGTATAGTGAGGAAACTATCCTGTTTAGATTAGCACCGGACGTCAAGGATGTATTTTCTGTTTTGTTTGTTTTTACCTGCAAACCATATTTCCAAAAATAAACCTGGCAAGCTGCCAGATTTTAAAGAAAGTTGCCTTGCCTGCACGCTGACTGTTTTCTCAGGAAAGATGATCCCCAAGAGCTAATCTCCCACACGTGGTGGAGTTCAGCGGGCACCTATCCAAGATGGCGGAAATATTGAAGGCCCTGCTGCAAGCCAATGTAGCTCAGCGGGAAACCAACCGCCAGTTCGCAGAGGGTGCTGCAGCTCAGTAGGAGAGTCGCCAGGCTATCATAGCACAACAGGCGGTTCAACAGGCTAATGCAGCTCAACAGGAGATGAACCAACAATTTGCGGAGGCCCTGCTGGAGTTAAAAAAGGGGCTCCCACCTCCTGTGACAGTGGAACCAAAGTTGGTACGTGCCTCGTACCACATGCAGAAAATGACACCTGTGGCATATCTCACAAAGTTTGAAAGAGTCGCTCTTTGCGAAAGATGGCCAAAAGAATAGTGGGTGGGGCTGTTAGCACCATTCTTGACCAGTGAACCTCAAAAAGCTTATTTTGATCTGGAACCAGATTAGGCCCAGGACTATGAGACCCTAAAGGCAGAGATATTTGCGTGCCTAGGGGTTACCATGACAGTCCGGGCCCAACGGGTGCATAAGTGGACCTAGCACACCTACAAGCCACCCCGCTTGCAGATGTTTGACCTGGTCCACCTCATCAGGAAGTGGCTACAGCCGGAGACTGCCAGGTCCCCAGATTGTGGAGCGCAAGGTCATGGACCACTATCTACGTGTGCTCCCTGCTGCTTTGAGGAAGTGGGTCAGTCATGGGAACTACAAAACCGCCAACCAACTTGTGTACCTCATGGAGTGATACACTGCTGCTGAGGACTTGTTGCACCCATCTGCGCCCCACTCCAATGTATCCAGTGGTGAAAGATCATCCGGCGGACCTGGTAAGACTGTTCCAGGGTTCAGAGGCGTTGGTAAATTTGATAAGACTGCCACGGCTAAAGAGACTCTGGGCTCTAGACCTGGAGACTGGCCAAAGAAACCAGGAAGGTCTTGGGGACCCTTGAGAGGACTGGATATAGAACACATACAGTGCTACCGATGCCATGCATTGGGCCATATTGCTGCTAAATTGTCCCCTGAATGATGAACCCATGCAATGCAATTATACTTATGTGAATAGACGCCTTTCTCTTTTTGCACATACAGCATCATGTTAAAGTCGCATGGAGAAGCAAATGTGTGTGATTTTTGTTGATGGGAAGCCAGTCACTGCACTTCTTGACTCTGGTAGTGTGGTGATGTTGGTAAAAAGCAATTGTGTAAATCCTGCAAGGTTACACCCTAGCACTGTCGGAGTCATTTGCATCCAAGGGGACACTTGTGACTACCAGATGGTGGTGGTTGAGATTGACACCCCTTGGGGCAGTGTGACTCATTCAGTCGTGGGTGGTACCTTCACTGCTTTATGACGCCATAGTGGGCAGGGGTTTTCCCCATTTTTGGAGGTTATGGGAAGGCACAGGGAGTCTGGAGGATAGAGCTCCCCCTGCTGTGGAAGCACGGGAATTCTCAACAGACCCTCTTTGCCAAACGAAAGGGGAGGTTGGTGGCAGGACTGAGGAAGAAGGAGACCCTCTTCCTTTTCCTGTAATGGCTGGGGAACCGGAGGATCCGGAAGATAGCTCCCAGCTAGGGCCGAATGACCCAGAAAATGTCTTTGACCCTGACTGTGAGAGTGAACAGAATGTAGTAACTGACTTAGAGGTCCGGAGAGAGGACTTCTGTACAGAGCAGCTATGGGATGTCACTCTCCTTAGAGCCAGAGAAAACATAAAGGTGATGGATGGGGAACCTGTGGACCCTAATTCTGGGTGTCTTTTCCCTACATGGCTCTTAAAAATAATTTGTTGTATCAGGTGGTAAAACGCGGGGACAACGAAGTAGAACAGCTAGTGGTTCCCAAACCCTTTCACAGGTTGGTGCTAAATCTGGCCCATGCTCATGCAATGGGGGGACATCTGGGTATGGAGAAGACCAGGGAGAGAATAACCCAGAGATTCTTTTGCCCGGGGTTTATGCCAGAGGATACTGTGAGTCATGCCCTGAGAGTCAAATGATGGCCCCATCACCCCATTTTCGTAGTCCCCTTGTCCCACTTCCCATAATTGAAGAGCCGTTTGAGCGAATTGGCATGTATCTTGTGGGACCAGCAGTAAAATCTGCCTGGGGTCACCAGCACATCCTGGTGATCCTGAATTATGAGACCCGCTATCAGGAAGCCATCCCCTTGCGGAACACCTCCACTAAGACTATCGCCAAGGAGTTGGTCCAGTGGGTGGGGATCCCTAAGGAGATCTTGACGGATCAGGGCACCCTGTTTATGTCCAGAGTGACCAAAGAATTGTGCAAGATGTACAAAATCTCCCATCTCCGTACCTCTGTTTACCACCCCCAAACTGACTGGTGCAAATATTTAAAAAGCCCCTCAAGAGTATGTTAAAAAAGGTGGTGGATAAAGATGGCAGAAATAATTTTTTGTTGCCAGACCTCATGTTTGCCATACGAGAGGTTCCGCAGGTGTCTACGGGTATTCAACCTTTGAACTCTTGTACGGTAGACATCCCAGGGGGCTGCTAGATGTCGCAAAAGAGACGTGAGAAATATAGGCCACCCCATATAGAAGCGTCATAGAGCATGTCTCCCTGATGCAAAACCAAATTTCAGCTGTCCTGCCCCTTGTGGGAGAGCATATGGAGCAAGCCCAGGTAGCCCAGAGAAGGGTTTATAATCGGGGTTCCAAAACCCAGACTTTCAACCCCGGAGACAGAGTGCTGGTGCTAGTCCCCATGGTTGAAAGTAAATTCCTAGCAAAGTGGCAGGGTCCCTTTGAGATTAGGGAAAAGGTAGGGGAAGTGAACTACAAAGTTTACCAGCCAGAGAAAAGGAAACCTAAGCAAATTTACCATGTGAATCTTCTTAAAAGCGTGGAAAGACAGAGAGACTTTGTTGTCAGTGCCCACTCCTCAAGAGGACAGTATATCCATGATTCCGGACATCCCCATAACCAGGTCCTTGTCACCGATGCAACAAAATGGCGTTAAGGAATTTATCAGTAAAAATAGAGATTTTTTCTCTCCCCTACCCAGACTGACCACCGTACTACAACATGACATAATTACGGAACCAGGGGTTCGCATAAATATAAAACCCTACCTAATACCTGAGGCTTGACAGGAGGCGGTGGCGAAGGAAATAAAAACCATGTTGGAGTTAGACGTGATAGAGGAGTCCCACATCACCTGGTTGAGCCCTATAGTGTTGGTCCCAAAACCCGATGGCGCTATCAGGTTCTGTAACGATTTCAAGAAACTGAATAACGTGTCTAAGTTTGCCGCATACCCGATGCCATGGGTTGATGAACTTGTGGACAGGTTGCGAGGTGCCCGGTACATAACAACCCTAGACCTATCTAAGGGTTACTGGCAGATCCCCCTAACAGAGTCAGCAAAAGAAAAAAAAACGTCATTCTCTACCCCTGAGGGGTCCTTCCAGTACAAGCAAATGCCGTTTGGTCTGCATGGGGCCCCTGCATCCTTCCAGGGGATTGATAAAACCTTGAGGCCGCATCGTCCCTATGCAACCGTCTATTTGGAGGATGTGGCCACAGTCCAGATTGGGAATCGCTTCTGCCCCGAGTACAGGCAGTCGTAGATTCTCTTAGGGTAGCATGTTTAACCACCAACCCAAAAAAGTGTGCCATAGGCCTAGATGAGGCTGAATACCTTGGTTATGTTATTGGTGGGGGACTGATCAAGCCCCAGACCAATAAGATTGAGGCAATTCAAAAATGGCCACAACCGGTGAATAAAAAACAGGTTTGTGCCTTGCTGGGGATTACAGGGTATTACAGGCGGTTCATCCCTGACTTTGCCACCATAGCCATCCCTCTGTCCGATCTGACGAAGGGAAGAGGGTCAGGCATGGTTAAGTGGAGTTCCGAAGCCAAGAAGGCATTCCAGAAGTTGAAACAGGCCCTTTGTGTGCAACTGGTGCTCATGACCACGGACTTCACAAAGGAGTTTGTTGTACAGACAGACACCTCTGAGGTGGGACTAGGTGCTGTTCTGTCCCAGATCAGAGACGTGAGGAGCACCCAGTTGTCTACTTAAGCAGGAAGCTTAACAGGCATGAGAGGAACTATGCCATTGTCGAGAAGGATTGCCTGGCTATCAAGTGGGCCTTAGAGAAACTGAAGTACTACCTTTTAGTAAAGTCATTTAGGCTAGTCACCGACCATGCCCCCCTGAAGTGGATGTGTGACAACAGGGAGAAAAATAGTTGGGTGACTAGGTGGTTTCCTGGCCCTACAGCCATCTAAGTTCACAGTGGAACACCGGGCAGGAAGACTCCAAAACAGTATGGATGCCCTCTCCCGGGTCCACTGTATGGTTGGGACAGTTGCTCAGCCACAGGGGCTTGAGCAGAGGGGGAGGATATGTGACTGTATGTGAGGCAAAGTTGTAGACGGACGCTACCTGTCGCCTCGTATGCGGTCATTTGGAGTGGAATAAACGGAGTCTGGTCTGGATTTTACCAGCCACCGTGGCAGGGCTGGTTCCTGTCCAAAATTTGTAGTCCACTGCAGTCCACCAGCAGGTGGCTTAAATAAGCAGGAAGAGATCTCACTAGAGCTCTGTCCTGTATCTCAGAGAGAAATCTGAGGGAGCTCTGTGTCTGTCTGGACTTTAAAACTGAAAGGTTTGCATTTTTGCTTATGTTTTGTGGGTGTCGGGGGCTAGCCCCACAACTAGAGTTGAGCGAACTTCTAGAAGTCCGGGTTCTGCTGGTTCGGCCGAACTTCGGGTCAAAGTCCGGGTTCGGGTCCGGACAGAACCCGAACTTTGTCCCGGTGAGATCAACACCCCGATCGGGGGCTGTGGGTGTTTTGTATTCGTTTTTACGTTTGGAAAGTCAAAATTTCAGGTCTGTCTGTGTCTCGAGGGAGTCTAAAGAGAGACTCTATGTCCTGTCTCGAGATCACTCTAGAGAAGGACGAATAAATTCGGTGGACGACCACCTGACGTCACCTGATGTTTAAAACCTGTCCTTGGTCGGGACGGTGCCACCGACCATTTTAGGTCTGGTCTGAGGCAAATAAGGTGAGGTTTACTGGCGTATGCTCCGCTGTCCATCGCAGGCAGATGTT
>BLSH010240776.1:31731-43104 GCA_018402905.1 Glandirana rugosa
ATGGGTACTTCCGGCTTATTTATACTTTTTTGACACAGTTTGAAGATGATTTTAGAACATTTCTATGGCCTCTAATGTTAATTAATACTTTTCAGACCCATTTTGAAGATGATCTCCATTTTTGCATTTTTATGTTTTTATTTTTTTAAAAATATTTAAAGTTATTTCACTGTCCCCATTTCTTTGTAGGGCACTTGTCCCACCCTTACCCACATTTTGCTTCTTTTTGCAGACCTCTAGGACCTTCCTGGGCTTTTTTACAGCATTTTTCTAATTTTTCATTAAAATTACCAGAACCCCGGACCCGAACCCGGACTTTTTTTGAAAAGTTCGGGTCCGGGTCCGGGTCCCGGACACCCCAAAGTTCGGTACGGACCCGAACTTTACAGTCCGGGTTCGCTCAACTCTACCCACAACGTATAGTGAGGAAACTATCCTGTTTAGTTTAGCGCCAGATGGCAAGGACTTATTTTCTGTTTTGTTTGTTTTTACCTGCAAACCTTGCAAGCCGCCAAATTTTAAAGAAAGTGCCTGCACGCTTACTGTTTTCTTAGGAAAGATGATCCCCAAGAACTGATCTCCCACAATTGGAAAAACATTTTAGTACTAAGTGCCTGAATGCAATTTTGCAGTAAGAATACTATATATAAATAATTTTAACCACTTGCCGACCGTCAATCGGCAATTGACGGCGACAAGGTGGCGCTCCTGCGCAAATCGCCGTCATATGACGGCGGCTGCGAGATCGCGCCCAGTGATCACGCGCGCGCTGCCGGAGGCTCACTGTGTTCGGGGAGGGCCAGGGAGCGGCGGCTTCGATTGCCACTGGCCACCCGCGATGCCCCCCCCCGGAGTGAAAGTAAACACGGACCTCCGTTCTGTGAAGGGGGAAGGGCTGTGATTCACAGCCTTCCTCTACACGGAAGGTGTGATCACTTCCCTTCCCCTGCTAGGGCAGTCCCCACACAGTTAGAACACGCCCAGGGAACATAGTTAACCCTTAGAGCGCCCCCTGCAGGTTAACCCCTTCACTGCCAATGGCATTTACACAGAAATCAATGCATTTTTATAGCACTGATCGCTGTATAAATGCCAATGGTCCCAAAAAAGTGTCAAAATGGTCCGACATGTCTGCTGAAATATCGCAGATCACCGCCATTACTAGTAAAAAATAAAAAAAAAATAAAACCCCCAGAAATTAATTCTCATCATCCGTAAACGCGACCACTTTTGCGCAAACCAATCAATAAACGCCGATTGCGATTTTTTTTATCGCAAATATGAGGAAGAATATAAATTGGCCAAAACTGATGAAAAAAAATGTTTTTTTATATTTTTTTTTGGATTTGTATTTTAGCAAAAAGTAAGAAATTTGTGTTTTTTTGCAAAATTGTCGCTCTTCTTTTGTTTATAGCGGCGATCAGAAATGACGCAGCAGTGATCAAATACCACCAAAAGAAAGCTCTATTTGTGGGAAAAAAAGGACGCAAATTTAGTTTGGGTACAACGTCGCACGACCGCGCAATTTTCAGTTAAAGCGACGCAGTGCAGAATCGCAAAAAGGGCTCTGGTCCTAAAGGGGGAAATTCTTCCGGGGCTGAAGTGGTTAAATAAAACATATTTAAGCTTATTTTAAATACGTTTACAATGAAGTGTAAAAAAGTACATACATAGTAATGTTGTTTCTTTTAATGTAGGACCCCAACCAAAACTTTATTGTTATGAGTAGAGTGAGAGGGGTTAGAGTCATGCAAGATTATGACTCCATCCCACAGTGTAAATGAGCCAATTTTTAACCCAGAAAACCTCTACAAGTGCAGTCATTGCTATGGAAAACTGTGCAACTTTAATTGCTGCTAATACAACTACAGTATTAGCTATGTCATTGCATATATTGGCATTTGAACTAGTACAAAAGTCCTGATTTCTACTTAATTTACAGCTGAACTCTGGGCAGAAACTTTTTTTTATATGTAATTGCTAGTGGTTTCATACCCTCAGCCAGTATGTTGATTATTTATTTTTCCAGTCCACATTCTTTGAGAAAATAGACATGCATTATTTAAATCATAGGCTTCTTTGCCTATGATATCCGGTTTGTAAGACCGCTATGCCATGCATTCCCCTGGCCATCTGTCTTGTCTCTGCCATGCTATAGTTCTTTACAGCGAACAGTGGCACAGTTTCATCCCTACTTGCTGTAGTGGGTGGACCTGAGAGTCTGAGACTCCTGATCTGAACCACCCACTGATGTAGCATTTTTAGAATGACAGCCCAAAGGACTCCTGGTCTGTCCCGCCTCCTATGAGGTCATGGGAGCCGGGACAGACCAGGAGTCTCCTCCACTCTCTCAGCACCCCTGGCTCGCAGTCCCCTCTCTAATTCATCCCCAAGGAGTTCTATCGGGTTGAGGTCAGGGCACTGTGTAGCTCAGTCAAGTTCCTCCATCCCAAAGTCCCTCATCCATGTCTTTATGGAGAAAAGAAAGGACTGCACCTCAAAGGAAGTCTGAAAAAGTATCTTCGTTTATTGAAGCATCAAATGGCATGGTACAGGATGAACCAGGTCAAAGGCAGATGCGTTTCACACTTAACTGTGCTTATTCATTGCCACTTTTTCGGACTTCCTCTGAGGTGCAGTTGTTTCTTTTCTACATTGCCAGACGGAGACAAGCCGTGGCTAGCACTCATTGGGGTCCGCCCTGCCAGAACCCATTCACCTGGAGCAGCGGTACTCACCTTTCTATTACATGTCTTTATGGATCTTGTGTGTGCACTGGTGCGCAGTCATGTTGGATCAGGAAGGGGCCATCCCCAAACTCTTCCAAGTGGGGGGCATGAAATTGTCCAAAATGTCTTGACATGCTGACACCTTAAGAGTTCCCTTCTCTGGAACTAAGGGGCCAAGTCCAATCCCACACCATAATCCTCCCTTCGGGATTAATTCGACCGGAGACTGCAAGCCAGACCTTCTTGTCCAACATCAGTGCCTGACCTCACAAATGCGCTTCTGAAAGAATGGTCAGCATTCCCATAGACACACTCCTAAACCTTGTGGACAGCCTTCCCAGAAGAGCTGAAGCTGTTATAGCTGCAAATGGTGGGCCAACTCAATATTGAACCCTACAGACTAAGACTGGGATGCCATTAAAGTTCATGTGCAAGAGGGGCATGGCCGAGCGAGGCATGTAGAAGGACGTGCAGACAAGAGCTCCGCCAATTATCCTGTCTAATCCGGACTATAAGACTGCCATCCTTCACACTATGCTGTAGAAATTTAGGATATGTTAATTATGTATTGTCACATTGTCTCCCAGTGTCGGTTTACCAGTATTCGCTGTGTATAGCGAATAAGGCTTTAACCGATATTGAGGACAGGCCACTTACAATGGAAACCTTCCATTATTTGGTAACCACACGCTACCCGCCTGATCATCCCAGCCGGCAGGCGCTCTGAGTGGTTAATGCTGGAGCGAACGCCAGTCCGGATCTTTGAGGTGCGATGCACATTCTGTGGTGCGGGTGTATTACCGTCAATCGGGGGGCCCCTGTATTATGTATAGATTGATCTGCTTGGCGGCGATGTACTTGCGGTATGGAATCAGTATTGCCTTTTCTGTGAGGATAATGATCTGTAAGCTTTCTGTCGCATCTAATCAATGTGGCAGAAATCTACAGCTATATTCCTTTGTGAATAATTTACCCTCTAATGGAACCGTAGTATAATCACTATGAGATATAGTTAATAGAGCTGTATTTGATAGTGATTCGTTGTAATAGCAGTTGGGGCTTTGCATGCATGCCGTTTTGCTTGGAGGGCCTCTTTAAGATAACACGTTGGTTTCAATAGAAGCCATGTTTCCACATGGCTTTCATTGTTCTCTGGAGTCTGTGATCTCCACCCACCCAACGGCTGTGACTCATCCAGGCCGGCCAGTCATTCCACATGCATGCACACCTTCTATTGTATCGTTTGAATATAAACAAGTGTGTCATTGGTTGTTGTTTTGTATTGAGCTCATGTCATGTGACTGTGCCTTGGAGGCTGATTGTGAAGCCACCAAGTCCTTTTGTTATCCCTGTCTTAGTCATATGAATTAAAGCAACAAACATTGCTAGGCAGGACCGTTTTTCGAGCTTGCAATGTGAGAACAGCTATGGTGTCTATCTTACTTGCTTTAACACGAGTGCACTCAAATGCATTATGCAAAAGAGCTGGAAAGTGAACTTATTAGCGCAAGCGAAATATAATGCATACAATGTATTAAATTTGCCCTCACAACTACCACCCCGGGAAAGATATTCCTGTGCTTTTCTGAGTCTCCTCTACAAAGTGAAGGTAATATTTTGGTGATCCGCCATGGCTAAGCACTTCCATGGCCTGCGAGGCCCGCTAGACATGCTGGCCCAAGATGGGGGCCTCCAGCCCGGCTTGGCTAAAGAAGCGGCCCAGCATCTCTTCTCTAAGTAGGGGAAAGACCCCCCGCAGCCCTCAGTGTCCAGAAAATCGGATCCGGATGAGGATTTGGGGGATCTAAATGACACCCTGCTGTTCCCGACACATCCACCTACGCTGTCCCCTGTATTGTTAGGCCTTGAGCACCACCAGGCCTCTGACATGATGGCGCTCACACAGCACCTCCCCACAGACCCTGAACCGACATTGAGGGATATACTGGCTGCTGTTACTGTTGACGGGCATATTGCTATGCTTGAGGATAAATGGCAACCATTACAGAAGGATGTAAAATATGTTCATTCCATGGCCTCTACTAATGCTGGCCACTTGGAGGATATGGAAAACCACCTTTGCAGAAATAAGGTGTGCTCGGTGGGAGAGCGTAAGGCAAAAACCCTGTGGCATTCATAGAGGCTTGGTTGTCTGAGACTTTTGGGCGTGATGCCTTTTCAACAATGTTTGCAGTGGAAAGGGCCCACGGGGTGCCAATGCGGCCCCCACCGCAGGGTAGCGCCACCTCACCCCTTCCTGTTTCGCCTCCTCAATTACAGGGATAGGAACACATATTGTCCAAGGCCAGAACAACTGTCTCCTTGAAAGTGGACAATGCAGAAAATCTCTCTCTTCCCTGATTTCTCAGTGGTAAAAGGCAAAGAGATAAATTTATGGATATCAAGAAACACCTGCGGAACCTGAACATCCAATACTTTATGCTATATCCAGCAGTTGAAAATTCTGGCTAACGGATCGTCCCATTTCATTACACTCCCATCTCTGCGATGAACTGGCTGGATAGAGAGGAACGCAATCTGGTGCAACGAAAGCCCGAGGGGTGATCACTACTACCTTTTTCTTCATACACTGGTGCTTTCATCTACATTGGGCCTTACAGCGGAGTAAGTTGTAACTGTTTGTTTCTACTTTTCATGGCCTTCTTTTGCTTCCATGCACTGTACGTAGGTGACCCCCAGCCTCTGGCTCCCCTTTAAGCTGTTAAGCTTGACACCAACTGCAAGGATTATATGCCCCCTGGGCTACTTTCTTGCCCTGTCCCCCCCCCCCCCGAGATTATGGTCCTGGGTGAACTTCTTCCTCCTCACGTTGAGGAGCACTACATGATTCAATGGGTCCCGTTGAACTGGAACTGTGTACACTGTCTGTGCCATGTTTTTTTTTTCTTTTTTTTACTCTTTTAATCCCCATATTTTTTTTTACCTTTTTTCATGCTATTGGGTCTGAACTGGTCTGATCAATTACTACTCATTCCATGTCTGAACGGTAGAGGGAGCTCTAATCCTGTTCCTTTTTCTTTACTGGGAAGCAGTGTGTTTATTAGTACATGCCTAGCTGAATTACTGTTTCAATTGTTAACTTACCATATAAACTATGTTCCTCCAAAAAATTGGAGCCCCTACAGAGCCCCCCTATGCCTTATCTGTAGTCACCGTGGCCACTCGCTGTGAAAAGGGTTTGCCCATTCTCTCCTGGATTTTGCCGGGGCTGGGTGCAAAACTAAAAGAAGTGCTATGTTCAAATATGTCTCGAGGATGCACCCACATATTGTCTGCCTCCAGGAAATCCACCTGCTTCAATCTCGCAAATTTCCTGTACAAATACACTCCACATATTCCTCTTTCTCTCGAGGTGTGAGTGTACTGATCGCTAAGGATATCTCTTTTTAGTGTTTGATGAAGCAGGTTGACGGGGAGGGTAGATAAGTGTTCCTACTTGTACCCTGGAGGGTTTTTTATGTATCATTTCCACTATGTATATGCCCTCTGCCCTTCTCCTCAGACACGCTAAAGAAGCTTGCTTGGGGTACTCGTCTTAGCTATCGGGGATTTTAATAATGTTATTGACCCCTCTTTGGACCAGCGAACCCTCATCCTGAGGGATAGTCAAGTCCCGTCCCATAAAACCCCTTTTGCCACTTTACTTTTAGAAATGGGTCTGAGAGATGTTTGGAGGGAGCGCAATGTTGATGCCAAAATGTTACTCCTGCTATTCTGCCTCGCACGGAGGCCTGTCTAGAATAGATATGGGTATAGGTAACAATGTCTAGCTCCCACATGTCCTTGGTACCGTATATGAACCCCGCCTCCTGTTGGATCACTCTCCATTCTGGGTGCGGGTGACCACTGTGGCTTCCATGGCTAAACCACTATGGAGAGTTAATCCGATTTGGCGAACTCTGTTCCCTGCCTCTGACCCTATATCAGGTGCATTGAGGGAGTTCTTCCGCTCAATGCTCACTCTAACAATGACATGATAATATGGGATTCTGATAAAGCATTTTTACGTGGTCTTATTATACGGGAGATTACTGGTATAAAATCTAAATCTAGGAAATGGGAGGATACTGTCCGCCTAGAACTACAGCTTAGGGAGGAGGCTCTGGTATCTGACCCTACCCAGGTAAACCATGACCGTTGGATTGAAGCCCAATCTATATATAATAAGGTGGTGTTGTCAGCGGCGGAGAAAAAGAGATATTTCTTACAACAAACCTATTATGAAGAGGGGGAAAGCACAGGCCACTTGTTGGCTATGGCCGCCAAAGCGCAACAAGATACTAATGTCATTGCAGAAATGAAGATACCAAATGGGGAGGTGTCTTAATTTATATATCACATATATCATATATATATCATATACAATATATCACAGACGATATATGGAAATGTTTCAGCGCTTTTACGCTGACCTATTGTCACGATCAGGCGTCAGGCTCGGAGACCAGTTGCTATAGCAGTTGCAGGACTACTACTGACCAGCAGGACAGGTACACAGGTAGTCAACCTGGCATGATGACACAGGCTCACCTGAGGTGAGGAGTCTAAGTACTAAACGGTGTTCACCAGAGCTCCTGATGGTGGCGATGGATTTAGCTGCATGTTCGCACCAGGTCGCGGTCCTCAGGATTACCCCACCAGGGTGTTAGCAAGCCGGGGTCCAGTAGCGGATGAGCAGATAAGGATCAAACAGGAGCGTGGTCAGTAAACAAGCCAAAAGGTCGGTTACGAGTAGTTGCAGGTTGGGATCAGGCAGTAGAGTAGTCGAGGAACAAGCCAAGGGATTGGTCGTCGTGGGCCAGTTGAATGGCCCCCAAGGTCTCCCAATCAGACCCCCTTAGACTTTTATCTTTGGGGTCATCTGAAGGCAATTGTCTATGCTGTGAAGATACGAGATGTGCAGCACCTGAAACTATGGATACTGGAAGCCTGTGCTAGCATTTCTCCTGCGGTGTTGCTATCAGTGTGTGAAGAGTGGGAGAAGAGGGTTGCATTGACAATCCAACACAATGGGCAGCACATTGAACACATTTTATAAGTGGTCAGAAACTTGTAAATAACTCATGAAAGAATAAAGTTACGTTAACCACTAGAGATCCGCGCTATAGACGAAAGACGTCTACAGCGCGGACCTGAATCTCCGGGCAGACGTCCATGGACGTCCGCCCCTTTACACGCCCCCTGCGCGCACTCGGTGGAGGTGGAGGCGGCCTGACCCGCGATCGCCTGCAAAGCTGTAGAACGGGGAACCGCCGATGTAAACACGGCGGTTCCCCATTCTGTGAGAGGGGGACAAACCGATCTACTGATCCCTGTCACTGGGATCAGTTAGATCTGTTATGTCCCGGCCAACCCATCCCCCCCCCCAGTTAGAACACACCCAGGGAACATTGTTAACCCCTTCACTGCCCCCTGCAGGTTAACCCCTTCACTGTCAATGACATTTATACAGTAATCAGTGAACATTTAAATTTCTGATCGCTGAATAAATGTCATTGGTCCCAAAAAAGTGTCAAAAATGTCCGACATGTCCGCCCCAATATCAAAGTCCCGATAAAAATGGCAGATCGCCGCCAGAACTAGTAAAAAAAAAAAAAAATAAAAATGCCATTAATCAATTCCCATAGTTTGTAGACGCGATAACTTTTGCGCAAACCAATCAATAAACACCGATTGCAATTTTTTTTACCAAAAATATGTAGAAGAATATATATTGGCCAAACCCAATGAATAATTTTTTATTTTTTTTTTATTTTTGGATATTTATTAGAGCAAAAAGTAAAAAATATTGTTCTTTTTTTCAAAATTGTCGCTCTTGGTTTTGTTTACAGCGTAAAAAATAAAAACCGCAGAGGTGATCAAATACCACCAAAAGAAAGCTCTATTTGTGGGGAAAAAGGGACATCAATTTTATTTGGGTACAACGCGCAAGTGTCATTCAAAATGCGACAGCGCTGAAACCTGAAAATTGGTCTGGGCAGGAGGGGGGTTTAAGTGCCCAGTAAGGAAGTGGTTAAAACCAAGCACACCATTGTTTTTCTTGTGAAATTCCCAATAAGTTTGATGTGTCACATGACCCTCTTCCTATTGAAAAAACAAAAGTTGGATTCAAAATGGCCGACTTCAAAATGGCTGCCATGGTCACCACCCATCTTGAAAAGTTTCCCCCCTCACATATACTAATGTGCCACAAACAGGAAGTTAATATCACCAACCATTCCCATTATCTATATAAATGGTCCATCCTGTATTATCCTTGTCATTCAATAAACAAGTTTTGATTGAAAAAAAAAAAGTTCACGTGCGCGTAAAGGCAGACGTACCAATACTTTTGGTAATGTAGTATATGTTGGCGTACTAATAGTTGATTTTTGTTGGCATCCTGGAGTTCTCTTTTAACCTTCTCATTCAAAATCGAATTAATATACTAAAGAAAAACACAAAAACAAAAACCTAATTCATGCAAGGGAAGACTTTTCTGTCATATTTTTGTTACAAGGTTTTGCCTTCATTTTTCAAAATGTACACTATATGGCCAAATGTTTGAGGACACCTAAGAAACACCTACGTATTTGACCCGAAGTATGGGAACACTTCTTCAAATGACTGAGTTCAGATGTTTCCAGTGAAGAATACGATTTAGTCCATAGCATACAAACACATTTAAGACAATTGTGCCTTCCCAACCCTGTGGTAACACTTTGGGAGAGGTAATTTTCTGTTCCAGCAGGACTCTTTACAAACCCATCTTCATAAAGACATGGTCTGATGAGTTTGGTGTGGAGGAACTCAAGTTTCCTGCACAGAGCCCTGACCTCCATCCTGCTGAACACCTTTGTGATGAATCAGAACACTTTTTACAAACCAGGTCTCCTCATCCAAAACCAGTACCTGAACTCACTTTTGGCTGAACACTAATTCTCACAGACACACTGCAAAATAATTTGAAAAGCTGTAGAAGCAAAATGGGGTATCAACTCCATTATTACTCATTGTTTTGGAATGGGGTATCTAACAGGCTGAGATAGTTTTGATGGTCAGGATGGTCTTAAACTTTTGGCCATATAATGTTCCTTCGTACACATGATTGATAACAATGGTCTCTCCTTGTAGATGTCCTATATCAGGGGTGTATTCTGCATTTCAGTTTGGACTTGGGGAGAAAACACTATTCCAGGGATCGTAGAACAGCAGAAAAAAAGTCAGAGTTTGTTTTTTTACTTAAATGTTGTAGGCTTGCTCATGTGGCCTTGCACAACTTTCAAATTGATGATCAATGTTGATGTTTGTTGTGCTGAGCTGTTTTGATTGATTACATTTAATTGGTTCCATGGATATGTCTGTCTGATACCTCAGTTTTTTTCTCACATCTCATCATTTCATTCTTCATCTTCCTTCAGTCAAATACTATGTAGATGAGGAGCGCAGTGTAGAGGATACAGGCCACACCATGTGACAAGAGGTGACCCCAGCTTGACCACACCGCAGTCGAATGTTCTGATAGAGATACAATGTTAAAAAAATTGAGAGATATAATGTGCGAGTTATACAGAAGACCATTATGTAAAACACAGTGATATTATTTAGTAGGACAGTGTAAATGTAGAAGCAGTTACAATCTTAACAGTTGGGAGATTCTGGTTATCCTGATAAGGATGTTAAAGCTGGACTTCAGGCAAACAGCTACATACATAGAGGAACTGCATATATGAGATCGGTTTCTCAAAGTTTTATATTTCTTAATCAAGTCCTGATATTTATACAGCTCTGCCCTACCTTGCAGGTAAGGGGACCCGATTTACTATATCTGCTGAAAGTGGACCTTCACCCTCTTCCACTACTTCCCTCCACTCCACCCTCCTTCCATCCTCTGTAGGCATCACACGGTTTCGATTTTTTACCTCTTTTTAGGCAAAAATGTCCGGCCCCACCTCTCCATGCATGTCATTTGCCTTAGGCAAATTACATACACACTACCTTGCCGTGCCTCCCCGGATATGCATGTCACATATCTCAGGAGGCATAGCCTTCCATTCAGAAAAGAGGGAGGGAGCAGGCCCATAAGCGCATCATCGGGAGGCCCTACTGCTGAACCAGAAAGAGCTTCTCGATGTCAGAAAGAACATGATGGTGCTGGACAGCGCTGTGGCCGGGCATGAGAGGATCTCAGCGTAACATTGTTGGATCCACTGGGTGGGTGAGTATCTGAAATGTGCAGATACCATCTTAAGGTAAGTGGAGGTGAAAAAAATGGGATGGGGGTGGGTGCAGATATGCTTGAAGGTTCACTTTCATGTACAGGTCTCCTCTCGACCTTGTGACTGGAAGGTGAATGGAGATGCAGCACACCGTTGAGCTCATCTCTCTGTCAGTATACAAGAAAGACTGTAGCTCTTCGAGAAAGACCAAGTCGTCATCCCGGAGGGCTACTACGCGAATACCCGGACGAGGGAGGGAGAAAAGACTTACCTTCCGATACGGAGGACTCTATACACTGTACGTATAGGCCCCTCCGTGCCGTTCCATCACACATACATTAAACGGATTCCGTTTACTGTACGTACCTCTCCACCCCGGCCTGTAAAAACGGATTTTTCTCCATTTTTTAGCTTTGGCACACTAC
>BLSH010240776.1:53698-68251 GCA_018402905.1 Glandirana rugosa
GAGCACAGAGGGGTGGGTGCTGCGTCTGTCAATGAACTCAGAGAAAAGGATTTAACGGTAAGTCAAAAAATCCTATTTTCTCTTACGTTCATTGACAGACGCAGCCTCTTAATCATGACACGTGGGGACGTCCCACATCGCTGTCAAACAAAGGGGGTGGGTAAAAAATAACAACTGTACCCAACAGAATGATCTCGGGAGGCACCAGCCGCGCCTGCAAAACTTTGCAGCCAAAAGCAGCATCCACGAATGCTGACACATCAACTTTGTAAAACTTAACAAAAGTGTGCACCAAGGCCCAAGTAGCCGCCTTGCACACCTGAGACACCGACGCTTGGTGTCTGAAAGCCCAGGAAGTGCTAATCGCCCTGGTGGAATGAGCCGTGACCAGAAAGGGGGGTTCTTGGCCCTGAACAGAATACGCATGGGTCACAGTCTGTCTGATCCAACGGGATACAGTGGCCGACAAAGCTGCCAAACATTTGCGTGGCCCTTCCGTCAGCACAAACAGCGCATTAGACCTCCGAAAAGGAGCCGTAGCTGCCAAATACACCCGCAAAGCCCTCACTACGTCCAAGGAATGCAGAGCAATCTCCTTAGGATGAGACGGGCGCGGACACAGGGAAGGGAGGACAATGTCCTCATTGATGTGAAAAGAGGAAACCACCTTCGGTAGACACAAAGAAGACGGACGCAGCCTCGCCTTATCCTTATGTAGGACCAAATAGTGAGACCTACACGACAAAGCCGCCAACTCAAACACCTGCCTAGCGGATGTAATGGCCACCAAAAAAGCCACCTTTTGAGACAGCAATTGTAAGGGAATATCCCTGATCTTCTCATATGGCGGTTTCTGCAGCACAGAAAGTACTAAGTTCAAATTCCACGGTGCCAGGGGCGACCGTGCCTGTACTCAATGCCAACTTTTGATCCAGTCTGTGCTGGAGAAAAGCCAGCACCCGAGTTACCGAAAAAGAACGGGGGTTCCAACCCCCCGCCTCGCACCAGGCAATATAGGCTTTCCAGGTGCGATGATAAATCTTGCGCAAAGTGCACTTAAGCATGGTGGGGATCACTGACTCAGACGCACCCCTATCCCTCAGTACCTGGGACTCAATAGCCAGGCCGTCAAAGCCAGCGAGGGTAAAGCAGGGTGCAGGATGGGTCCCTGTGACAGCAGATCTTCGCGAAGCGGGAGCCGCCAGGGAACATCTGTTACCCACCGCACCATGTCTGCGTACCAAGGGCACCAAGGCCAAGCCACCAGGATTGTCGGGATTCCCTCCACTTCTATCCTGCGCAGCAGCCGCGGCTACGGCAAAATGGCGGTCAGCCGCAACCACAACAAAATGGCGGCTGGCCCCATGGGCTGAGCGAGCAGGTGCGGGCTGTGCGATCAGGTGAACAGGCAGGCGCGGGGGGAGGGGGTAGAGAAAGGTAGGAAAGACACCCGGGTCACCCCCACCGGAACGGGCACCGCTAGCCGCACCCCAGGAGGGTGTCACTCACCCTTCCAGACGGGCGTAGTGGGTAGCCACCCAGAGCAGACCTTCCTCCCCCCAGATGGCTGGCCATGCGACCCCTGGAGCGAGCTGCAGCTCGGTCATTTGGTCGCAGGTGGGACATTAAACCCACCGGCCCCCTGCACGGAACCGGCACGATGCAGCAGACCCCGCTACAGCTCGCATCCGTCGGCTGTGCTGGGGAGATGTCAGGATTCGAGACATCTGCATATCCCCCAGCCAGCTACTTGATTGCAGTCTTCATCAGAAAGCTTGAGCAAAAAGAAACAGAAAAAATTGGGGAACCGCAGATCCCAGCAGGGAACCAGGTCTAACTTCTTGCACTAGGCAGAAAAAAAACTGATATGCTATACAGGGCTGAGGGGTTATATACTGAGTGAGGACGGCCCCTGGGAGGGGCCAGCTTTGCTTTTCTGAACTCCGTTCTGCCTAGTCTACTCCTGGCAAAAGGTGCATTAACTCAGGTGTCATGAATAAGAGGCTGCGTCTGTCAATGAACGTAAGAGAAAGGGTGGCAACCCTATGCTACAGACAAGCTGCCCTCCAGCCACAGGGATCTGGCAAGTACATAGTATAATAGGGATCAGGGGGAATATTGCACTGGTTCATGCAGAGTTATTAGACAGAACACACGTCTGTTACCTGAACATTCATAGTGCATCTGAATGGTGGATCTCTCCCTGATTTTGTTTTTCACCATACAGTCGATGTTCCATAAATCCCACAATGATACAGAAGGCACAGTGACCCGGACTGTCCACCCTGAGTTGGTGGCATTATATACATTTGGCTCTTCACTCGTGGTCAGGTAGACGGAGGGGTCAGTCCCATTCTCCCCCCTGCAGGAGATCTTAGCGCTGCCATTCTGGAGACACATAACATCCAGGACTGGAGCCGACACTGGCACTGAAAATCACAAAGATGAAAGGACTATTATTATTATTATACAGGATTTATATAGCGCCAACTGTTTATGCAGCTCTTTACAATATAGGGGGGGGGGGGGGCAGTACAATTGCAATGCAGAAGGAATAGGAATATTAATTTATTTATGGTGGTGTCAGTGTTCATTGTCACCAGGTGAGTATAAAGTCCATACAAGTTTATAACGGTATAAATAACTCTAAAGTCCAAACAAGGTCCATCTTGTTTTTTTGTCATCAAGAATGTTTAAAGGAAAATGAATGAAAAAAGTCAACAGCATGCATGAATGAATTTACTATTCCGGCTATTGTATTCTGACAGCAGCCACCCTCAGCTGTCAGAATGTCTAAACACTGCCTGCATCTGATTGGATGCAGGCACCATTCAGCCATGAATTTTCTGCCTGACTCCTTTAACAAAAATATTGAAAAATCTACTTTTTTCGAGTGAAATTCAATGTATGACTGGCTTAACCACTTCCCGCCCAATGGTAAAACAAATAATGCCTAAGCGCAATTTTGCAACTTTTACATGTGTTAGTAAAACTATACATATCATCACAGCTACTTTGTTTATCCAGGTGGATTATACCTTATTTTTTTCAGGACGAATTGCGTTTTCATTTGATGGTAAAAGTAATGGATATCTCCTGATTTTTTTTCAGTTTCAGGAAAACTGGCCCAAAATTTCAAAAAAATTAATTAGCTGTATATTTTGGTTATTACCATAACCTACCACCAAAGAACAACCCAAAATAAATTCTCCTGCTCCTGATGATCACAGCGATGTGTGCCTTAGGCAATGTTTGTACCCGTAGCTGGGACCAGATACAATAGTGCACATTTTGCTTTTTTTAATCCTACCTACCACACTCTGACACTAACTCAGCCCTCAAAATTCTCACTCGCCTGTTCACATTTGGTGAGTGGAAAAAGCTTAAGGGAGAGTGTGGGGCTGCTTCAGGGAGGGGGCGAGCGTCGCCGTTCTCCCAAGAACCTGGGAAAGAGAGAGGAGAGGAAGAGTAGAGCCAGCCGGGATCATCACACAGAGCGGGGATCGCCCGCTGTGACAGCTTTGACTTGAATTACCCGACGCCTGCAGTCACACACAGTCCCGCCTCCTGGACTGATTCCTTTGATAGATGGCACACTGATCCAATGCTGGGACATGTGACGTCTATCATGGGAGCCGATCCAAGAGGCAGGACTTTATGTGACTGCGGGCGTCGGGAAATTCAAGTCAAAGCTATCACAGCGGGTGATCCCCGCTCTGTATGATCATTGGGCCGGCTCTCTGATCCCCTGCACTGGTAAGGATGCGCTGATGGGCACTGTTGAGGCTGCATGGATGGGCATTTATGGTCACTGATGAGGCTGCATTGATGGGCACTAACGTACCTCCCAACCGTCTCGGATTCACTGGGACCATTCCTGGATTTGCTGTAAGTCCCAGTGAATCAAGGCTGAGTCCCGGAGCGGAGCTCCAGGGACTTGCCCAGCAGGAGTTCAATAGCACAGGCACAAGTTATATCTGCCTACAGCTTGTGGGGTCCTGCACGGCACATCACAGTGGTGGATTGCTACCTGTAGTGGAGCCCCGATGATCATGTATGCAGTGATCGGTAACTCCCCTGGACCCAATGAAGACATGTCTCGCTGTGTGCACAGACAGGTGGTAGCAATGTGTGATCAGCACAGAGGAGGCTAGTGCTGGAGCCAGGACATCCCATCCCGTGTACACATAGCCAGCACCCCTACCTGCAAGTCATTCTATGTCCTGTATGTATGCAGGGTACAACACATCGAGATCCGGCTCCCCATCTCTTCTCATTTCTTCATACATACTGTATTGCATAAGCAATTATTGGAAGCCTGCTCAGTGATTTGGGGGTGGGAGGAGGATATGTGTGCTAGGGGGCACTAAGGGAGGAGGGACGGCTTATGCTATGAAATCCACCCCCTCACCGCACTAACACAAGTCGCCCCCCCCAAAGTGTCCCTAGCACATATCCCCCCCCCATCCCCAAATAAAAGAGATGCTGGCAGAGGGGGTGATCGTGGTGCCTACCGCAGGCACCCTGCAAGAGATAAGGGGAAATTGCCCCAGGTGCCCAAGCTAGTGCCCCCCCTGCCAAGCAAGTTAATGGAACTTGTTCCAGCACTGGGCTCCAGGACTCAGGACTGGTTCACACCATGCGATCTAGGTGCAATGTAATTTCAGCCCATTCATTTGAATAAGCTGAAATTTTGCCAGACTGCACCAAAAGTAGTGCATGCACAGCAATTGGATCACTTGCTTGATACTTGGTATTACTGTACCATGCAATTTGGTACAGGCAAACGTACTATGTTAAACCTACATTTGGTGTGTTAGATTAACATTGACAGCCCCTGCAGTTTTCAGCTGCAGTACTTTTTGAATGTGGGGGAGATTTGGAGAGGGGTAACTGGAGGGAGGAGAATTAGCGCTGTGAGGGAGAACTTTGTTTTGGGAGGTAGGATTTGTATGTGAAGATTTGTTCTGGTAGGAGCAGAGAGGAATTGTACTGGGGGGAAGGTATAAGTGTGCAAATTAGTACTGGATTCTTTTTTTTTTGCAGGGGAGGGATTGTGATATTTTGCTGAAAGGGTAATGTACTCGTGGCTCACTATGCAGTATACACTCCTGTTCCCTGTATTCTGTGCATTATGTACTCCTAAACCCAGCACTGACTACAACCTTCTGTGCAGTCTCCATTATGTGGTATTAGGGACAAACCGCGCTAAACACAAAGTACTAAATGGTAAGGTGAGCTGCCATACACTGACCAAACAAATCATATAATAATAGAAGTAGAGATTATAGCGCTCAACCTTATGAGTATAGAATTAACCCTCCTCAGTAAAGGGGACTTATATATTGAAAATAAGAAATAAAAAATGCAATGAACATATAAATATAATGGCTCTGGCGAGTGTATATACCCCTAAATGTCCACCAGGGACATGTTAAAGCTATAAAGGTTTATATAACTTATATCGGTATGCTACCTAATGTGAATATTATAAAAGCAGAAAAGAGAAAGAAAAGGGGTGGGTGACCAGTGGAGGGATGTAAATCTTCCTCCAGTGGCCAGTGGTGGATCACAATGATGTGGTAAATCACAATGATGTGAGAATAAACAAAAATAAAAAGTATATCTAGATCTGAAATTGTGACAATAAATATAACGTTGGTGCAAAAAATCCTTGGAACAGTTCAATGTCCGTGATAAAGGGAAAGCGTCGTTTTACAGTCTGAAATCAAGTGCAATCGTGTTCTATGAACAATAAATGTGTTTCTCCAGGAGTAGTGAAAGAAAAAATCCGTTGGAGGTTGGGATGATCCCCTCCGGATTGGAGGCTTACCAGAAAGGTGCAATATTCACGCCTTATGTAAATATTGTGTCTGGGTGGTATCCAGGGCGCGTCACACTATCCTCTTCCTCCGGGGGCACCTAGGTGGACCTCCAAGGGGGGAGGTGAAGAGGGGCTGAGACGTCACTTAGTCCTTCATCCGTCCTGTTCATGGAGATATTCTTCTGCCTCAGGGTTTTTCCAGTAGTCAGGGTAGTGTTCAGATGAGTGTAAAAACAATATAACAAGGGACTCCCATCGCGTAAAAAAGCCTCAATCAAGAGGTATGGCTTTTATTCAATAAAATTTCTATAAGCTTATAGACAACAGGTAAATGACATCAATTGGTAAAAAACAGCGATCCAGGGTCAGCAGGGCCCGACGCGTTTCGTGTAAAAACACTTCGTCTTGGGGCTGCTGACCACCTAAAATCGCTGTTCATATATACAGTAGGATTTGCATTAGGAAAAGACGCACTTCCGGCCGTGGGCGTGTCGGCGTGCGTTTCAAAGGGCTACTTCCGGTTACGGCTCATGCGCTCCAATGACGCATTTCCGGTTAATGAGTTACATAATTTTAATCAAAAAATATATATG
The DNA here is from genome assembly GCA_018402905.1 of Glandirana rugosa. NCBI lineage: Eukaryota > Metazoa > Chordata > Amphibia > Anura > Ranidae > Glandirana > Glandirana rugosa. Next base: position 60,116 of record BLSH010240776.1, read on the forward strand.
TGCAGCCATTACTAAAGTCCAGGTGTTAAAGGGTAGTGCTGATATGAAGGGGGGAGTATAGAAAGAAAGAACCGAAGCTTAATATGACCATGTAGGTCAGACTGTCTGCGTCTCAGTGACGCACATCCGGTCGCGGGGTACTTCCGGAATGTGCCGTGTCACGAACGCCACTTCAAAGTACACAATGTTGCCTTCATGTTGTCAATAGGTACAGCATGAAGGTGTAGGAGAGGGAAATGGTAATGACAAATAAGTCGCAGAAGGCTATGGATGGATGGAGCGGAAGTGAGCCGCCGCCATCATGCCTTGGGTTGGGTGATCCCGGAAGTGATTCACAGGAAGTCAGGAATAATACATCCTCTGCTTACACTTAAGGTTCGCCGATCAGGATGATTGTACAGGTTAAATGGGAGACCCCATGATCGAAAAATGGATCATATGTGTCCCCAGTGTAAGCCATACAAGTACAATTAAATACAACTAATCGGGTTTAAAGTGATATTCCACACATATCACTTTATAAGGAGACAGATAATTTCTTTATGTAACTGGTCATTAACTCATAGTGTTACAACATATACCTTATCAGTAGAATTAAATTCATACTAGTTAGACATAATAAACTAGAAATACTAAGTATCAATACATCAACTCGATTAGAGAGGGGATAAAGGAGGTCAAGAGTGGGGGAGTGTAGCTCATGGTATGGGTATTCCAGGTGATTAATCATCTAACAATCAATAATAAACGTATCTTAGTACAAGAGAAGGTTGGTAAATAGTGGGTATGGCACGTCTTCTTACTAATAATAAAAAATAAAAAATGAAGTTACCATTAGGAGACTATGTATATTTAAACAGATGTAATTAATATGATGAATGTTATGACTATTCATCACCGGTGGTATACAGTTAGTGTGAATCATATCTGAGAGGAAAGGGAAGATTATAGTCACCAAGGAGTTAGTTTTTTTGGGAGGGAAAGTTTCCAGGCACCATATGGTCTATGCTTTGTTGATAAAAGAATTGATATCCCAGTCTATATTCAACCCATACGGGGAATAGCTCTTTAGCTGGTATATCCAGTAGACTTCAAGTTGGGACACCCCTCTGACAGGTTCTCCTCCTCTCCATGGTGCAGTATATCTGTCAATCACCGTGAATGTGGTGCCATCCGGATTCCGGTTATGTGTCTTCAAATAATGCTTTGGGACACTATGATTTGTCTTCCCTTTGATGATATTAGTGATATGCTCACTGACCCTAATGGAAAATGTCCTTATAGTTCTGCCGACATATTGTTTCCCGCAAGGGCAAGTTATGAGGTACACAATATTCCTAGTCTCACAGGTGCAAAAACTTTTGATGGAGTAGGTGATATTGGTTATACTGGATGTGAAATCTAATATTTTCCTGTTCTTGCATCGGTTTAATTTACATACTCGACATCTCCGGCATGGGAAAAAGCCTTTAAGGTCATGGAAGAAACTCGGTTTCCGGGGAGGTTCTGGGATGTTTGGTGCGATCTTGTGTCTGAGGGCTGGTGCCCCCCTATAGACCACCTTGGCTTTTGATGGTAACAATGGTGCCAACACTCGATCACTTTGTAGTACTTTCCAGTGTTTTCTAATGATGTTGTTAATCTGTCTATGTTGTAGAGAGTATGATGTGAAGAAGGACCATCTATGTTCACTATTATTGTCCTGCTGAGATATAGGTCTTTCTTCCAGAAGTGATGACCTATTAGTGGTGAGGGCTCTATTGATTTCACCTTCAACATTGGTCTCATCATAGCCTCTTTCTAAAAATCTCTGTCGTAGTATTTCGGCTTGTTCTATAAAGTCTTGAGTGTCAGAACAATTTCTCCTTAATCTCAGGAATTGGCTTCGTGGAATTGATTTCAGCCATGATTCGTGGTGGCAACTATCTTTAGGGATGTAGCCATTACGGTCGGTGGGTTTGAAATATGTTCTTGTGGTGATGTTTCCATCTCTGATTAGAATTTCCAGGTCAAGGAAATGTATGCTGGTTTGGCTACATTCAAACGATAACGATATGCCAATATTGTTGGCATTGAGAACCGAAAAAAATTCATTGAGCTCCTCTTGTGTACCGTTCCAAATAAGAAGTACATCATCAATATACCTTGCCCACAGAAGTAGCTGAGGTTGTTGAAGGGCGTAAACCACATCCTCCTCCCACTTGGCCATGAAGAGATTCGCCAAGCTGGGGGCAAACTTCGCCCCCATGGCGACTCCCTTCACTTGATGATAAAACTTGTTGTCGAACCAGAAATAGTTGTGCTTGGCAGCAAACTCCAACAGTCTCCATTATGTATCCTAAACCCAACACTGACTGCAGCACTCCCCAATACCCTGTGTTCTGCCTTATGCACTCCTGCACTATATACACAATACTGTACATTACATATTTCTCACCAAAGTGTTCATTGTCTCGCAGTTGTCACAGTTGGTGGTTGCTATGGAGTCCCTGACTATTTTAATGAAGTTCTTCTTTAAGGCTCAAACAAAGCAATCAAAGCATATTTTATAGGTACAGAGTAGCCCAGGTTTTGCTAAACCATGTCCTTTAAGTCCCTCCCACTGGCAATGATTTGACCACACCCACATTTTGCAGCACCACGCTCCGCAGGTCACTTCCTCCCTCATGTGTCCCTCATTCTGAAGTTCAAAAGTTGGGAGGTATGGGCACTGGTGAGGCTGCACTGATGGGCACTGGTGAGGCTGCATTGATGGGTACTGGTGAGGCAGCATTGATGGGCACTGGTGGGGTTGCATTCATGGGCTGCCTTGATGGTACTGGTGAGGCTGAATTGATGGGCACTGGTGAGGCTGCAATAATGGGCACTGGTGAGGCTGCGCTGATGGGCTCTGGTGAGGCTGCATTGAGGGGCACTGGTGAGGTTGCATTGATGGGCACTGGTGAGGCTTTATTGATGGGCATTGATGAAGCTGCACTGATGGGCACTGGTGAGGCTGCATTGATGGGTACTGGTGGGGTTGCATTCATGGGCTGCATTGATGGGCACTGGTGAGGCTGAATTGATGGGCACTGGTGAGGCTGCGCTGATGGGCTCTGGTGAGGCTGCATTGAGGGGCTCTGGTGAGGCTGCATTGAGGGGCACTGGTGAGGTTGCATTGATGGGCACTGTTGAGGCTGAATTGATAGGCATCAGTGAGGCTGCATTGATGGGCACTGATGAGGCTATGCTAATGGGCACTGGTGAGGCTGTATTGATGGGCACTGGTGAGGCAGCATTGATGGGCACTGGTGAGGCTGCACTGATTGGCACTGATCAGGCTGCATTGATGGGCACCGGTGGGGCTGCATTAATGGACACTGATGAGGCTGCATTGGTGGGCACTGGTGAGGCTGCATTGATGGGCACTGGTGAGCACTGATAGGCTACGTTGATGGGCACTGACAAGGCTGCACAGATGGCATTGATAAAGTTGTTGTTAACATTTATTTTTGTAACTTTTTTTTTATATTGCTATATACAGTTATTGCGTTTACAAACTATGTGATAGATTTAGGGGCTTTTATTTTTTATTTTTACTGCTAATGGCAGCGATCTGCGATTCTTAGTGGGACTGCGACATTGCGGCGGACAAATCTGCCCCAAAATTACACTTATTGGGGACCAGTGACATTATTACATTGATCAGTGCTATAAAAATGCAGTGATCAATGTATAAATGACACTGGCAGGGAAGGGGTTAACACTCGGGGGCGATCAAGGGGTTAACTGTGTACCCTCAGCGTGTTCCAACTGTAGGGGGATGGGCTGACAGGGACATGACAGAGATCACTGTTCCTGATGACTAGGAACAGCAAATCTCTGCCATGTCATCTGTCAGAACAGGGATCCGCCTTATTTAAATAGGCAGATCCCTGTTCTGCTTCTGTAAACGGCGTGCACCCACAATCCCTCATGCACGCTGTATGGCGGTTCGCACAGGAGAGCCAATATGCCACAGTAAAATGATGGCGGCTGGTCGGCAAGTAGTTAAAAAAAATCTGCCCTAAATGTATTGACCATGACCTTTGGTCCTTACCTGACCCAAACACTAACCCTGGTTGGGTCAAACCTTGATCTAGGTATTTTCCCTTTATTTCTTATTTTATTTATTTTCTTTTACATATAGTTGTTTATGTATCTCCCTCTTTCCTCTCCATTTACAGAGTGAGAACCACAGGGGTGGGCTTCACAGAGACTGATCACTGTGATAGTCAATCAGAGGCTATCAAAGTGATCAGGTGACCCAGAACCAGGAGTTAGAGGTCCCGAATGTTAGTATGGAAACGGGGCTCCTGGTGAGACCCCGATTTCTGTACTGGGAGTGGGCTGTGCAGCGTGCTCCCATCACAAAACAGATACACATCTAGCACTACTCCCGCAGGAGCTGCTTGGATAATTGTGCCTGGGTCTCCCTCTGACTATCCTGCAGCCAGTCACACGGTATTTCCACACTGTCGGGTGCATACACTATTCTGTTTGTTATCTTCATTGACCAGTCCAGGGGATGTATTTTGTATTTTATTGTGGAACTTGGATAGAAGGGAGCTAGTAAGATACTTCAAGTTAACTATTCCCAAACAGTGTTGCCAACCTCCCGCAGCATTTTTTACTGGCAGAACATGGAAAATTTACTGGCGGAGCACATTTTTTACTGGCAACTTGAAAAATAACTGAACTTCTATTAAAAACTAAGACAATTGATCTTTAAACACAACATGGAAACACTGACAATACCCATTTCAAGTAATTTGCCCGGTTTACACTTAAAAAGTCAGCACAGCATAACAAATTATCAGACCCTGATATTTATAGACAGTTGTAAAAATCACTGATTTTTACAAACTGTCAGTAAATTTACTGGCGGTTGGCAACACTGTTCCCAAACGAGGACAACTTCTCTATAGAACTGTGTAGCAGACTGTCAGCAGCACTAAGTAGCAGGCTGAATGGCGTGAAACAAGTTCTTTTTTTTTTTAGCAGAGAGAGAATTAGACAGGTTTTGTGATTTCAAACAGGTTATTTCTTCTAGGCATAACAGCCTCTTTTCTTAACCAACATTCTCCAGGGTGAACAGGAATAACTTGAACATGGTTCAGCAGTAAAAGTCTGGATGAGGAATCTGAACCATTTTTCCATCGGGACCCCAGATATTGCTGGGTATTTTGCACTGTGGAGATGCAGGTCTTCTTGGTTTGGCAGACGGTGATGTGGGCGAAGCGGCGCCCTCAGAGTACGTCTGTCTTCCCCAGAAGCAGTCAGAACAGTGGGCATGGGCATTTCTGTAGTGAACTCTGTCTCCCAAGTGACATATAGGATTCTTGGCTGACAGTTACTCGGCTCTAGCTGCAGCAGCATCTCCCCGCAATGGCCGCACTGACCCCAGACACGCAGTCTCACAGTCACTCGTTGGTATCTGCCACATACCAGACCGATGTGTTCCGTGCCTTCCCTACTGCATAGCACCAGGCTCCCGTGGGGTATTAACCGTACTTCGATGGCAGTCAGCCTGCAGCTCTGCAAATCAGTCAGACTGTCTGGCTCCTTGCCACGTGTAGCAACTCAGGACTCTGCCATCTTGCTACTCTGCACGCACGTCTTCCTCTCAGCTACACCCGGAAGTGGAAGTGACGTCAAAGCTCCTCCTCGCACTCCAGATTGGCTGATTGTGGGAGGCGACTCCGCCCGCACCAAGCTGGCTGTTTGGCGGTAACTCCTCCTGTGGGGCGGGCCCCCTCAGCACACTCTTTCCCGCGTTGCAGGTTAACCCTTTCGTTGCTGCCTTTTGGACACTGCTCAGCAACAACGAATGCCACTGTGAAGAAGAAGGCACCAGACACAACAAGCACACAGGCCCCGCTCTCTTTCCAGTGGGCTAAACCACAATCTTCACTGCTACTATTTGGGAATGTCCTGTTACTAGTGACTGTGCAGCAGACATTCGCTTCCATAGTACACATACTGATGCGGCCCTCGGCGGCCGCCATTTTACATCCTGAATAAATTTTTCCTTTTTCACTTTTTGACAATGTGGTTGCATTAATTACTGTAGAGCAGACATTCAGCTCCATGACACAACACAATTTCTCTTCGATTGTGGTCCCGCAATCCACAGGGCAAGACATAATTTCTTGAGCACTTTATCCAGCCGTTGCTGGTAGCAACCACTGCTGCGATAATTCAGGGGATATATCCTGGACTGACAAGCCCCCACATCAAGCACTACCCCCCGCAGGTGCTGCTTGGATAATTGTGCTTGGGTCTCCCTCTGACTATCCTGCAGCCAGTCACACGGTATTTCCACACTGTCGGGTGCATACACTATTCTGCTCGTTATCTTCAATGACCAGTCCAGGGGATGTATTTTTGTATTTTATTGTGGAACTTGGATAGGAGAAGGGAGCTAGTAGGATACTCGACTATTCAAGTGAGGACAACTTCTCTATAGAACTGTGAAGCAGACTGTCAGCAGCACTAAGCAGCAGGCTATATAGAGTGAAATAAGTTCTTATTTTAGCAGAGAGAGAATTAGACGGACTTTTTTTCTTCAAGACACCAGTGTCTCCTTTTTTAGCTCACAAACCCAATATGTTGCCTACTAGCACCAAGAGGGGGATTTCAGCACATACTCTGTCTCAGGGATCCCTTTAGGGAGCTGTATTCACACAATGTCACAATGGACAGCTGGTAGCCTCCTTCCAACTTCCCAGTGACACTGGCAGCAGTGATTGCAGACAGGATCCAAGGACATCCACACTCAGTCAGCCTACAGAAGAACTCTGGGTTGTAGCTTCAGCACCCGGATAGTCCTCGGACAGCAACCAGCATCCTCCTGGATAGGCTTCAGGCCTAGCAGCCAGGAGCTGTTTTACACACCTCCACCCCTGAGGTCTGGGGTGGGACTGGAACTTTGAGCCATGTGCTACTTTTTATATGGATGTAATCACCCAGCATGCAATGGGGCACCTCCCTTGCTGATAGGCCAGGGCTGCATTCATATACATGCTGTCACCTGCTGGGTTTTCCTACCACTGTCCAATATGAGACAACACTATTGGGCAGTGTAAAATCCTTACTCATAAATCAATGCTTTCTGATAAGCAGATAGCACATACATTTTCCTGTCTGCCCCTCTGTTAGGCAGAAAAGCCAAAAACGATATACACTCACTAGCACCTACCTCAGAGGGCGCTACACACATATATGCAGCCACACTGAAAAATGGTCAGTCCAGTGGGGCCACATATATGCACACTCTCATGAAGGGGTTAAGTTTGACTTTGTCTTATAGCATACTTCCATCAGCTCACTCCCTATAGTTACAACCTTTTGTACCACCTGCCCCCCCCCCATTAGATTGTAAGCTCTTCTGAGCAGGGCCCTCTTAATCCTTTTGTATTTTATTGTATTGTACCTGTATTGTCCCCCTTTTATATTGTAAAGCACTGTGTAAAATGTTGGCACTATATAAATCCTGTATAATAATAATAATAATAATAATAACTGGCCAAAAGAGGTCCTTCCTGTTCTCTGGTAGAGTTGGGAGAACGGTTCGGCCCGAGCATGAGTTCGGGCTGAACACTGGCTGTTCGCACGTTTGACGAACACCCAAATTATCACGGCGTTCGACCATTTGTTTGGCCTGCTGAATGACCACATTGCACTGCGCCGATGCATAGTGCATTGGAAGCCCTGATTGGCTGAAGCAATGAAACTTCGCCCAATCAGGGCGCAGGGCACTGTCAGAGCCATGACTGGAGAAAGTAATGATGACTCTATTCAATCATGGCTCAATGCGCTTAGTCTTGACCCCCACTATAAAAATATTCTCCCCATAGCGGGGATTTTTAGTGTGATATTGGATTGGTGTGGAGAGAGCCGCTTCAAAGTAACGAAGTCGGTTAGTCCCGAAGGTTACGTGATACGTAGCCGCGTCACGTTACACCAGTAAGTCGTCCGGTTTGTTTACCAGCTTGCGGCACTATTAAACCCACAAGCAGTTTGCACGCTTGTCGGTCACAAGTCGGGCTTGAGTACGAGCCCGGCTTGGCAAGAGGGTTGAGATGGTCTCTTGTCCTTCCTGGAGAAAACCGGTCA
>BLSH010240776.1:148800-162313 GCA_018402905.1 Glandirana rugosa
ATCTTCGTACACAGGTAACAAAATCCAGTTTTCTCCTCCAATCGGAGTCTTTCAATCGTCATTACAGTTCTAATCGTCCCCACAACTTCAGTGGTTCTTACTAACACCCTTAAAGTCTTCTTTCTTTCATCCCATCGGTCCGACTCTTCAGCAGTTCCTTCGAACTATGGCCAGGTCCTCCGGCTATCTAGTGTCGTTAAGAGTTGCTTTGACCTCTTTTATCTGCTTATGTCACTCGAGTTTACTCCTTTCCCTGTCTCTCCCCCCACCTCCTTCTTGAACTTTTCACGAAACTCCCCTATCCTCCTAAGGTTGTGGGGGAGGAAAGGCAGGTGATCCGGACCCTCTCGCTCTTGACATTACTGCTAACTTTCTGAGGCTAACCTCCTCTTTTGACCTAAAACAATGGACACATGCTTCTACTCACACTGATGGCAACTGCCTTGACCTCATATTCTCCTACCTATGCACTCCGTGCAACCTTTCCAACATTCCTTTTCCTCTCTCTGATCACCACCTTATTAGTTTCACTCTCTCCTTGTCTTCCTCCTCCTTGCCTTCCAGCTACCAAACAATTACCCGTAGAAACCTTCACCATCTTAACCCTTCTCTTCTTTTTTCTGCTACAGATTGTCTCTACGACAAAATCTCATCCTTGTTCTGACCCAACCTGGCCACTTCTATCTAAAACAGCTCACTGTCATCCACCCTATATACCTTGGCCCCCCTCACTACACACAGAATCAGGCCCCGACCGCTACAACCCTGGCAGACAGACGATACCAGAAGCCTCAAAAAAAAGAGCCGAGCTCTTGAGCGTCTGTGGCGTAAGACTAAGTCACAGCAAGATTTCAGCCAATATAAATCTGCCCTCCAACAATACCATTCCTGCCTCCACACTGCCAAACAGACCTACTTTATCGCTCTTATCAACGACCTCTCACGGAGCCCCCGTCAACTTTTTTCTACCTTTAACGCTCTACTTCGTCCTCCATTACCTCCACCCACCAACTTGCTCACTGCCCAGGAGATTGCTTATCACTTTAAAATAAGATTGATACAATTTGTCTCGAGATCTCCTCTCTACAAATTTCTCACTCCCCTCACACTCTTTGTCCTCCTGCACGATCAATACTCTCATTTAACCCAGCTACCATAGAGGAAGTCACTAAACTTCTCTCTAATGCTCACCTAACCTCCTGCCCCCTAGACCCTATTCCTTTTCAACTACTACAGTCACCCTCTGACTCTATCCTACACTCTTTCACTCATATCTTCAACCTCTTCCTCTCTACTGGCATTTTTGCCAACCCTCTAAAACATGCACTAGTCACTCCCATACCAAAAAAGGCCACGCTGGACCCCACCAATCTTGACAACCTAAGACCCATCTCCTTACTCCCTTCTGCCTCCAAAATCCTTGAACGTTTAGTTTACAACCGACTGAGTGATTACCTCACTGAAAACAACCTTCTTGATCCCTTTCAGTCTGGATTTCGTCCACACCACTCCACAGAAACTGCCCTCCTAAAACTCACAAACGATTTACTAACAGCAAAAACCAATGGTCATTATTCCATACTCTTACTCTTGCACCTCTCCGCTGCCTTTGATACAGTTGATCACCACCTCCTCCTTAAAAAACTCAGTTTGCTTGGTCTCCATGGCTGTGCTCTCCGTTGGTTTGAATCTTACCTATCTCACCGCACCTTCAGTGTCACTTACAACTCCACTTCCTCCTCTCCAACTCCTCTCACCGTCGGGGTCCCCCAAGGTTCTGTCCTTGGACCCCTACTATTCTCGATTTACACGTCCTCCCTAGGTCAGCTGATAATCTCCCATGGCTTCCGCTATCATTTATATGCCGATGACACCCAAATCTATCTCTCTACCCCTCAGCTCACCCCATCAGTCTCCTCACAGATCACTGCCTTAGTAACCGACATATCAGCCTGGATGTCACAGCACTTCCTCAAACTGAGCTCATGATATTTCTTCCCCCACGTGCCCCTTTCCCTGACTTCTCTGTTAAGATCAATGGCACAACTATTAGTCAGTCCCCACATGACAGGGTGCTAGGGGTAACCCTAGACTCTGAACTGTCCTTTCAAGACCACATCCATTCCCTGTCCAAATCATGCTGCCTCAGCCTATGCAACATCGCTAGAATACGCCCCTTTTTAACCAATGACGCCACCAAGCTTCTAATTCACTCTCTGGTTACCTCTCGCCTCGACTACTGCAACTCTCTCCTCATTGGATTACCTTTGCATACATTATCCCCCCTTCAGTCAATAATGAATGCTGCTGCAAGACTTATCCACCTTGCCAACTGCTCAGTGACCTCCACCCCTCTCTGCCAATCTCTCGACTGGCTTCCTCTCACCCAACGTATAAAATTCAAAGTACTAACAATAATTTACAAAGCCATCCACAACTCTGCCCCCAGCTACATCTCTAACCTAGTCTCAAAATACCAACCAAGCCGCCCTCTTCGGTCCTCCCAAGACCTCCTGCTCTCTAGCTCCCTTGTTACCTCCTCCCATGCTCGCCTCCAGGATTTCTCGAGAGCTTCTCTCATCCTTTGGAACTCCCTACCCCAATCAGTCCGACTGTCTTCTAATCTATCCATCTTTAGACGATCCCTGAAAACCTTTCTCTTTAAAGAAGCCTATCCTGCTTCTACCTAATACTCTTTCTTTCTACATCACTTCATCCCCCACAGCTTTTACCTTTTGTATCAATTGACCCTCCCTCTTAGATTGTAAGTTATAACAAGCAGGGCCCTCTGATTCCTCTTGTACCAAATTGTGATGTAACTGTACTGTCTACCTTCATTTTTGTAAAGCACTGCGCAAACTGCTGGCGCTATATAAATCCTGTATAATAAAAATAATAAATAATAAAAATGTGTGCTGGAGTGAAGTAAGGAGAGGAAAGGTCAGCAAGAGATTGTGTTGGAGTGAAGTTGGAGTGTATATACTGCAGATGTATACAGAAGGTCCTGTGATCTGATTCTTTGGGCATCCCACAGTTATCCCTTTCTCCGTGCAAGATTTATCCCCTTAAATAAAATAACAAAACAAAGTACTGGCCTGTTCCGTGACTCCGGATGTGTGAACATGGTGTGATTGAGGGCAGTGAGCAGGTGAACCACAACTACCAGCTACCCCCAAGGGGGCACATGGCTACTTATATAATCTTGAAATATGACTATCACTAAAATTAACACCTTATGTGATTAAAGCAAGGTTCTGGCTGAAATATGACTTTTAAGATAAACATACCCCTAGAATGCTGTAAACTATGCCCAGTTTTCTATTTGTGCAGCATCATTTTCTTACTTTGTGAAGTTCCTGCACAACGTGGTCATCTCCAGAGTGGGCATCTGAAGTGTCGTTCTTCCTGAATTCCGTGCATGCTGGCTACCCAGCATGCACCTGCCGATCTCGAACATGTGCAGTGCGGTGCAATCTTGGTAAGCTCGGCATGGGAGCAGTGCCATGCCAAGCTGACCAAGATCTCCCAGGAGCCAATGCAAAACAGGAAACAACATACGGCGGCACAGCCCCTAAAGGAGGAAGTGAAATTAGTTATAGGCATAAATCAGGTAAGTGAACAGAAAATAACTAAATAAATTGCTAATTCGTTTAAGGATGCACATTAGTACTGCATGGTGAGGAGAGAAAAATATGGGTGGAACACCGCTTTAAAGCCTATGTCCAGCCAAAATGTTTTTTTCTCACTTTAGAATAAAGTGGGGAAGGATTAGAACCCCTGAAGTCGGGGGGGGGGATCCTCCAACAGCAACCAGCAACGCAACTATTTCTTTAGTAGAGTCAGGAAATGCTACAACGCCTGTCAGATTTTATTTCTTTTTGTGTCCCTGGTATACATTTTCAATCAACTCTTGTCTGGTGCAATCTAATAAGTCATCAATTATATCTCTCATAGTTTTTTATAGTTTTTTTACATTTCCCCTAACAGGCTGCTGCTACTCTCCCTGCGGCTTTGTTTGTGTCTCAGCCATGAGACCGACTCCTTCACTTTGTGCCAGTATTACTGTGATTCCCCAAATTTGCTGCTCTACCACTTAAAATATAAATTGTGAATAAAGTGAACCCATCAACTTAACACATAAAAACATACACAGATATAAAGTGAAATATGAAACAATTGTTGTAGTGCAACCGAAAGTCCAAAGAGCTTCCTTAGGCTAAAAGGTGATCCTAAACAGTCCATGCCCAGCCCCTTAATTAGAAGGTTCTCCTGTGTGAATGCTAGCCACCAAAACCAGTACTAAGTACTTTTACCAAATATTAACCACTTGACCACTGGGCATTTAAACCCCCTTAACAACCAGACCAATTTTCAGCTTTCAGTGCTCTCACATTTTGAATGACATTTACTTAGTCATGCAACACTGTACCCATATGAAATTTGGATCCTTTTTTTCACACAAATAGAGCTTTCTTTTGTGTTTGTTATTTTTTGCGCTATAATTAAAAAAAGACCGAAACTTTTGTAAAAAAATGAATTTTTCTTTGTTTCTGTTATAAAATTTGGCCAAAATGTATACTGCTACATATCTTTGGTTAAAAAAATGAATTAGTGTATATTATTTGGTCTTTGTGAAGGTTATAGAGTCTACAAGCTATAGTGCCAATCACTGAATATTGATCACACCTGATGTACTGACAGCCTATCTCATTTCTTGAGACCCTAACAAGCCAGGAAAGTACAAATACCTCCCAAACGACCCCTTTTTGGAAAGTAGACATTCCAAGGTATTTAGTAAGAGGCATGGTGAATTTTTTGAAGTTGTAATTTTTTCCCACAATTCTTTGCAAAATGAAGATTTTTTTTTTCACAAAATGGTCATATGTTAACAGGTTATTTCTCACATCCAACATATGCATACCACAAATTACACCCCAAAGCACATTCTACTCCTCCTCCTGAGTATGGCGATACCACATGTGTGAGCCTTTTACACAGCCTGGCCACATACAGAAGCCCAAAATGCAGAGAGTGCCATCAGGCGTTCTAGGAGCATAAATTACACATATAATTACTTGACTACCTCTTGCACTTTTGAAGGTCCTGGAGCACCGGGACAATGGAAACGCCCAAAAAATGACCCCATTTTGGAAAGCAAACACCCCAACGTATATTCTAGGAGGCATAATGAGTCTTTTGAACGTGTCATTTTTTTCCATACGTTTTTGGAAAATGTAGAAAGAAAATGAAAACACATTTTTTTTTTACACAAAGTTGTCCATTTATACAATATTTCTAACACACAGCACACAGCATGTACCTAGCAAAAATTACACCCCAAAATATATTCTGCTACTCCTCCTGAGTATGGCGATACCACATGTGTGACACTTTTACACAGCCTGGCCACATGTAGGGACCAGGTGTTCTAGGGGCATACATTTCGGATGAGTATGGATGAGCATGGATGGGGTTGACTGAGCACGGATGGGTGGGTGAGCACGGCTGGGTGGGTGAGCATGGATGGATGGGTGAGCATAGCTGGGTGGGTGAGCATGGATGGATGGCTGGGTGAGCATGGATGGGTGGATGAGCATGGATGGATGGGTGAACATGGCTGGGTGAGCACGGCTGGGTGGGTGTGCATGGATGGATGGCTGGGTGAGCATGGATGGATGGATGGGTGAGCACGGATGGGGATGGATGAGCATGGATGAGGATGACTGAGCACAGATGGTTGGGTGAGCACGGCTGGGTGGGTGAGCATGGATGGATGGGTGAGCATGGCTGGGTGGGTGAGCATGGATGGATGGGTGAGCAAGGCTGGGTGGGTGAGCATGGATGGATGGCTGGGTGAGCATGAATGGATGGATGGGTGAGCATGGCTGGGTGAGCACGGCTGGGTGGGTGAGCATGGATGGATGGCAGGGTGAGCATGGATGGGTGGATGAGCATGCATGGCTGGATGGGTGAGGATGGCTGAGCGTGGATGGATGGGTGAGGATGGGTGGCTGAGCATGGATGGATGATGGGTCAGCATGGATGGGGTGAGGGTGGCTGGGTGGGTGAGCATGGATGGGGTGAGGATAGGCTGGGTGGGTGGATGAGCATGGATGGGGTGAGGATGGCTGGGTGGGTGAGCATATATGGGGTGAGGATGGCTGGGTGGGTGGTGAGGCTGGATGGATGGTGGGGGTTGCAGCGTGTCACTTAGCAGCACTGTGGGCACTACACTTCGACCACAGTGCTGCAGCACATCCTCTCTCCCTCTCTCTCCTCTCACAATGCACCGTTCGTTGCGGAGAGGGGAGAGAAAAGCCGGCACTTCTGCCGGCTTGTTTACATGTGATCACTCCGTCATTTGACAGAGCGATCACGTGGTAAAAGGTCGCTCAAAAAGGTCGCTCACATCGGCCATTCATCGCGATCCGTGATGCGCCGGGTCCCCTGGATCCGGCGGTCACAGATGTTCCTGTGTGTGTGCCCCAGGGGGCACACGGGAAGCGTGTTCATGGGAGGACGTAGCCGTCATTTGACTATAGGGCAGTTGTAAGTGGTTAAAGTGTAACTAAAAGCAAACATGTGTTTTTTTTTTTAATTTTGGCTAGAGTAAAGAGGGTTATAGTCCCCATCAGTTTTTTTTCATGTCCTATTGGGGAGTTTTCCCCTCACTTCCTGTGCCATAGCCAAAAAGGGAAATAAGCGGAAAACTCTCCAAATGGGGGTATCTTGGTGTGTCACTAGGGTCACCAGAGCTAGTGTCCCTATTGAAAGATTTTCCCGCTAATAATGTTCTGAGGACAACCCAAAATTGTGGATTTTCTTTTTCTTTTACTTTCACTTTCGATGATAACGCTAAACAGGACAAATGGAGAGTATGAATTTCATTAACAGGGACAAAGACGGCAAAAGATGTTGTAATTCCTCTACACTTTATCCAAAACTAAAAAAAAGTCTTGGCTTTAGTTACATTGTAAGACCTCAAAATCATAAAAGGTCATATCTCGCTAAAAGGTATGTTCTCCTGAAAGAGAACAGGACACCACTAGTTGATCATCAAAGGAAGATGCCTCCTCAGACCATAAGCATACAATCAAATCATGTAAAAAAGAGAGCTCCATATGTAAAAGATTCCAAATGTATTAATAAAATCCAATACTAAAAACCCACAAAGGTAAGTAAACAAGCTTACAAACAGATAAACAGGTCCTCTCATCTTCTCAATATCTCACACTGACCTCAGTGACATATACGTACCATGCCCCCCAGCATGCTTCGTCAAAATTGACATCATCGGGGGCCCGCTTTATTTTATTTCCTCTGAATGGAGAGAAAGAGAATAGGTAAACATTACTCTTATGTTTACAAGTCTCATGCAGAGCAAAACTGAATTGTAAGTAGTCATTTATGAGCAATTCTTAGGTCAGTGCAGTGCTGAGTGTCTTGGGAGAATGAGGCCAAGGGTTCTGTGTCCTCTGTTAGTAGACGTGTGCACTGCTGAAAATTTCATTTATTTTTGTTTTCATTTTATTTGTTTTTTTTGTTTTTCGGGTGATTCGTTATGATCAAAATTCATTATTTTCGAATAAATTTGAAAATTCGTAGATTGGAAAACTCGATAATCTGAAAATAAAAATGAAATTCCAAAGATTCAAAAGAACGAAAATCCAAAAATAAGGACAGAGAAAAAGACGAAAATTTTCGAATTTATGAAAAATTCGTTCAACAGGTTTTCGTTAATTCAAATATTTCTAAGTTAACGAATTTGTCGAATTTCATCGAAAAACGAATTCGGAACGAAATGAATTGCACATGTCTCTCTGTTAGATCCCTGATGTCTCATTAAGGAAGACTCGCCTTTGCATGTATACTCTCATCAGCGGTTTTTGACTAGGGATGAGCTCAGTGTTTTGTCTGAACATAAGGCAATAACTTAAATTGTATAGGTCTTGTGTTTTCAGGAAATATATGGTTTTAGGGAAGGGGTAGGTGTGTGTGTGTGTGCAGCTCTCATTGTAATGCTCACTAGATATCCACCACTGTCCCCCACAGACTCATTGCTCCGTGAACCAGCATCTATTGGCATTCAACCCGTTTTCTGTAAGTTCCAGGTGTCAAAGATACACTTTCTGGTAGCTCATCATCCAGCTCACAGGTGAATTCTGCAGAGAGCTGAGCTAGGTCATTACACGAGGACCTGTGATGGTGCATGACTGGACTGAAGACCCATGGAATATACAAAGTATATTTTCATTTTTGTATTTTAGTAGTGGTGGTCAAGTAAAAGGGAGTAAACTCAACCAATATTTGTACACTTTAATACTTGTAAGTATTAGGCCCCTTTCACACGGACGGATAGAATCCTGCTTTTAGCTGCAGATAGATGAAGTTATCTACCGCAGCTATACTGTGACAATGCTTTCCTATGGCCCCTTTCACACTCTACAATTAGCAACGTTTTTTTTACAGATGATCTCGAATGTTTAGAAAAAATGGATTGGAATGCGTCCAGGAACGATGTTATGCAGCTAACCGCACCTATCTGCACGAATCTGCAGCTAAACTGTGTCAGCTACAGATAGCAATGGCAACAAGCATAGAAATCAATAGGAAACACTTCAGGAATGAAAATAATGTTAACAATGTTTCCACCGCAGCAGCATGTACCCGTAGCTAATCGGAATGTAACAAATGCAAGTAATCGTTGTGTCTTATCTGACTAACGGATAGCAACGGCAGATCAGCTGTTTCTATCCGTTCGTGTGAAAGGGGCCTTAATGTATTTCACTTTTCTATTTCAGTTTGCAGTTGCTATAGTTTTCTAAAACTCCTAACAAAAGCAAATGTTTCTTCTTTACAATATGGTAATCTAAGTTCTTATTTGTGTGATTCTATGACTAATTTTACTTTTCAAAAGTGTTCACATTGGCTAAATTTACATTACACGCATCTCCTGCAAAATACGTTTTGTTCACAGAAATGTTGGGAGTTATTACCCCCTTAATGCCTGCAACCTGCAATATGTATGTCACACATGCCAGAAGGCTGCATGCACCAAAGTATTGCAAGGTTTTGTCATAGAGTCATTATGTGACCTGAAATTATCATTGCCAACACAATGGCAACCAGTAAATAAAATGAAGGGGAGCTAAATCTCTGTGTGAGCATGCGCAACATCTAGCGTTTTGTCACAATGGAGTTGAAAATGTTTTTATTGAAAACAACATTCACGATACAAGACTAAGGTGGTAAATGATAACAGATATCTGCGAGTCTACTCAGTGGCTATCACCTATAGTAAGACATGTGATAATAGATAACACAATGTTTGGAGTAAAATAACTCCTTATATCAGAAATGTTTTTTTAAAGGAATAAGAACATTACTCCATGTTACATTTAAGGTTAAAGGGAGCTGAAAGACAGCAAAAGGAGAGGGGGCTGTGAAGAAAGGCATAAAGGGATAGATAGATAGATAGATAGATAGATAGATAGATAGATAGATAGATAGATAGATAGATAGAGGAACATAGGAGGAGATAGAGAAGGGAAAGGGGAAGGGAAGGGTCTGCTGGATGATCTCAGTCCCGCAGGACTGCCTATTCAAACCTATACGGGACCATTTTGTATGCTCAACACTAAGGCTAATGTGAGGCAGGACCTTGCTGGAGCCCTAGTAAACTAGTGAGAGTATCAGAAGTGGAGAAGTGGAGCCAGATGGACCATAGAACTTTATATTTGTGTAATGTATCATTGTCCATCGCCAGCCTCTCCTCCATTCTCATAATATCATTCATTGTGGAGACCCACTGAGCTAGAGGGGGAGTAATATTAGTTTTCCAGTATAATGGGATGAGTTGTCGAGCAGCTGACAAAAAGAAACAAAGGAGGCATCTCTTCTGGGACACCAAGGAACCAGGAAGGATAGAGAGCAGAGTGATCTTAGGAGTAGGAATTAAAGAAACATCATATACAGTCAGGTCTATAAATATTGGAACATGTACACAATTCTAATCTTTTTGGCTCTGTACACCACCACAATGGATTTGAAATGAAACAAACAAGATGTGCTTTAACTGCAGACTTTCAGCTTTAATTTGAGGGTATTTACATCCAAATCAGTTGAACGGTGTAGGAATTTCAACAGTTTTATATATGTGCCTCCCACTTTTTAAGGGACCAAAAGTAATGGGACAGATTAACAATCATAAATCAAACTTTCACTTTTTAATACTTGGTTGCAAATCCTTTGCAGTCAATTACAGCCTGAAGTCTGGAACGTATAGACATCACCAGACGCTGGGTTTCATCCCTGGTGATGCTCTGCCAGGCCTCTACTGCAACTGTCTTCAGTTCCTGCTTGTTCTTGGGGCATTTTCCCTTCAGTTTTGTCTTCAGCAAGTGAAATGCATGCTCAATCGGATTCAGGTCAGGTGATTGACTTGGCCATTGCATAACATTCCACTTTTTTCCCTTAAAAAACTCTGGTTGTTTTCGCAGTATGCTTCGGGTCATTGTCCATCTGCACTGTGAAGCGCCGTCCAATGAGTTCTGGCTGAATATAAGCAGATAATATTGCCCGAAACACTTCAGAATTCATCCTCCTGCTTTTGTAAGCAGTCACATCATCAATAAATACAAGAGAACCAGTTCCATTGGCAGACATACATGCCTACGCCATGACACTACCACCACCATGCTTCACTGATGAGGTAATATGCTTTGGATCATGAGCAGTTCCTTTCCTTTTCCATACTCTTCTCTTCCCATCACTCTGGTACAAGTTGATCTTGGTCTCATCTGTCCATAGGATGTTGTTCCAGAACTGTGAAGGTTTTTTTAGATTTTTTGGCAAACTCTAATCTGGCCTTCCTGTTTTTGAGTCTCACCAATGGTTTACATCTTGTGGTGAACCCTGTGTACTCACTCTGGTGAAGTCTTCTCTTGATTGTTGACTTTGACACACATACACCTACCTCCTGGAGAGTGTCCTTGTTCTGGCCAACTGTTGTGAAGGGTGTTTTCTTCACCAGGTAAAGGATTTTTCGGTCATCCACCATAGTTGTTTTCCATGGTCTTCCGGGTCTTTTGGTGTCGCTGAGCTCACTGGTGCGTTCTTTCTTTTTAAGAATGTTCCAAACAGTTGATTTGGTCACATCTAATGTTTTTGCTATCTCTCCGATGGGTTTGTTTTGTTTTTTCAGCCTAATGATGGCTTGCTTCACTGATAGTGACAGCTCTTTGGATCTCATATTGAGGGTTGACAGCAACAGATTCCAAATGCAAATAGCACACTTGAAATGAACTCTGGACCTTTTATCTGCTCCTTGTAAATGATATAATGAGGGAATAACACACACCTGGCCATGGAACAACTGAGCAGCCAATGGTCCCATTACTTTTGGTCCCTTAAAAAGTGGGAGGCACATACACAAACTGTTGTAATTTCTACACCGTTCACCTGATTTGGATGTAAATACCCTCAAATTAAAGATGAAAGTCTGCAGTTAAAGCACATCTTGTTTGTTTCATTGCAAATCCATTGTGGTGGTGTATAGAGCCAAAAAGATTAGAATTGTGTCGATGTCCCAATATTTATGGACATGACTGTATATGATTGTATACCTGAAATACTTGGTTCCAGAAGGGACATATTCTCTCACACTCCCACCAGACATGTAGATATGTTCCGTGAGCCAAACCACAACGCCAGCATTCAGTTGGGGTAGAAAAAGGAACAACTGCACCTCAAAGGAAGTCCGAAAAGTATATTTGTTTATTAAAGCATCAAATCAACCTGGTACAGGATGAACCAGGTCAAAGGCAGACGTGTTTCACACTTAACAACAGTGCTTATTCATTCAGCTGGGGTATCCGGAAAAATTCTGTGGAGGGTCGAGGGTTTCTTGTACCACCGAGAGGATTTTGAATTTTTTTCATTGAGAGCAGCAGGATATAGAGGACTTGTGGGTGAAATGAAAAGCGGTTTGCCACTCTGTCTCTGATATCTTAATTCCCAAGTCTGCAGACCATAGCCTGGTGTAAGATGGTAGGCTTGTGTGTGTGAGGGCCTGAATCAGGACGTATAGTGAGGAAAGTAGATGTCTGGGCACTCCTTGTAGAGTGATTAACCTTTCAAATTCTGTGAGAGAATGGTGTATTTGAGAGGAACGGAAAAGTTGTTTTGTAAAAGAGGCCATGTGTATGAACGTTAGCCAATTTCAGGGGCCTGTCGGGACCACAGGGACGCCCGTGTGCGGGTGAAGGAAATCATGGTCCCAAGGCCAGGGAGAACGCTGGAATGAATCTACTGTGTGGGCTCCCACTCCCTGAGGGAAAGCCGGATTGTTGAATAAAGGCGTTAGAGGGGACGGGTCTGATGACAGAATGAAGCATAGTCCTTTCCTGTGCCATAAGGTTAAGGCAGCTAGAGTTAAGAGAGAGGAAGAAGTCAAATGGGGTAAGGCTCCCTTGTAACCCCACAGTAAAACACAGAGATCTACTGGTGCCAGATCTTGTTCAACCATCACAGAAGCTTAGGAATGGGGCAGGGGAACCATTCAAGTATGCGAGCCATGACGGTGGCCTTATGGTAAATATCATAGTCCGGTAGTCCCGTAACCCCCTGAAGCTTCGGGAGGGTTAGTAGTTTATATTTGACTTGGGAGAGGCCTTGATACCAAATGAACTTAATGGAGAGTGAAAAAATGGAGGCAAAATATGATTTGAGCACCAAAACTGGTATGGTTTGGAAGATGTATAATAGTTTGGGTAGAATATCCATTTTAAGAGAATGAATGCGACCAAACCACGGAAGAGAGGAACCTCCCCAGGCCTCTAGGTCCTTCCTGATGCATGAGAGAAGGGGGTATGTAGTTTAGCAAGAAGAGATTAGAGAGGTTAGATATATAAATGGCTCAGTAAATTTGTTTTTTGAAACAGGTAAAGGTACCTACATCCCTAATTACATATAGACCAAAGATTGGGGAAATAGGGGGGCTGTGGGATTTAAATGGTATCGCTATTAGCTCACAGAGTCAAAATACTTAAAACAAGATATAAAAGAAAAAAAGGCAGTTGGCGCTTCCCTGTGTGTCCTCCTGCTTGAACACTAGGGGGACTTTGTGGCAACTATTGTAATGAATTATATAGTGTTGTATAGGTGTTCCTTCGCGGTTGACGGAAAAAAAGAAAATATAGAACAAAATTCATAAAACTGAGACACTCGATTATCGCTATGGTAAATTTAGGGTGTCGGGGGGATAAAGGGGTTAGAAACCAGATATACATTAATCCCTACATCCATGGAAATGGACAAAGTTTTTTGTTTAAATGACTCGGTAAATATATAGATTGGAGAGATTAGAGAAGAACGATTTGATGTATGGGGGAAGAGAGTACGTAGTCCTTCCTGGATCTCCGGACCCCTCCAAGGAGAGAAGGCACCAAACCAGCGTAAGTAAGAGAATTTTACCTATAAGATGGGTTTGATAATATGTAGAAGGTTTGGTATG